>CM063503.1:85525582-85543082 GCA_032207245.1 Pardosa pseudoannulata | reverse complement strand
ATAGAAATCAAAAATGATTTAAAAAAAACTTAATTCAGTTGGCCAATATTTTGATAAGGACTTTACTGAGCATTTTCTGTCTATCTGTACCAAAACTTAAACTCCATATTTGGTTGAATTTTGTACACTTACACCCTTGGGTATATAATTTTTCTCATTAGGTGTAATTTCTATTTGATATGACGTATTCAGGAGCACCATGTTTTTATTCATTATAAATTTTAAGCGATATATTTAAATCCTCAAAAATCTTGTAATAGAGCCTTGTCTTTTGAAGAATTAATGTACTTAATTGAGCAATCTGTTATTCAAAGCAGCTTATTCCTACCCTTCTCATTCGTTTCATTAACTATACAGAAAAAAAGAAATTGTGAGTTGTCTAATTTCCTCCAGTGTTATATAAAGTTTCTATCAAACAATAAGCTCTTTGTGCACCTGGTGATTTTCTTCTACTTTTGACCAAACAAGGATAGCCATTCACATTTCAATTGCACTTAGTAAGAATGCAAAATGTAATGCTGAATTAATTTTTTAGGCATGCTCTAAACAAATCCACATAGAGTCTTTGTGGAAAACAACTATTCAATCACTGTTTTTTTTTCATTTGGTTTAAAACTATGGGAAAAACATTTCTAGGAATATAGTCCATACATTTAAAAGAATAGGAAATCGATCTGTTTGCAGACTGTAAGGTCTAGTTGACATCCTGTCGAAGAGCACTACATAATAATTTCAATTAATCTTTCTCTAGCCATTGCCTTAGCGAAGAATTTCAGTCACAAAGAGTTTGACAATAAGTTCAAAATAGAGATACTTTTGAATCCAAATTCCCAGTGAAAAAAAGCGTCTAACTCTTAGAATTATAAACACCAAGTTGAATTTTGGGTATCCTTACGTACTTCTTCTTAAGTGCACTGTTGAATGTGAGCTCCCTGTACTACTGGTGGTATCATGTATATCCGATACTTCTGATGCGGAATCCATTTACGAGAAAACAATGGAAAGTAAAATTTTAGATGAAGAAAATATTTCAGTGCCAGTTGCAAAAAGAGTGTTCAGAAGAGACATCATTGGTCAATTTTTAAAGCAAGTAATAGTAACATATCATAATTCGAAAACATAGAAGACATAACCGAATGTCGAATAGGTGAAGAAGTAGCAAATGATGGTTTAAAATGAAAAATAAGAAATAATTCCTCATTTTATACAGAGAGACGATCAAGGCAGTACATCTTACGAGAAATAGCTGACTGAATTTGTGAACAAATATCTATCTATTTATATGTTTATCTCTCTCTCTGTATATATATATATATATATATATATATATATATATATATATGTGTGTGTGTGTGTGTGTGTGTGTGTGTGTATGTGTGTGTGTGTGTACTAACTTCTTGGGATAAATCGGAAGTATTTGCAGTAGGATGATTAAATTCCTATTATGACTTTTTTATCATGAAAGACTTTGAAAAAGATTATCTTGCTTCTTTTGTTAATTTCTACCAACGATTCTGAACAACATGATTTAAAAATAAGCATACAGGCTGTCACACTGGAATCATTCTAAAGCAATCCGTTTTTTATATCTGTATGTAGGAAAGCAATATTTCTAATCTGAAGAAATGCGCAACCATATAGTACGAAAAATTTACACTGATTTCTCATACACTTTTATATTGTCACGTTTCAATCATATTTTTTGTGATATGCATAAACTCCCTCGCAATAGATGCTTATGAAATTAGATATGAAAGTCATCTAAAGAACGAAAAAATAAAAAATATTTTCATACATCACAATGATGGAGAGCCATAAACTTAGGTATACACACTGATATTGGCAAAAAACTAAAAAACTGAAAATGATAAAAAAAATGTGATATTTCTAAAATTTTATTAAAAAACAAAAATTATCCATATTGTAAGTAAAAAACTAAGATATATATTTAATTTAATTCGATCTCCGTTAAAATGACCGCTTCCGTAATTCTACTGTTATATCAAGAATTTTTTTTAAATATTAAAAGCAATGATTATTACTTTCTTGCAGATTTTTAACTTCTTCCAGACAACTTGGATCGAGTAATGCACACACACTCCTCATGAATTCCTCATGAATATTCAATATTCTTGTTCTAGACTAACAACGCAGATTTTGCACATTAATACGGTTTTTATGAAATTTTAAACATAAACATTTACTTTGTTAAATTTTGGAAGAGCCTATTTTCCTTCATTAAAAAGAACCGAAAGCTGTCCTGAACTCATTCATGGTGAGATTCAGAATCAAAACATCCATTTCGACTCCGTACTAATACAAGAATTTTTCAAATCAACTAAACAAGCACACAGTCGGTTCTTTGTTTCCCTATACTGAATGGAAGGATTGTATAATTGAGAAAATAGAGGCTTAGTTCTCTTACTTCCTAAATCTTTCGTATTTAGTTTACTTTTCATGAGATAATTTATTTTATTTATTTCATTAATAATTATTTGTTAATTGTGTCTTCAAATGAGTGATTTTACAAGTAACAAAAAAGTGCTTTATTAACTGGTTTACAACAATTTAAAGCTATTTTTTATATTCATTGTCCATCTTTGATGTAAAACTAAAGCTAAAGTAATACGCAATTTTACATACCATAACTTCCCTTTGAAGATTTCACAGGTTTAAAATTTTCTAGGGAAGGATTAACGTCACTTTCTTTCTACAAGTAATACATAATGCTTAAAAATCTTCAAATGAAGGCTAAAACATATATTTTTCTACCTAAAGTATACAGAATTTTCAATTTAAAACAGTGTTTTTTCAAGACGATAAAACCAATTTCAATTTATTACTATAAATAGACAATTTCTTTATGTTGCAGAGATTTCGTAGTTAATCTTATAGGTTTTTCTAAATATAAATCGAGTGTAAAATTCAGAGGTTGTCAAATATATAAAAACACATTAAAATCTGTAAAATTGTATTTAAATATTATTTATGGCTTAACAGTTATGTTACAAATATCTGACTATGAAAAGAAATGTTTTTTTGTCATGTCTTAAAGAATATATTTTAACACTGAGTGAACAACTATTACTGAAATAAGTATTACAAAATAATTTCAAATAAATATTTCTCCTTTAAATATAATATAATCTTACTAATCCCCAGTTAGGTATTTTTAAACCAACTCATTTATGTAAATATATATGAGACATTCACTACATTTAGTCTTGTGTTATGTCTAGATTTATTTTCAGATACTGGTGAAAATAAATATGACTAATGTAAGACTAATGAAAAAAGTGAAATGCTCTGTATATAAATATAAAGATAAGTCACTTAAAAAAGGATAAATAAAACTACAAATTAAATATTAATTTATGCTTAACTATTTTTTTATTTTTGTTAAATTTTGAAATGTATGTATTTCAACGGGTAAATACACAGATTGTGTGAGGAAATTTAGTTTATAATTATCATTGATAATTTATGAAGTATCGATGACGCAGATTTTGATTTTTGTCTGAATTAAATCAAACAAAATCTTAAATAATGAGTTTAACCCTGATTAAAGTGATTATATAGATAATATTAGCCAACAAAATTTTGTTCGAGATATATAGTTTATGTTTGTTATATTTTGAACTATATATAATATATTTCAAAGGGTAAATGTACTGATTGAGTCAGAAAATTTAGATCATAATCATCCCTGATAATCAATTAGTGAAGTGCCGATAACGCTCGTCTTGCGTTTTTACCAATTTAAATCAAAGAAAACCTTAAATAATGAGTATAATCTTAAACAAAGTGATAATATAGATAATATTAGCGATCAAAATTTTGTTCAAGATATCTTTTTGCTTGTTATATTTTGAAATATATGTATTTCAAACGGTAACTATTATATTGATTGTGTGAGAAAATTTAGTTTATAATTATCATTGATAATCAATCAGTGAAGTATCGATGACGCAGTCTTGTGTTTTGTCTGATTTAAATCAAACAAAATCTTAAATAATCAACTTAACGTTGATCAAAGTGATAATATAGGTAATATTAGACAACAAAATTTTGTTCAAGATAATAAAAAAAACTAGTTACGGGAATAATTACTTTTAAACCTACAACAAGTTTTTATGTAATCATGACACAGGCACTCTGATAATTAGAATACATTGTTATGCTATTTAGTAATCTTATTCTGATACTATGTCAGGAAGTACATCGATTATACAAACATAATATCATATACTGTATCATACATAACTTTTATTTTATATATACATATTACATTAGTTAAAGTTAGGAATGTAATTCCCATAAACATCTTATTTTGGGTTACTTTAAGCCAGGTAATGGCTACTCATTGTTGTCCGATGAATATTATGATGCGGAATATGTTTATTTTCATTACTTCTTTATTAGCACTACTTTTCAATAGTTTTATAATATGCTTAAAACAATGTCGGTATGCTCCTGTAGGTAAGTGTATGGCCATTTCCGATATATGGTCTGAATATAATTAATTGAGAGTTAATAGAATATTATACACAGTTAAGAGGTTTCCAGTAGACTAATCTAGAAATGATATATCATTATGATATGAGCATCGTTTTTTGTATATACTAGTAACCTAATAAGTTTCTTCCTAGAATTCGTGGAAGATGTCTACTTGAATGAGGGCCAAATCACCTTGAAATAATTATGATATTAGGGGGTGAAGGTTGCATAAGAGAACTAGGGTTAAAACAAACTTTTGAAGTACGGATTCGTATGCTGCAATTTCCACGATTATAAGTTTACTTATAAAGAATAATCATCCTTAAAATATTTCGGAAAGCAATGGATGCACATTTACAAAAAGGGAATTTAAATTAAACATTTTTAAGGGCACATTACGCTACACCGAATTTATAAAGAAGATAAAATAAATAGCGTAAAAGTTATTTTTTATATACTTTTAACGTAATTCTACAGACTGCTTGTATTTTCTTTATTATCTAGATAACGTGTTTTAGTTTAAATTTAAATATTTTTCGAAGAAATACAGTTAAAATGCATATTTATGCAGAGAATAAAAATAGAGCACGTTCAGTTCAACAGTGTAACTGTAACTAGCAAATGAGATTATTTAAAAATTATTTAATTTTAATCAAAACTTTCAGGCATGAATATATTTATTTTGCAGACACATATTTGACCCCAACCAAAGTTAATTTGTTTTGAAAATATAAACTACTTTAATGCATAATTATAATAAGTAATTGAAATTTCTAAACGCTTTAATATGTCATAACTAAATTTATTATATAAAATATAATGAAAATATTAGTTTATTCTTTATATTCTAATGTACTACAGATATTTCGAAACTGTTGTACACACACACACACACACACACACACATACACACACACACACACACATATATATATATATATATATATATATATATATATATATATATATATATATATATATATATATATATATATATATATATATATATATATAATATATATATATATATATATATATACATATATATATATATATATATATATATATATATATATATTATATATATATATATATATATATATATATATATATATATGTATGTATGTATGTATATATATATATATATATATATATATATATATATATATATATATATATATATATATATATATATATATATTCATAAGATAAACCTTATGATCGAAATGTTAAAATTATATGTTCTGAGGAAAATGACTTCAAATGTTTTCTTTTGAAAATATTCCATAAGTAAACATAATTATACATTACACACAAAAAATGAAATTATCGTATAAATCTTAATCAACAATTTTAACTACTTGTTTTAAGACTATATGGTTATCATACATTACCAAAAAAGTTTATTCGTCAGCAAATATATCTTTATACCTAATACCAAGTTACCTAATACTGGAATTCCTTATATATTATTGATGATAGTACTGTATATATATTATCCTTTTATATATATCTTTTTATATATTATTGAGGATAAATTATTGATGACGATAATGTAGATATTTCTATTATTTTAAATTAGTTTAAAAGTTTTGCATAATTTTTAATTCAGTTAAAAGAAATGCAAATTTTTAATTAAGTGTTGTGCATAAATATGCTTTTTAAATGAGAATTTAGTTATGAACCAAAACACATTTTTAGCGTTAACCCTTTAAATTTTAGGTATCTATAGCTCAGTTTGGTTTAATATGATCAGAAAAGAATAGATAATTTTGATCCTAATGTAACGTCTTTTTATTCTGCATAGAAATATAAAAGTGTAGTAACTGATTTCAATAAAAATATTTAATTAGAATGATCAAGTTTAATCAGCTATGCTATATTTATTATAATGATAAAAACGATTTTTTCCGTCTTCCTCAATGAAATCTAGGGCTTTTAAAAATATTTACTTCAAATAAGAAATTGAAATATATAAACTTATTTATCCAATTTATGTAAACAAATTGTCTTTATATCCTTGAATTTTATTATTGTATTCTATATAATGTACTTTTTATTCCTGTTTCTTAGTACATAATTAGCTGAAGAAAATCATATTTTATAATTTGTATACTTTGGAAGGCGATCCAACCTACTTAGTATATGAAAACTGGAAATTACTCCAAGCACCAAATTCTTCATCAACACATCCATTAAAGGCTGTGCATTTTTCCCATTTACTCTGGGTAAAATTACACTATAGTGAATTACACAGTCAGCAAATTAAAATTTATTCCCTTCTCACTAAAAAGACGGTATACTTTGATGAAGACTTTGATGGTATTTCATCCCCACCTTTTCCATTTATTCCCTCTAATCCCCCCAACCATCTAGTGTTCCATAATATCGTACATCCCCTCTTTTGGATGCTTACATTAAATTTAGAGCTAGTTATTTACAAGGGTACTTCCATTTTACTTTAGTTTGTAAGTTTATATTTCATCATCTGAATTTTCATTGATTTTGTCAGTCCATTGAACTAATGGTCGCATTTAGCAATTTAGCACTAAATATAGATTATGAAAACTTGTGGATATCTAGAAGATGTGTGACAATCTAGGAAGTATTTTTAAAAAGGAATTTCTTTATTTTTTAAATAATTTTAAATTATATGTCTTGCTTTTACAAACGCCCTTAAATAATACCCTTTTAAATAAAACTTGGTTTTTGTTTTTTGTTTTGAAAATCATGTTCACATTTTTCAGTTAGGTCATCAATACACATACTGTTGTTTTAATTTGAAATGTAAGTGTGTATTTCTTCATTATTTATGATCCCATTTCAACTAATAGCATCCTTAGCACTGATTATAGATATTGGTAACTGGTTAATAACTAGAAGATGCATCGATGCGGAAAAAAATATAATTTCACCTCGTTATCTTTTTTTGAAAATTACCTTAAATTGTGTATTCCAAGTATTGTTATTCCAAGATTTCTTTTAAAAACCTTTCTTAACGTTTTTTTCCTATTTACAAAAGTTAATCATATTTTTATGTTTAAAAACAGGTGTATATAATCTATATTCTTCACTGAATATAAACTGTAAAAAAATATGAATAATTATAAGATGTAATAATGCTAGAAATATATAATTCTTCTTACTTTATATCCAACTTATGGATGCTTTATGACGTTGGGAGAGCGATTCCCAGGTCTAAGTCGGTGGAGTTCAATGTGTAACCAAGCACATATTGAATCAAAACTCTGGTTGTGCCGCATAAAGATGACCACATAACCGTGACATATGCTTCGCTCCCCAGGGCTCTTGGTTTCGATTGTCCTTTAGGTTATCCCTACTTAATGCTGTTAAACGGAGAAGTAATAGCAGTATAACACATTTTTGGATTTATTTACAAATATACACAATCTGTATTCAGCAATGAATACAGATTCGGAAAACCTGACAATATATAGAAGATGCAAACGAAAACTAAAATATATGACTTGTTATTTATTTGGATATTTACATTTTAGTTTAGATAGTAAGTTTGTATTTCTAACTTTATGGAAGATAGAAACAATTTATGAATGAATATAAAAAGTAATAATACCACATAATATAAAAACTCGTCTATGTACATTTTTTGAAAGGTATTTCATATCATTTTTTGTAATAATTTTTATTAAGGAATCTTATTAACTCATATTATGTTTTTTAAATATCTCTTTATTCAATGTAATTAATTGCTTTAATTTAAATCTTGGAGGAGAAAATTATTACTATTGTTGGACTAAATGAATATGTCACAAAATAATTCAATTTAGTTTACAATTGGCTTATAAACTTATAAATCCATGAATTTGGCAATCTAAGTGGTTTCTTGCCTTCTACCTATAAAAACGTCAAACTATATAAATATGTTTAGTGTTTTAATATTTTAACACGCATTAATTTAGACAGATAAAAAGTTAACTTAATCATATATAAATTTATTTCGATATGAGGTATGTAATATTTTCTAATTTCATTCTCGGAATATTAGATATTAAACATGTAGAATCTTATTAAATTACTACATTTGTATGAAATCTATTTTTGGTATATAAATATTTTTAATTTAAAATATCCAAAGCTTATTTCGGCAATGCAAATATACATCTGAAGTAGTAGTAAATGAAAATATGATACGAAAAGTAAACATAGTATCTCGATTTAACATGGATATGAATAAATTCAATCAATTGAAGTAATGCAGGACAACAACAATTAACAAAAGTCTACTCAACCTTGCTGTGGAAACGACATTATTATTTGTGTATATGTGTCACCAGGGTATAATTAGCATAAATCACGTGTTCGTTTAACAGAAAGTTTCGAAATTCTAAAATTTCAATGATTGATTATTTGCAGTAATGGTTGCGCCTAACACAACACATTTAATTTCATCCATATGCACAAAAATTTAATGTGAATTTAAATAATATAATGTGAAATTAAATTTGTATATTTTAAAATAAATATTATTTGTTCTTAAATATCAAACAATAAAACATCACATTTTAGAAGAAAAACAAAAACAAATCTACAGTTAAAATCTCTCTAATTGAAATAACTGATGTCAGCAATATACTATATATATATATATATATATATATATATATATATATATATATATATATATATATATATATATATATATATATATATATATATATATATATATATATATATATATATATATATATATATATATATATATATATATATATATATATTTATTGGTTTAGATTCCTGTAAAATAATTGCGCATATTTTTAAGATTTAATGAACAATTTTGTGACCAGTCAAGTATTTGTAACAATCGTCCCTTAGAATGTTTATGTTTTACAAAATAAATCATTTAAATTTATAAAAAATATTACTTCTATCTAAATTAAAAGAGAGATATCTTGAATTTCAGCAAAATTTTCCTTTCTAGAATACATAAGTTTTAAACTATATGACAAACCTTAGAAACTAAATGGAAATTAAGTATATGCTTTAAATATTATAAACTTTATGTGAGTAATGCCAATATAAAATATTCATCACAGACTAGTTATTGGTATTTTTGATTAGAGCATGCACAGCACTTTATATATTTTTGCTTGCAGTAGCTTAATGGAATGAAAATCTGCTATATTTCAGAATCTTACACACTCAATTAGAGAGTGTATAATAGCTACATATGCAGATTTACTCGTATAATTATGTGTCTTTGAAGTTTATTTTTGTTTCTAAAAAGAAAACTACACTTATATTTACAATTTTTCACACAACACTCGATTGTATATTACAATTTTGAAGATATTTAATTTTATATTAAAATAACTTTAAAATCAAATTTGTGTAACCTCATTAATAAACAGATGCTCTAAGCATGATTTTCTACATCAGTCAAATTTCTTACAGATATTTTAGCCTTTGTATAATTAGGAATTATTAAAAGCTTTAAAATAATATTATATTAATACAAACATTTCCTATTTTTTAATAATCTTAGTTATTTGGAATAATAGGTTGTCACCTTGTTTGATTAGCAGCTGCGCGGTATTAATTCAACATGTTTCATACCCCTGATTGATTTCATTGTGATGTTAGATAGCAGTTGAAACAGATAAGGATTTCTAATTAGTTTCTATTGTGTATCTATTAGTAACAGGCATTAATTTATACATAGTTGCCTAATAAATGGTGGTAAGCAATTCGATAAAAAAGAACAGTTATTTACATTGCATTTATAAAAATTAAACTTTAATAACAAATGATTCGTTTATGCAGAACTAAATATACCCTCATAAATTTACCTTTTGTATAATATGAAAAATATTTTCTATCACATTCATCATTTTTCCTTAAAAAATTAAGAATTATCAAATATGACTAATATACTTAGCAATTTATTTTAAATTTGATTTAACATAAAATACAATAGTGAAAAGATTTCAAACTATGTTGTCTAATACCTTAATATTATTAAAAGCAATTTCAATTTTTATTACTCTTAAATAGAAATGAAGGAAATAAAATATCAGAATATTTTCCATATCTCTCTGTAAACGCAAGATTAAGAAGCACAAAAATTCCAGATTAAGATACGTTTTCAATTGATGGAATAATTATTTTACGTAATGCTTTTTACCTCACTTAAAGAACATTTGACTTTAAGCAAATGTTTAAAAAATAACTCTCAAGCAATATCATAAATCAATGACTTTTTTTCTAAGTGACGATTTAAAGTACTCAATCTTATTGGGATTGATATATTTTTGTGAATTAAAATATTTTGTAACTGATAGTTTTATAAAACTGAAAAATTATTAATTCAAATTTTCAACTAGTTTAACAATTTAATTTTAACTTATTTTACTTTATTAACTAGATATATTATAAGAAAAATATTTGTAGACAAAATTTAATCAGGTTTATTTCCCATTTCATTAATATATTATAAAATAAAATATTTGATATTGTAAAATATTATGCTTAGTATTAAGCTTTGAAATTACTTTATCATGATAATTTTTTTTTGCAGTTTATTCTTTTACTTTAATGGTGTTTCATCTTAAAATGTAAAAGAGATTTAATGCCCGTATTAAATATGTAACGGCTCGATTGAACAATTTAATTTTGTATATAAAAGACAATTTTAAATACCATACTTGAATCGCCATTTGATCTATTTTATAATAACTAAACGGGGGTTTGTCAGACTTCCGACAAAGAAAGAAGATACAGTCTGTCAATAAATTAACCTTAGAAAAGTTCTAGACAGCTATTTACATGTTTATATACTAATTATATACCTAGATGTGAAAGTCTAAAGAGAACACTTATTATTAGAGCTGCATGTTCTTCACGAGCATGTTTTACAGACTTCTGATTTTTATAAAAAATTAAATGTTTAAGTATACATTTTTATTAGTAATTTAGGTTTCGTTTCCAGTTACAACAGCTAACTGAAGATGTCCTAGGATTCAAAATTTGGTACAGTTTATGGAATAAAGATAAAAGTGCAAAAAAAAAATATGCTTGTAAAACATCAGCATATTTCTTGTTTCTCAGTATTAAGACACATCAAGGTTAAAATAATTAAAAGTACATAGAACATTATAAGTCAATTGTCTGAAATGGCGAAATATACAGACATAAAAGTCCTTGACATAAAAGTGAAATTCTTCACAATAATACTCTTTTTATCTCTGTCAATATCTTTCCGGGGTGTTCACCTCGAGAAATTTATTATTGTGTTTGTAGCCTGTATAAAAACAAGTGTTACATATTTTAAATTTTTAAAGAGTAATATCATGGATGAAACTGTGAGGTTCTTACTTATATAATATAAACGCATTATTCATTGTAATGAATGAATATATACCATTGTAATGAAACCCAAGTGTAATTACATTTTAGCTATGTTCTCATGTTATGGGATATTATTTTGTAGTACTTCAGAAATTATACTAGATTCAAACAGTACAAATTTTTAAAATTGTAAATCAGAAAACTTGAAGAATTCTATTCAAACAATGTTAAGTGTTGACTGATACTGATAAATAATTTATATTAAGCAATTTACATATGCATTGAAAACATTGTATTATATATTAAATAGATCAGAATCACCGTAGAGAACCTCGATAATAGAGTTTCTGATAATACTAAGAAAGACGGTTGGGAAATCCAAGATTATAAGTTTAAACGATTCATGATCCTCCAAGATTTTTCTCTTTACTTTGTTAGATGGTTGGTGTTGTGTCCATTTAGAAGCACTATGATTTCTCAAGGAAAAATAGCTGTCATTTCTTCGACAGGATGGAACTCTTATAGTGTTTTCTCTTAATTTGGTAGCCGGGGTCAAACAGAAGAATTTCAGGCTTAGCTTGCAGAGCTCAGAGGTAATGCATGAATTTGGATAATACTGTGACCACTAAAGCATTTTACGTACCACAACCACCATTATCGAATACTTCAATATTTTTCCTGCTCTGGCCTCGGAACATTTTACTTTTATTTGATTTTACAAAAAAAGTAAAATTACTCTTGGGCATCGATTCAACAGCAGATAGAAAGTTAAAAAAAACACTGGGAAGCTCCTTGGGATTTCTAAGATATTTGAGCCTGCTTTGCCAGAAATCCACCTTTGCCTTACATTTAATATAGTAATAGTTGTATACAAACTACAAAATGACAAAGCCACTTGGGATACTGGAGCCTTTTATATGGTTACACGTTTTGAAAAAGCTTGTAAACTTTATTTTCTATAAAAAATATAGCCACGATAGTTAATTTATTGAACTTGCGATTAATTGTTTCGATCGATAAATATAGCTTCAATCTAACCACCTCAGTAGTATGCTAAATACATTTTACCAAATATTATGCATGAGACTGCTTAAAATTTAAAAAGTAACTACACAAAGTCTAAACGTGAAACAGTTTTGAGTTTTAAAATATTCAACTCTAAAACTGTTGTAGTCGCACCATACAATTATTTGGAGTATTTAAAAAACATTAATCTTTCCAAAAATGTGTAGAGTATAAATTGCATTTAAAACAAAATCGAAGTAGTTATTTCTTACTATTATAAAATTAAATACAATGACAAAAAATAATCTGAAGGACAAAAAGTTTTAATATATTTAGATAAATTTTAAACTTTAAATTATCTCTAAAAGGGAAAATCATTCTAAAATTATAATATCTTACAAGAAATATTAGAGAAACTTTTCTAAAATAAAGTCATCTTTACTGATTCCAAATAAAATTCCATATATTAATTCTAAATTTATTGAAAAAACATTTAAATATCTTAAAAGTATATTTATATCTTTTTACATTATAACTCATATGTCATTTATATTTCATATTTATTAAAGCTATATTGCGTAATAATTAATTCTGCTAAATTCATTATTGTTGCCAAAGTAATGAAGTTAAAATAATTAAAAACTTTATTCATGCATGCGGTCACTTTAAATTTTATATTTTTAATGAACACTTTTGTTAAATTTTTCACTTAGATTTCACGCTTTATACATATCTGTAAATTTTTATTCCTATTTATTTAAGATATAAACATACAATTGTTCATTTATTTCATTTCAATATGCTGTATCAATTCAAACAAAATCTCATTGTTAGTAATTTATTTTTTGTAAAAGCTGTTTTTAAGCAAAGATAAATATTTTAGCAATTTCCCTTTCGACCGAGACTTGGAATATTTTGTTCCTTTAAAGTAATTTTGAATTTTTATGTTGCATTTATCTTTGCATTTTTATAAATGCAACAAATCGACGTAATTTATTTATTTAATAGATATAAAAGAATTCAAATGCGTTTTAAGCCGTTCTTTTCTTTAATCTTTTTTAATGTGATTTTCTCTTTTAGCAACAACCACTGGTAGACAACAGTTGTTGTTTAGCAACAAAAATTAGTCTTCTATTTGGTATGTTGTTTTTATTCTTCCTTTTCCTCCCCAACTGAGAATTTGACTTAAGCTCCTTTTACAGTTGGATAATTGCAGTTAATGGAACAATTTATTTTTATGCCTCTTATTCTAAGACAATTTGTGTGGCGAGCCCTACAACCGGAAATTGCATGGAAGTAGAAAATCTCAATTAGTTAAAGAGAATTTTTCAGCTTTGCTAATCCTTGAAGTAAAATACAACTGCATTAGAACCTAGAAATGTTCTCCTTTGTCGCCTTAAAAAAGAAATTAAATCTCCATTCTCAATATCTTAATAAACTTGCCCACTCGCATGCTTAACCTTAGATGATTTTTTAAACTTCGTTCAAGTATCAATTAGGAGTACACTAAGAACATGAACGTATCTCTCTTTTTAAGGTTATTTTACGACTGCTTATTTTATGAAGAAAATATCTGAAATTTCTTATTGAATATCTAACAGTTTTCTAAAAGCATCATCAAAGCTGAATAATTGCTCCTTTTTTTCCAAAGCGCATTTAAAGGAAATGTCTTTTTAGGTTTAATTTGTCATACTATGTAATGTCATCTAAAACAAAAAGAATAATAACATTAATTGTTTAAGCTTAATTGAAGATGCTGAAAAAAGCAATAAATGTATGAAATAATGCGAATTATTTAACAGTACATAACAAATAGTTAAAAATTATTCTCCAAATAAATTTTTATGCTTCAAAATAATATCTTCAATAACATAGATAAACAGTGTAAAATTTATAAATAAACAAATTTACATACATATATACATACTCATGAACTAGGAGATGTTTATTCTGGAGAACTGTACTCCTTTTTTTTCTAAATGATTAACAGATAGATTGGGACCATCTGTTTAAACTCATCTCCAAGCGGTCACAATTATTCACGCTTCTGCAGAATTTGGACATTAGAACTTACTCTGAACATTCCAAAAGCTGCTACATATAGGTGATTCTACTTTAAGTTTCGCTCAAATACGTTCCTACATTATGTTGCATTGACGATGTAATGTCTTTCTTAGGCTACAGAATGTATATATATACATGTAATGTAAAATTTAAATAGTTTAATCTTAGAATTGAAATTACTAAGATCTATATTAAAAAAAGACCAAGTCTGCGATTTCTCTGTTTTTCTAGTAGCCTCTTGGGGAATTCTTTGTAATAGATAAAATCTCCTTTCTCCAAGTGGCACAAACTCGCCAACTTACTTTCGCTCAACTAAGAATTCTAAAATTATCACAACGACAATCTTAAATCCGCACCTAGAATTATTTCCTCACGCTGGTGGAGCCCCTAAAATTATAAGAGGCCTCATGGCTAATTTTCGTGAGAGTTGACTGTTGAAGATGACCAAATAAAGCTGCTGCTACTTTTCCTTTAAAAATCATGTCTTTCTCTCGACCACAACAACATAACTTTGTTTCCAACTGCTGAAGTCTAAGGCTGAGGCATAGCGTGTTCATCGTTATGTTTCTTATGTGTGTATATATATATATATATATATATATATATATATATATATATATATATATACAGTAGAAACTTGGTATAACGACCCATGTGGGATCAAAATCATATGGTCGTTGTAACGAATTTTAAGAAAAAAATTAATAATTGAGCAAAGAAATCATGCAACAGTGCATACTTAGAGAACACTTCTATTTATTTGTATTTCCATAACTGAATTTTTTATAAAAAGTCTTTGATTGACGCTTGTTTCAAGTTCATTTGGGGATTTTTCATTATCACTGATTCCATATCCATTAGATAATCCGTTAGCATATCTTCAGAATTAAATTGTCCTTCAAAATATGGACGCAAGGCTTTGATTGCGTTTGAAGTCTTCTTTTTCATTCACTTATTCAAAAGCTTGGACAATTTCTACTCCATCTTTGGATTCATAGACTTCTTCATTTCCGGTAATACGGGCAATACAATCGTTCTCATTCAAATTTTCTTCTCAGCACTGTAAAGTTTCGTCTACCAAAACAAACTCATCAAAAGATAATTGAAGATCCGGAAATTTGACACTGAGGAGTTGGGTCATTTCATTAGGGTCTGGAGTGTCATCTACCTGGGACATCAATGTCTATTTGACGAAAGGGTCCCTTTGAGCAGATACAAAGAGAGGAGTACAGGCTTCTTGAAGTTGGACTACAGTTACATAATTTTAAAATAGCCCACTTGCTCATGAGTTCTGCTGTCTAAAATTGACGGTCGTTCTAACGAACAAAAAATACCTTTGGGGTCATTGTAATGATTCAAAATTAACATTGTTCCTATGGTAAAATAATTGGGACTTTTTAAAATGGTCGTCCTAAAGAAGGGGTCGTTGTATCGTGGGGTCATTAAAAAGGGCTTCTACTGTATATATATAAACGTGTGTGTATGCATGAATATATGTGTATATGAGTGTGTTTGGCATATATACATGTATATATGTGCATGCATAGATATGAGTATATGAGTCAGTGTTTATGAGAATGATTTGTAGTTAAAGGCAGTGTTGACTTAAGTTTGGATTTTTTTCTTTGTTCACGGAGGCCGAAGTTTATTTTTACTTTATACACTTTGGGGAAAACTGATTTATAACATCATCTGAAATGTAACGTTCCCAGGCAGAAATTTATTTGGATCTTTTTTATGTAACACCCTGTTTTGGCGAGAGTCCAGTATTCATGGAAAACTATGCCAAGAACTTTAGCTGAGGAAAAATTCAGGTATTGATTTTGGGTATACACTTGGGAGCGTCCTTGAAAAGTGATGATTACAAATTTCTTTTTCCTTTAGAATTATGTATCTCGTGATAAATTAAAGTTGCCCCGTTAAGTGAAGCGTATGGTGTCAATGATTAGTCTATTGATATGGTTTAATTAAAGACCATAAGATTTGAAAAGTGGGAGAAAAAAATTTCAACAGAAACTTTGTTCGTGATGGATTCTGAGACAGCCAAAAAAGTTATGCAATAGTTTTATATTCCATCAAAATATTCATTAAAATTATTTTATTTATAAATTATGTCTTTGATTGTTCTTTTTTCTTATCACAATACTTTAATTTTGCAAAATATTTAAGCAAAATTTTAATAATTATTCATAAAACTCTTGAGATTTATTTTGTTATAGTTTTATTTTCATTTTAAAAGAAGTAAATAAGGGAAAATTCATTAGTTTGAGACAAGCAATACAATTGCAAAAATTCAATTTTTGGACGTAAACGGTTAGTGTTATTATTACATATTGCATGTGTGAAGCGAATTAATTGAATTATACTTGACTCTATAGAATAGAAAATTTTAGGTATTTTATTTTAATACATTTTCTTATGACATATTACGACTATAAATATGTTAGTAGAGTAAATTTAAGTGTTTTTTTTTAATTATAAGACACACATTTTTAATTTTAGAAATGTTCAATTTCGTTTTGTACATTTCACATATACACATATTTAGAGCATTGTAGGTATTTATAGTGTCTAAAAATATAAACAATTAGTGTGACAGTGTTAA
>CM063503.1:85495582-85520582 GCA_032207245.1 Pardosa pseudoannulata | reverse complement strand
AACGTAAAGGTGGTTGGCACCGTAAAACCCGTAAAATGTACGCTGAGACTTACGTTAATTGCTCGGCTCATAAACGCTCGGCTTTTTTTTTATTTTGTTGGAGAGAAGGGGGAGAGGAAAAGAAAATGTAGTTCGGTGAGTATTAAATGAAAGAGAGGAGCAAGAATATAAAAACTCCACAGGATGCTTTAAAATTAATGGAATAGACATAATAATTAAAAGTTAGTAACGTGAGATCATGTGTTTTTATTCAATCCTCATTTTTTTTTTTAATTTTTAAGAAGCACGGAGGAGGGGTTTTGGATTTCCACGCAAGAGTCATAAACATTTCAAAATAAATCTTGGTTCTTTAAAAAAATCTATTTCTCTTATTTTGTGAAATATCCTAACACATACGGTTTTAATACATTTCATTTTAATACTGAAGTGGTGTGAAATTAATTTTCTAGAAATATTTTAATTATTAATTAAAAAATTAATATGCAGTTTTTAACCAAGGGTATTATCAAGATTGTGTAAAAATTACACAATTTATTTTAAAAATACAGGAGAAGAAATATTAAATAAAACTTACAAATAGGGTAATATACGGTTATAAATGCATTTCATACCGATAGTGCAACGGTGTGAAAAAAATTATCTAGAAATATTTTATCTTTTAATTAATTTAATGATATGCAATTTTTAACGAAATATAGCATCAAGACTGTAAAAATTAAGCGATTTATTTTTTAAAAAAAGGAGAAGAAATATTAACTAAAACTTACAAATAGGGTAATATACGGTTATAAATGCATTTCATACCGATAGTGCAACGGTGTGAAATAAATTTTTTAGAAATATTTTATCTTTTAATTAATTTAATGATATGCAAATTTTAACGAAATATAGCATCAAGACTGTAAAAATTAAGCGATTTATTTTTTATATAAAGGAGAAGAAATATTAACTAAAACTTACAAATATTGTTATTTGTTGTTCTATATTTAAAAAAGAATTTTTTTAGGAATATAAAAAAAAACGCTACAGAGGTTATTTTGGCTGGTTAAATCAACAGAAATCCACATTCCAAAATAACTCTATAGTCATCAAATGAATTTATTAGTCTTTCAATAAATTAAAAATTAGTAAAATTTAAATAGAATTATTACATTATATAATATGAGAATAATTAAGTTATATATAATTTAAAATAAAAACGAAATTGCAAAATAAATTTATATATTATAGCGAAGAAATCAAATAGAATAATTATAATTGTAATATTTGATAAATAAAACTATAATTATTAAATAAAGATGCAAAATGCAATATAAATACCTCATATAATTAAAAGTTAGTAACGGGAGATGTGTTTTTAATAAAACCTAATTTTTTTATTATCACGAAGTACGGACGAGGAGTTTTGAATTATGATGCAAGAGCATTTTAAAGAAACTCTTCAAAGTTCTTTTGGTTGTTTAAAGAAATATATTCCTCTTGTTTTGTGACATAACATGAATACAAAAATATAAAATTCTATAAACGTTTTAAGTTTGAATTAAATAAGTTATATGGAAGTATTAATGACAAACAGCAGCTTTAATGTATAAAAAGACTAGAGTTATTTTAATATTAATAGAATATATATAATAACTAAAACTTGAAGTGTGTTTATACTCGATTATAATCTATCTCTCTCTCTATACATATATATATATATATATATATATATATATATATATATATATATATATATATATATATATATATATATATATATATATAAGGAGAAGAAAATGAAGAATTAAAGTGAGGTATTGGGTATTCCAATAAGGCACAGAAAATATAAAAATTTCTGAAAGAAATTGGGATATTAAAGGTTATCATTATAAATTCTTATTGAAACTTTATATTTTCTCTTAAAAGCTATGAGATCTTTTCTAACTTGCTAAAAATAGCTTTATTTGACTAAATCAATAAATTTAGTAGAGTTTATAAAAGTAATTTAATTTGTAAATAGATCGATTGTACATAATTATTCATCAAATAAATAAGAACATAAATCTCTATAGGATGGTTTAAAATTAATATAATATACATAATTATTTAATCTTCGTAGCATTAATTCTTTCATTACAAACACCACAATTTAAAATAAATTATTAAATCTTTAAAAAGCAAGGTAATTCATTCATATTTTTATGCCGTATTACATGAAATTATTAGACAAAATATATATTTAAATAATTAAACTATAGATAATCATTACTGTAAAGGTAGAACATAAATAAAAAATGACATAGCGTCTTAAAATATTGATATATTTAAGAGCATTAAAATGAGATGTATTTTTGTATTTTTCTCAAACAATATCAATATCCGAGAATCACGAAATATAGTTCTTGCTTCGCTATGAAGGTTTTTATTCTTGAGATTATAGTTTGCCTTTTCTTTTTGTACTGTTAAAAATCAAATTGCATTTTACTGTTACGTTATTAGGTTAATTATTACACGTTATGAACATTGAAATTTAAAATGTTATATGCTACATTAATTTAACACCATTAATTTATGAATTTTCTACAAGAAGAGTTTATATTAAACAATATATTTTCGTATTATGGTTTAAATTGTTCAAAATTTAAACAGCACAGTTAAAATCTTTGGCAAATATTTGAAATCATGTTATTAACACTTCGTTAAATTCCCCTAATTACTATACTCATTGTCCCCTTAGGGAACCATATTTTTGAGGTGTGTACAGGTTTCACGTACCCGAAGTACCTGAGTAATTTTCTGGAATGTTTGCTCATTAATAGATTCAACTACATCAACTTGAACAAAGGCCTTTAGTAGATCAGCAGCAGCTTGATAGTCTTTTTGGACTACTGTTTTGACGGCCGTGTTGTCAGTTGTTTTAAGTAAAATATGGCTTCGGCTAGTTTAGGTATTCAAATTGACTTACTATACTCGTTCTTTCACTTTCTATTTAACATTGTTAAAAAAATACCGTATTCATCAACATTAAATCATTTCTTTCTTTTTCAGATAGTTTCATGATTTTATACAAATAATTTCTGTAGAATATGTTTAAAAATTAAGTGTTTTAAACATTTACTTCATAAAAATTTGATGTCTTATTTTTATCGGGATTAATACAACATGGTTGAAAAATACGCACTCACATAGACAGCAATATAATCAATTTCTGAAGCTTATACTTCTATCTTGTAAAGAATCCTAAGCAGAATAATAACAACAATTAAGATATTCCTATATACACATTTTAACATAAGTATAGAGGGTACTCGCAAAACATTTCTCACCAGTGTTTTTACTTCCAAGTTCATATAATATGCTGTATGCATGTAAAGTTTTTGACGTTTATATAAATAAATAGGATGCTATAAATTTACACTAGACATATATTTACGATTTTCGTATATTTAAATAATTATGTTTAATTTTTTATTGTGCCCGCTGAGGAACGTTTCGAATATGTGACTCCTGACAGTCGAATAAACAAAAGAAATTGCCTCAGAAAGTGGGGCCGTCTCAAGAAATGATAAAGCAAAATCGCTCCCCACAGATGGACTAGTCAAAACATACTCTCCCGTCATGGAAGAAAAGGTGCAAAAGATACAATGAGGAGAAACCACTAAGTGAAGCTGAAAAAAATTATCCCTCAGCAAGTCATGGCCTGTCCTGATTCTTAAAACAGCCACCCCAATATCTGTGGAGAGAGAGGGGCATATTGTCTTATTTATGAGAGATGTTTATCTCATCCACTAGGAAATGTCTCTGAAATGACAGATACTACTTTTTTAATATATTCTCTGAAGATTCTCTTTATGTTTCCAAAAGGAGCACCAACAGTAGATTGAACCAAATCACAAACCTCCTTGGCGAGTATGTTTGCATGTTTATTGTCATAGACATTGCAGTGACTGGGAATCCACAGTAAAACCATATCAACCCCTAAATCGATCAAAGAACTAATTCGATATATATATATATATATATATATATATATATATATATATATATATATATATATATATATATATATATATATATATGCGGTAATATTAAACAAAATTAACCAATTAATTATTATAACTTTAAATAACTATTATTTGGTGAATTTAAGCCTTAAAAGACATCCTTCCGATACTTTCCATTCTCTCTCAGTTTTCTTGTTGGTAAAAGCTATTTTAATATATTTGGCTAATTATTCCTTTCAGCAAAGTCTTTTTTAATTGTTGATTGAGTAAGTTAAATGTTCTTTAGGGATATGTTAAATTAAAATTAGAGCATGGTTAGTAAGGAGAATTATTGGGAAAGGCTTGAATTAAATATTACGGAAGAGTGAGTATCTGACGCTGCAAGTTTATGTCCTTAATCATTACTAAATTTCCAAAATGAGTTTTGGAGTATTGCTAGAGGCTATCGATAAATAATATCAGAAGGAAGAAAGACAGAGGTAATCACAAGTTGGATATTACATATACAGGAATTCGGAAGAAGAGTAAATCGGTGTGTTAGTAAAGAAGAAGCTCGTCTAAGAGGCGTTTTCTGTTTATAGTAATATCTAGTGAAAAAAATGGCATGGAAACAATTCTCCCCTTACCATTAAGTGTCATTATTTAAAGTTACGCACCTCCCTTCTTTTATAATTAAAATTACTATATTTTAATTCACTTCTTATTTCAATAACGGTAGAACGTGAACACCTATGAAACATGTCAGAGAGTTGGAAATGGGGATTAGGCTAGATTGGAAGGCAATAGAAAAGTGAACGTTACAAGTTATTTGAAGAAATTTTAGAAATATAAAGTTTTTTGATTAATTAAACTCACACAAACATAATAATAACAATTCATGTATATAATTTCGAATTTAAATATATTTATGTAGCACCAACTACACCTCGTAACATTTAAGTATCAGTTACTGTAATGTTCCTTATACATTACTTAATATAGTAAGGAAACTTGAAATACATTCGTGATAAATTTAACTGTAAAATGTGATTTTAACCATAATGTATAAATAAAGTACATGCCTTATAACAGCGATATGACGATGCCTGTTAATTCGCATGTTGCATGACAACTATAAAAAAATAAATAACCGTTTTAGACTGCTTTCTATTTCAAAATATATAGACCAGTAAAACTTTCTATCATTTTAATTTTGGCATGCATTGTCTAATAAATAGCTTAGTGGAGAAATAATAAAAATTTACTATGAAGATAAATGATCCGTGGTTTGGGAGTTCTGTGTTCCATTTAACGTTAAAAGTAGCATTCAGTGTCTGAAAGCATTTTACTTATGAAATTGGAGAGAAGCCATACATACAAGCAATACATAAAGTTCCTTTGGATTGCCACCTATAGCTACACAGTTAATGCTTTTCAGAGGAGTGAAATATTGTTCCTCAGAGACTTAGGTCCTGAAGCAGAATAGCAAATAAATAAGTAGAATTTTGTCTATCATCAAAAATGACGCATTAAATTTCGCTATCTTTTTACATTCCAATGTTTTGCTTCTTCCACTCTAATTCATTTTTATGTTAAAGCATCAAATGAAAAGTACATGAAAACTTACTTTTTACTAAATGTATAATAAATGACTTATAATACTAGACAAATGTATAAAACCTGTAGTTGTCAGATTTCTATAAATGACTTTTAATAGTAGTCTGAAATAACATACTAAAATAAATCGAAAATAGAAAAAAAAACTTATAAATGAAATGTTTAACTATGATACATAAAAAAGAAATTTTGCCATATATCTATGTATAAATGTATATATATATATATATATATATATATATATATATATATATATATATATATATATATATATATATATATATATATATGTATACATATATATACATATTGTCTCGGTAAGCTCTCTGTATTTTTTTTAAATTGTCTGTTTCCTTATGTAGCGTAATGGCTTATGGATTATTGGGTAACTCTAAGCTTGTAATGCGTTAAAACCACCTTTATGCAAAAGCACACACACACACACACACACACACACACACATACATATATATATATATATATATATATATATATATATATATATATATATATATATATATATATACATATATATATATATATATATATATAATGTATATATATTGTGTGCTTTTAGTAAATAAATATTAAATATTTTAAAATAATAGAAACAAATTGTACGAGCAGAAATTTTTAGATATCTGAAAATGACATTTAATAGCATTTTAAATCATCAGAAACAAAGTATGTAGAATTTTTATATGTGCATTATAAAAGAAGAAAAGTTCAACTTCAACAAGGCAAAATAAATCAGCCATTAATGTTTTACTTTTTTTAAAATTACATTTAAAATTTATTGGCTTAATTATTTTCTTATTTGTTTAATTAAATTATATTAACGTAAATGTTGAAAACGTCCTATTGATAAGTGAAAAGCAGAAAATATGATGCAATTTCTTGGTAACTACATAAAATCTATGGTGAACATGCGACTTAATGTTAATGGAAGATTGTACGCAGCCAAACCAAGAGAAGATCATTTGTAAAACTGGGAAATGTGGAATCACTCTTTTCATATATCAATCTTTACTTTTCACCTTGTGAATTGAATGCTTTTGATCCTATGTGAAACAGACTTTTAAAGTGACAATGTAGTTTGAATGACAAGTTAAATTGATCAGAAGTTGGATTGTATTTTCTTCCAAAAGTAATTTAATGTAGCTCGTGTAGAAAAACCACATTGTAGAAAACTCAACGGACATCTTAAGATTAGAGCAAATATATTGAAATGAGTGTATTAAAAATTGACTTTTTAAAAATATTCAAATTATGAAATATAGTAAAACATAATGAATATTATTAAAATCCTTCAAAAAGGAGGGCACACACACACACATAAATATATATATATATATATATATATATATATATATATATATATATATATATATATATATATATATATATATATATATATATATATATATATATATATGTGTGTGTATTTATTCTATGAAAACTATTTCCAAAACGTGTTAAAGACCTCCTGTATTAAAAACTAATTACGTATATTGAAGTTAGTACCTTCATAATTCAAAATGAGATCTTTCCTTTCAAATTTATATTATTATTTCTGCCAACAAAGTAAGAAAAATGAAAGTAAATGGGAAAATATTCAGTTCTAAAAAGAGAAATAAAATAGTTTATTCTCCGAAAATACGCTGTCCTAAAGAAAGTGATCCCTAAAAAAAATCTCAGCGAAAACATATTTTAAAAATGAAGTCCTTAATCGACCCTAAATACAACGTTATTTACGAAAAGGAAAGAAAAAAGAGATTGCAATTCTAAAACGTTATTGTAAAGATCATAGATAAAAGAAGGGACATCGCAAGAAGCTTTATGATATAATGAAAAAGGATAAGAGAAAAATTGAATGGATAAGTCCGGGGAAGAAGCGAAATTCTATTGTTAATTCTTTGGGGCAATGGGGACCCATGATACAAGTCTAGACAGGAAGGCGTTCAAAATGGAACAATGCTTAAGACTTATATATATTATCTTTAAGAAAAAAAATATGTATGATATTGGCATTTTTATACAACTGTATTAAAAATTGAAAATGAGGGTGAAAGATAGCTTAAATTAATTTATAGATATCTTATAGTAAAAATAGATATTAACTCATAGAGTACACATAATATTTATTAATAAGGAAGTAAGTGAAGTTATAAAAATTTAGCGTTTGGCACTGTTCGAAAAACGGGCTATAATATATGCAGGTATTGATTCAAATTACATTGTAAATAGAACTGCCAAAAGGAGCAACTTTTTCTGAAAATCTAACACACATAATTTAAAATATCGTATGTATTTTGCATATAACTTGTTTTGCACGACTAACATTTCATTAATCTAGTAGGTAGACAGATGTTTCTTAATAAAAATTTTATACATTAATAACAGCATATGTTTATTTTAAAATAAATATTATATATCACTATTTCTCTCTTCTTATATATCTCTCTCGCACACGAATATATATATATATATATATATATATATATATATATATATATATATATATATATATATATATATATGACATGGACGAGTGGTTAAGGCATGGAAGGCACATTTGATTTCATGTATAAAAACTTCTTTATTCTAATCCTTCATAGTTATGCCATTTAGAAATCCTTTGTTCTCATAATTTGCCACGACAGGCGTGGAGAATGTATTGAGCCAGAGTTTCCGCTCAGAACTGACTCTTTGGTCGTTGCTACCTACGCAAAATTCTTATGTCTACTTCCGCGTCGGCTTCTTCACTCTGTATAGTTCCGCTCGAGGGTGTGTCTTTCTCCTATTACATTGTCGTTAATGAGTTATAACTATTTTTAAGTATAACTCGATTAATTCTTTACCCTATTTTTAAAAGTGACATATATATATATATATATATATATATATATATATATATATATATATATATATATATATATATATATATATATATTCTTTATTTTATCTATATGATTATTTTTCATTTCTAAGGCTGCACTATTATTTAAACTTTATACCAAACGTATAAATACTATTATGAAATACAGTTTTGTACTTGGACCTTATTTCTATATTATCTTCCTGACTTTTAATAATTCTTAGTTATCGAAGCTTACTTTCTATATTTTAGAACTTTTTACACATTTCTAATTTTTTTGGCTAATTTTATAATTCAATACATATATATCCAGTAATCAAACCACTAAGAAATATGACTGTATTTGTATAATTGAAGCATGTTATTAGTTCCATAAAAAATATTTAATGTCTTAATGATCATCAACTATATTTTTCAAGCTTGTAGAATAGACATGTCTTTTAATACATCGTATTCTCACAAATGAAAAGTAAAAGTATTTATTCTTTGAGATGATATTTTGATTTCTAAATAAATAAATATGTTTCAGAGGGCAAGCAACGAAAACAAAGAGGAATAGCACTGATTATATAAATGTTTCATGTTGAAATTTTATCCCCGTAGACGCAAATTTATTAAAATGGGAAATTTTACATGCATTCAAATGTCCTCACTTGTTTACTAATATATTTAAAATTACTAATATATTTAAAACCTACAGATATGTAGCGCATAAACAAAGAATGACACTATAGTTGCAGTAGTAAATAAAGTTTTAATCTTCTTAAATTACATCACTGAAGTGTATTTAGCTAAAATGAATAATTTATTTACTACATACGGATTCATGATATATCATAAATGATTCATCGGAAAATATAAGCAGGAAAAAATGGGCAATCTTATGCTGACTTTTTTTGTTTTGTTTTGGATTTGGCTGCAAATAAGGAAAGTAGGTATTTCATGCAAAACAAATTATATTTAACACGACAATAAACTTTAAATTCTGAATAAATTACTTCAAATTCTTAACAATAAAATATAGAAATAATATGAATAATAAGAAATAAAATCTTCAATACCTCCATTTGATTTTCTTAATTATATTTTCTCCATGAATAATATATAAATGCTTGATAACCTCTCAAATTGTTGACTATAATAAAGTATTATTATACTATTGGTATTTATTATACTATATTCTAAGTAAAAACATAATCATTCGAGATGAAAAATTGGCTTTTTTATTAAAGATCATAGAATTAGGCTACTCGTTTAGGGCAAAAATGTACGTACTTTTATCCAATTTTCCCATTTCAAAAATTTACTCTCTCCTTTATAATAAATGCAAAAAAAAGAAAAAAAAACAATTCAATAATCGAATAAAAAGCCTCATTTATTAAAGAAGAAAGGAATTTTTGCATACTACCAAGAATAAAATAATTTTACATGTTTTTGTTTTGAAATTTTTTTCATCTACATCAAATTGAAGTTTTTATTAGATCAAATTAAATATTAATTGTTTTGAACATCTATTAAAGCTTGTATTTTTACTATTAAAGGCTCGTAAAATTATATATATATATATATATATATATATATATATATATATATATATATACTAAAAACATAAATTGGATTTAAAATACTATTACAAATCTCTTGATAGTCCATTTCAGAATGCATAATCCTCAAGATTATAGCTATATTTTACCTATATTTACAGTTCATTCTTAGAAAAATAGCAAAAAAATATTAAATAACAGACTGCTTAAGAGAAAAAAAACTACTAAATTATATCCTAGACTTATATTTCAAATATAATACTAGATAGTTAAAGACATCATAACGTTAAATTTCATTGCAAATAAAAATATATAGGTTACTTAAATTCATTGGAAATAGTAATCTATAATCACGAAATCATATTGTATAGAGTAGAATCTTTTAAAAATTTGAAAAAACAATTTTTTTTATAATAGTGGACAATTATGTGAACAAATGTTAAACGAATGTTTCATTACTATATCACTGAACTTTAAAATACTAATGTTTTCTTCCATTATTTTGAACCCTTTTTTCACACACACACACACACACACACACACACACACATATATATATATATATATATATATATATATATATATATATATATATATATATATATATATATATATATATATATATATATATATATATAATATAAATTTTGCAAGTTTTATTAAATAAGTATTTTAATACATAAGGTATTTTCTCTTTTTATTTTCAAGAAATACGACAACAATTATGTTTCTTACTAAGTTTTCAAATATATCTTATACATAAAAGGTAATACTGTGCCTTATATGGATTTATCAGGTAACGTTTTTGAAGAAACCAATTTTGGAATAATTCATAATTAATTCTTCATAAAAATTTACAAATTTTAATTTTTTTGTTAGATTCATTTTTACATCGATCTACTGATAATGAAATATAATATTTCCAAACTGATTGATGAAGGTACAGTAAAGTTACTTTTAAATGCCCGCAGTCACTTTTTGCGCAAATAATATCAAAGCTTCGCTAATAAAAAATTGAAAAACTACAACTTTATTCCTCGAATAGCTACATTTGAGCAATTTTGAATCACTGAAACTCCTCAAGCTTCTTAAACAATTGATAATTAATTTAAGAAGTAGGTTACCAAATAATTTAATTCTTGTTTCAAAATTTATGGTAGGTTCGTTTAACTTTCAATGATTATTATTTGAAAGCTAAATTAAATAAATGTAACATTTTTATTTTATATACGCCTTTGGAAAATCCCCATAAATACCAGCAAAGTTTTACTAAATTGTAAAGTTTTTGGTAACAAATTCAACTATTTCTAATACCATTATGAGAATGGATATATTAACCACAATAAACCGGCTACACATAACAATTATTTCTTAATATGATATGTGTCTTAAAAATCTCAAAGAAATATAATGATTTTTTGTTATAAAAATATATTTAGTCTCCATTTATCATTTCTTGCAAGCACAAACACTCGAAATTACTGAAAACATTCAACTTAAAACATATAAGTTTTTGACATGAAACTAAATCTGAAAATTTGATTCAGTTTCACGTCAATACATAGTTAAAAAAATTAATCTTTCAAACATATTAATTAAAAGACAGATAAAGTATTTTTAATACATACTATTATCTGCATCAAACGTAACAGTATAAGTTTGACAAGAAATATTTGAAATACCTGCTATTACATTTCAGGTGAAAGTCAGTTTAACGTATTTTGTTTTTAATCATACAATTTTTAGCACCTCAAACAACCGGAATGGCTTAAATCTTAAATCCTGAGTAACACCCGAATATATCCACCAGAAATAAAAGTCTAGAGTGGTATTTTACTAATGATAAACAAACCGTAGAGAAAAATTTTTATAAATACATTTCTATGAATGCTACAAAATTCATATATTACCAATATAAAAGGAAAAGATGAAAGAGACAGAAGAATCACAGAAGTAAAGGATTACTCTTTCAATTTCAATACAGTTCCTATTATATTAATAGTTTATCTCCCTTAATGAATCTAATCTCTCTCTTGAAGGGCATGCCTATAACACAAGATCAGTAGATATGCTTCTTACCTTAGGGCCTTTGGTCTAAAAAAAGGAGATTAAAACCATAGACCATGGCCCTCCAAGGTGGGCTGTTATACCAATGAATTTAGTTTCCTTTCTTTCTCTCTCTCTCTCACCTATATATATAATACCCTGATTTTCCACTTAAATTCGCTGAGTAAGTGGGAAAATTCTTTCTGTTCTTCTTGGGTGAACCTCTGTTCGAGCAGTGATTTTGTATTTCTCTTGTCTGTCATTGACTAGAAAAGATGTCTGGTTTAGAAACTCTAAAATAAAGTTTTAATTAGACTTGTGCCGTTCTTGTGCCCGACTTCATCGTTTTTAGTTATTATTGTTAGTTGATCACACTTCGCCTTGCCCAGTAACCTGAGCAAGTAAAAATAATAGTGGCTATAATGTCCAGCCTTTTTATAATTATGGATTACATTATATATATATACATATACATACATATATACACATATATATGTATATATATATATATATATATGTATATATATATATATATATATATATATATATATATACATATATATATATATGTGTGTGTGTGTTTGATTTTAACTTTACATAGGATTGTGGCGCTATGTCCCAAATTTAAAATTTTAAAGAAGATCATATTAATGAATTTTTACAAATATGTTTGAATCACTGAACATTACGACAGTGTTGTATAAACGCCTTTAAGGTAACAGGGATAAAAGTAAATTTAAACATTTTAAAATAATAGAAATGTGATCTTTAATATCTAAAAGGGGACCGTACCACTGAACCGGCATGCTATAACACAAGATCAGTAGATATGCTTCTTACCTTAGGGCCTTTGGTCTAAAAAAAGGAGATTAAAACCTAGACCATGGCCCTCCAAGGTGGGCTGTTATACCAATGAATTTAGTTTCCTTTCTTTCTCTCTCTCTCTCACCTATATATATAATACCCTGATTTTCCACTTAAATTCGCTGAGTAAGTGGGAAAATTCTTTCTGTTCTTCTTGGGTGAACCTCTGTTCGAGCAGTGATTTTGTATTTCTCTTGTCTGTCATTGACTAGAAAAGATGTCTGGTTTAGAAACTCTAAAATAAAGTTTTAATTAGACTTGTGCCGTTCTTGTGCCCGACTTCATCGTTTTTAGTTATTATTGTTAGTTGATCACACTTCGCCTTGCCCAGTAACCTGAGCAAGTAAAAATAATAAGGGGTATAATGTGTCCAGCAGTTTTATAATTATTGAATTACAATATATTATATATATATTATATATATATATATATATATATAATATATTATATATATATATATATATATATATATATATATATATATATATTATATATATATATATATATATATATATATATGTGTGTGTGTGTTTGATTTTAACTTTACATAGGATTGTGGCGCTATGTCCCAAATTTAAAATTTTAAAGAAGATCATATTAATGAATTTTTACAAATATGTTTGAATCACTGAACATTACGACAGTGTTGTATAAACGCCTTTAAGGTAACAGGGATAAAAGTAAATTTAAACATTTTAAAATAATAGAAATGTGATCTTTAATATCTAAAAGGGGACCTTACCACTGAACCATGTCAGTGAACAACATTCAAGAATCCGAACCTCTTAAGTTGAGGTAATTACTTTATGATTCGATAAATGTGAATAGATAATACACTCGTATGAAGAAAATGCCAATTTTGAAAAAGATGGACAAGAAACTTTTACTTGTGATAAACATACATGAATTTCACATATGAGAGTTATTCAATTTATACGTCTAACAACCGAATTCCATATACAGCCATTTACAGTATATTATTGTGAATAGGAATTAACTAGACTGATCTGCCGAATACATTTTATTTAGAGCGGCTTTTCTTTAGAAATTTCAGAAAAATACGTTATAAATTTTTTAAAGAAAAAAATATACTTAGCATACCTACATGCCATTTAAAACACCTCAGGCTTGACAATAAGTTTTAATAACATTTTCAAAGGAAAATTAAATAGAGCTTCATCTAGGGTTTAGAATATCATATATTCTGCTACCTTCGTGTAATCCAAAAGATGTTGTATATATGTTACGGTTATCATCAAAGAGTTCAGGATAGAAACAGATGAGGGACTGTTCCGAGAAAACTAGAATGGTAAACATAATTGTATTTCATTACAGCATGCTTTTTAGTGTTTTTCAGTGCTGTTAAAGTGTTTCCAAATGATGGAACGTTGGTAAGTTATAACTTCCCAGATTTAAAATAGTGCTGTGTCTTTGATTTACTGTCAAATTGATGAATGTGTATATACCATAATCATAACTAATACTTGTAACTTAAATTAACAAAATATGTTTAATCATTCAAGAATTCTAATATAAATAAAAGCTTTATGAAAATGAAATTGTAAATTAAATGCCCATAAGCTCATTAAAGACACAAATGTATGCGACGAATATTTACGGTTTACAAGATCTATTCAATCTTCTCTTATGTCAAGTAGGACAAAAGTTCTAAGAAATAAACTGGAGTCAAGTCCGGAACTTTTACTTGAGAGTACTTTCATTATGTTCATAATTTATGCCACAAGACTATTTAATATTCTTTCAGGCCTCTAAAACAATGTCATGCCGGAAGAGTCAGCAATCCTTTCTCCTGTCTTTAAAACCAGTTAAAGAAAACGACGCCAAAGTTTTGGCGACATCGAGTCGCAGCCCGCCTCTACGAATTCTCAGGTTAGCGACAGGGGGGATAAGTTATTGATGTCCAGGTCAGAACAATTGAAGGATGGCCCGGGACAATCCGGCGTCAGGACTTAAATCGATTGGACGGTGGCAAACCTAGAGTAACTCATCATTTTCTATCGTTATTGTAAACCTTGCAGACTATTCTAAACGTACGCTTAAGGAGATTCTTTACTTAAAAGTTTGGACTTGAAAAGGGCCCTTCACACTTCACTTGAAGTTGACATAGGAAAGAAATATGTTTATTCTGAGACAGATTTAATTTTTCATCTATTTCGATTCCCTTTCATATCCTTGCTGAAATTTTCTATGCTGTCTGAGAGACTACTTAAATTTCTACTTTAACAGACACATATCAAATTTGGATACTCATGCATAAATGTATAGTTATAAAGTTATGTGTGTTTATTATATATATATATATATATATATATATATATATATATATATATATATATATATATATATATACGTGTGTGTACAAAATTAGGCTAAATTAAAGAATGAATATTTAACAGCATATTGATATATATCAATATGCTGTTATCAATATCTTGTTCTCAATATGCATTTATGTATTTTTCAAAGTGCTATTCATTATCTAATGCTTGAATAAAAAATAAACATAAGTAACTCTTATTTACAAAGCAGCAGGCGATACAGACATCATCCTAACTCCTTAACAAGGTTATGAACCTGTTACTCATTTAGCACCACCCAAGGAGCAAGTGCAGTTTCAGGTATGTTACGGCAGTAAAAATTATGTATAAAAATAACCCCGGTGTTTCCGCGAAATTTAGAAGCAGAGACCAAGCTGACTCCCAAGCTTGGTTTGCCACCCCAAGTGGTATAGTTTGAGAACTTGGAGAACTGTGTGACCGCGAACATATTTTACGTGCCCCAGTCACCTTTAGCGAACACGGCGGATTTTATGCCGGCTTCGGCCCGGAGCTCACAATCTTTCAGTTACGAGAACGCTGCCTTTGCCGACTGAGCTACCTTGGCCTCTACATAAGTAACTTAGTTTTCTATCTCAAAATCTCCATTTTTTTATAAGGATCTTAATAGAAAAAATATTTGCATTAAATGATTTATAAAATTTAAATTTTTCTATCAAAAATTTTTTTAATATAGATACTTATTAAATTAAAAAATAAAAACTATATTTAAATATTACCCATAATTTTATGTTACGGAAAGATACTGAAACGAAATATATATTTTATACAATTTGTCATTTACGGTTAATATAAAACAATACACTACATTAAATACTTTTCATTAAAGTGCAGCTATAATTTATTGAAATTACTAATTTAAAACTCTTCGATCATTCAATGTACATAATATAAACTTTAATATATTTCTATGATATTTTTCGTTTGTGATTCGTCTATTTTATGAGGTTTGATTGCACATATTGGTACATAAAGAAACCAAAAAAAAAAATTTCATTTTTTAATTGCCATTTTTACCAAAGTAAATTATTAGCATAAAAACTCATTTTACAAACTAAAATATATAATCTATCTTTATAGTTTAATCACTTGAGAAAATGTTAGAATGAAAATTTTAGGGTCATTGAATCAGTTTTAGTAGGAATTTAAATATACAAGGAAATGTGTATAAGGTGGTGGAATTCAATTAAAAGTAGCATTTTTTAATTTCCATTTTTACAAAGGGTAAATTATTAGCATAAAAACGTGTTTTATATACTAAAATATATATATGTCTTTAAAATTTACTTACTTCAATAAACGGTACAAAACGTTAGAATGAAAATTTTAGGGTCATTGAATCAGATTTAGTAGGAATTTAAATATAAAAGGAGATGTGTATAAGGCTGTGGAATTTAAATTATAATCATGAAGCAAAATTAAACCTGGAGTAGTAAGAAAAGATATAGAGTAAAAGAAATAAGTTATATTTATTGTCATCAGTAGGTAAAAATCTTGAGTTATGAAAAGTGATAAAGGGGGAAAGACTCATCTGAAGAGTATTTTGGTTTACTGCCAAAATATTTTTTCAATGAGTGAAACTGTCAGAGCTCTATATGAAGACTTGCCAAAAGTGTGACAAACAAAATGCATCATGCAACAGTAGAGCTCACTACTTATTAATTTTTTACATCTTTTTAGTATCGCAATTTTTAAATAGAATTCAGAATCTAGAGTTTTTAGAAAAAGTAAATATATAAGAAACATTACAATGTAACAGTTAATAAATTTGTATGCACCTTAGCAAGTCCGTGTAAAACAGAAACACGCAGTTTAAACACATATTAATTATCCATCTGGAGTATAAGTAGGAAATGGGACTTTAGCACGTAATCTTGGATTCTCTGTATTTTATTAGCTGAATCGTACGAGGAAAAGGACGTTGTTAGAAAATATATCTTCATATACATAAAATTAACCACTTGCATGTATGTTAATTGTAAAAATATTACAGATAATTGACTTACAATTGTCAACCTATGAATAAAAATATTAGAATCTCGAAATTTTGAATTATATTACAAATTACTTTTACTACATTTCTTCCAACGAATTTATCTGACGCATCATAATATCTCGTTTACTGTAGAAAACCATGATTATTACCCTTGTAAAATTTTTGTATTGAAAGTATTGAAGGAATTATTACCTTATATAAGGACTTATATATCTTATATATATATTATATATCTTGTATATATCTTATATAAATCAGAATAAAATTGCCTTTTTTAACCTTATTTATTTAAGATTGAATGAAACTAATTATAAATAATTTACTATTTGTCTTAACTTGTATTTATCTTTGCATTTATAAAGTATGAAGTTTTTTCAATTCGATAAACTATTCCAAAGTTTACTTTACTTCAAACATAAGCACCAATCCACACACACATACAGCCCCCTCTCATATATATATATATATATATATATATATATATATATATATATATATATATATATATATATATATATATATATATATATATATATATATTTATATATATATATATTATATATATATATATATATATATATATATATATATATATATATATATATATATATATATATATATATATATATATATATATATATATATATATATATTATATATATATATATATATATATATATATATATATATATTATATATATATATATATATATATATATATATATATATATATATATATATATATATATATATATATATATATATATATATATATATATATATATATATATATATATATATATATATATATATATATATATATATATATATATATATATATATATATATATATATATATATATATATATATATATATATATATATATATATATATATATATATATATATATATATATATATATACATAGTTAATACAAAGACATCGATCATTATTACAGAAATGGGAATTATGTTAAATTAAGAAAGAGTAAACAATATTATTGCAACAAATATCAAATAAAATACATTTTAAATTACTTTTTATAGAAATAACGTTATTATTCTTTTAAAAATAGCATTAGGGGCAAATCACAAATAATACATGATCCTTTTTTTCTCTTTTTTAAAGATTTGAGAAGATCAAATAGTTTTCTGGTCTGTTTGATGAGCATAGAAATATGACAATGATCAGTGTATTTTCTTTAACATTAAAAATACTTTTTAAAAGATCATATTTTAAGAATATCGGTAACCAAGTAATCATTTGTTTCACATAAATCTAAGAATTGCATCAATTTAAAAATTTACCACAATTTTCAAGGCATAAAATAAAGATAATTTATGCAATTTATCATAACATCGATTCTTGTAAACGTTCACTGCATTTTTAACTAAAAATATTAAAGTTATATTGGCATAATTATTTCTACAAATTCCATTTCTTATTATATTTCTGCTTAGGTGCTAGCTATAATTTTGTAAACAGAAGTTTCTAAATATATCATCTGAATTAAAATGAAGAAATCGTACTTTGTTAGATACTACCGCTTAATAAATTTCGATAACTCATGTTGCATAATTCTATAAGTACTATAATTTCATACCAATTTTATTAGAAAATGATGAAGGTTTTAGAAAATATATTTTAATTTTATATTTCAAATAAAAGAAAATTTATATTTGGTAATATATCTTTATATTTATGTGTGACTTTATCTTTCTGTGTGAAATAGAAATTATACTTCAGGGTGCCCTTTTGGCAAAAATGACGATTTTTGTTTCTTGCCAATCCAAAATTAACCTTACCATCTGATATCCAAAGCAGAAATAACTGTCCTCTGAAATTACATATGACATTGAACATTCAAAAATAACGCTAAAATTTAAACCAATCAAAATCACGATTAGGGTTCCAAAAAAACTACGGACATTCTCATAAATAAAACAACATCTCCCAGCTTGGCGATCAACCTCGATCACAACTTGGCGAGAATCAAGGGACAGCCTCAAATATATGCTAGCCTAGAAATTATATTTCTTTACCTGTTTAAGAATATTTTTTCATTAATGACATTCTGATTTATTATAAGAAGAGCAGAGAACAATCTCAATTATTAAAAAATAAAATATCTTTTAAATCATGATCTACCACATATTTCCATCGTGCATCATACTACACACACACACACGAAACAAAACAACAACAATAAAAAAAAGCTGCTGAGTAAGGAGATATAAGTATGTATCCGAGAGAATTTAAAATGAGAGACACAAAGAAGTCATTCACAATGCTTACACTTTACAATCAAAATTATGAACGTGTTGAAGACATTGTATAAACAAGTGACACAAAAAGATACAATGATATTTAATGAAACATTAATTCACCACAAATTTGAAAATTTTTAAATGTCGATGATTTTCTATATTCATTTCAAGAGTTTTAGAAGAATTGTCTTAACGAGACAATTACAATAATTGACAATAACAGACAATACTTGACATAATAAAAAATTCGCTAAAAAGCAATGCTTAAATTTCTTAACAAGTTTAATAGTTATATATATATAATATTTAGAGATTCACTTAGAGTAGGCATTTTTTTAAGTAAGAAGAATATATTGTCCAAAATCGGGACATTGTCCTAAAAATCTACAAACGGAATTTATACTTTAGTCTGTAGAAAAGATGAAAAATTTTGAGTAAGTTAGTCTAAATATTGAAATATCATTGGTCAACTGAATTAATATGTGTATTTTGTATTTGTTAACTGTGATTTTATTTTTCACTTAAGAATTAGGAAGTAAATTATTTAATTTAAAATTTTTACTATTGTTATTAGATTTAATAATAGAAACTAATTGTACATTGTTTCAGAAACTAAAAATAGTTAAATATTGAATAATTAATGCAAATATAAAATGTTAAATATTTTATACTTATTTATTTTCGATATACAGTTCATTTAAAAATTGTATATTCAAACTATAAGCTTAAAAGTTATATAATTTTAAAATTTTTGAGTGAATTATATTGCCTGTTTTAAGGATTTGATATTTTCTACTAAATACCACTTTTTATTGAAATTTACTGTTATTGATTAGTTACGATCTTTTATAACACATTCCATAGACTGCAGCTTTATAATGTTGCATTTAATGGACTAAACAAACTTTTGGGGATTTTTTCTAAGACGATATTTCTGTTTAGTCAAGTTAACTGTGATATGTCATAAACATAAACATAATTTTGAGTGATGAAAAATATAAGCAAAATAAATATTAACTTGCTTAATGCACTTAATTTTAAAATTTATTAGTATTTTTAAAAAGGGGTTAATTGCTACTGTGAATATAACTATAGAATTGTTATTGTTACTCTATGCATAAAATAGCGTTCTAATTCATTTTGAATAATTTTTATGAACACTAAGGAGAATAATTTTTATACGTTTGTATCCTGATTTCTAAGAGCTGTTAAAACTGCAGCAGCATTAGAGATTTTAAAATGAGATTTTAAAAATAAATAAATAATACTGGGTTCAGGATTTTTTAAAATTTTAAACCCCTAAAATCATTTATGCTTGGAAGTTTTTTTATAATAAGTTTAAAAAAATGTAAATTGATCTGTTAGTTACAGGGCTGTTTCATAAAATACACTGTTTCGTAGAAGATCAAAAGCGACTTTTATATGTCATTTTCCGACAGAAAATAAATGCGTTTCTGATTAATATTATTATTTTCAAATTGTTTATATATATTAAAATCAACTTTACAAATTATTGCAAGTATAAAATTTACTACTTTATTGCACAGGTTTTTGACATTTCAAGTAAAACATAAATTTACTTATAGTTGGCTATCCTCTAACCAATTCTTATCTTTCAAAACTAACCAATTATAAAGGAAATTTAAAAATATTAATTATAAAACATAAATTTTTATGACGAATGAGAGACGAATCACATTAATGAATGTATGAAACAGTATTTGCAACCTTTAGTTGAATACCACGTGATTGAAAAGAAAAGTAAAAATAGTAAAATGTGTTTTTCAAAAGTGCAGAATTATCTTTCAACAGATTGTTTATTCAAGTCTGACTGCTCTATGTCCAAAACATTGAATTCTGAAAATGTGAACAAAATACAATAAACATTTATTAGAAATAAAATGAAAGAATAAAAAACGGTAAATCTATAGATTTTAGTAAAATAATCTACGTAGTAGTAATAAAATAATTCTGCTTTCATGGCATTCAAATAGACTACGGACAAAACTGTGAAGAGTTTCAAGGAATTATATTAATCAAATTCTGACAATGAGAACTATATTTACCCATTATTGTTTTGGATATTTATTCAGAAAATTTTATTGTTTGAATATTGTGTGAAAATTTAAATAAATATTTACGACTTATATTACCTTACTGAAATATATATGGTTATCTCTTACCTATAATTAGATTCTAATATGATAGAAAATATCTCTAATACTATAAAGAACTTCAATTATACTTTACTTACAAATAGTATTTATAAAGTATAAAACGGAATACAATGAGAAAGAAATTTTCTTTCTTTTCCTTATATAAACGAAAATCTGTAAAGCTTCGCTTAAAAACTGCATCGAATTCCATTCCAATCGCCAGCATCGCCGTAAGTTTTAAAATTTGTAAACCACAAAAAATGTGCAGATTAGAGCAGATATAAGTTTGAACAAAAAAAGTAAAAATAATGGAAATAATTAGATTGTGGATATTAAATAAACTGCTTATGGGCTTTTTTCTATGAAACCTGTTCTTTTGTACCGTAGTTGATATGTTACAATTCCACCATTTCAGTGAAAGTTTGTAGCCATGTGTATTACCCTATAAGAAATAAGTCTTGCTTTCATTATCCTTCTATTTACAAAAAAAAACTAGATCTTAGTGTTCCAAACTAAATCAAGAATTGTAACAATTTACGCGAGAAACTGTAAACTGGTTGAATGTTTTATTTTAATACAATAATGATAATGCAGAAAGTGTTAAAAACCTATTGGTTTTAGAAAACTAAAAATTGAATACAAGTATATGCTTTGATGTACTATTAATTTAACATTTCAACGTCAAAGTCTAAGGCAGATTTTGTAATTACAGAAATAAAAATAAGACCGAATAATTTTGTAAGACCGAAATAAATATTCTACCTTCAAAACCTGTTTATATTACATTCGAATTCTGGATTTTCTTAATTTTTATCTTAATCTTATTTGAAGAATTTAGTAGATTTAAAACTGAATATCTCAAAGAGTGAAATAAAATTATATGTTTGGTATGAAGAATTTAACTTAAAATTTGATACAAATGTGTTCTGATTTTATAATAATCATAAAAATAATTTTCTCTCAAAATGCATTTAAACCCATTAACGCCCAAATTATTTTATTTTGACGCACTGACATATAATTCATAAATTGGGTGTCTTTTACCATCAACATGAATATTATTATCGAATTTTATCAATACGTACCTTAGTTTTTTTTTTAAAATGCTGATCTAAAAATAGATCACTGGGCGTTATATTTTAGCTGGAGGAGAAAATTATTTTTCTGGAGGATATATTTTAGCAAATACACAACAATCATAAGTACTTCAATAACGTGGTAAAATCGAACCAATTAGATAAAAAACTAATGTATTTTCTTTTAAAAAACATTTATTTATGCAGAATTTCACAATATTACAGAATGTGCTTAGTAAAGTTTAATTATTTTAAAATAATAAAATTTCAATGTTTCTACAGTTTAGTGTGGAATTTGAAGAAACACTTCTTACATAAAGATTCATCGCACTTAACACAATATGTTAGGGGACTTCCTTGGCACCCTACAAGTCGACAGCGTCTTTTGCCCTTTCTTTGTCCCGTATTGTGATCCCTTTTATAAAAGCGAACATCATGACTGAGATTATCTTTTGAGGATGAAGGAAAACTGTAAGGTCGACCTTTCAAAACTTTTTTTCCGATTCCCAATTTTAGATATTTTACAGCAACAGCTCTTCGAAAATCTTACATGGGCATAGAATCACCTTTATGAATATTTCTGTGCAGAATACTTGCATTAACTACAGCCATATCAATTATTCGAATGAATAGACACCAGTACCATATTTTACCTCTTATTCTCTCCAAAAGGAGTTTTATCTTGATTTGTCATTCTTACGTTCATCTGCTTTTGAAATGTCTTGAAAATGAATATATGACTTTATTTTTAGGTAAGCATTTTTATTAAAAGAGTCCTGTACAAGACCTATCACTAAATCTTCTACATCACTCCAATAATATCTTTCACTTGAAAGAGTAAGATAACCAAAATATATCAAAAACACTACAAATATCTTTATATCTTCTTTAGTGATAATTAAATCACGGTCGTTTTTGACATTTTTAGCATAGAAAATAGTCTCATCCACAATTACGTTATATACTTCATCAGAAAAAAGTTTTTCAAAGCAATGATGCAAGATGCATTTGCAAGATCATTTTCCATTGCCAAAATATTATTCTTATACGTTTCCCCTAATTCCATAACCATTTGGTATAATTCGGGTTTTTTTTTCCAAACAATTTTTGGCTTTTCTGTTTTTAATATTTTAGGTTTCCTCTCAAACGTTGAAGGTAAATCTATTTAATCACACTCATATTTTGATATTACTTCTATTTTACCAACAATATCATTTACAAATGGAGCATGTAACTTATCATCTATTTTCTCTTCATCTGTCAGTTCATCTACATCAGTGGATATGGCAATAATATCCTCTTTAATTTGTTCAGAAAACAGATAATCAACTGCATCCTGAAAGCTATTAAATACTTTTCAACTCATATTTTCATCTAAAGGTGAAAAAACGTAATATTACCAGGGTCAGGAAAAAAAAACGCCCGAACGCCCAGTGATCTATTTCTAGATCAGCAGTATTTTGACACTAATTTTTACTATTTATATTTGTTTTAAGATAACATCGGTTTATATTCTGATAGCTACATCTATGCAGATATTAAATCGCCAAAAAAAAATTAACTTTCGCTTATTACTTTGCTGTTTTCAGTGTTTATGCTAAGAAACGTAGAAAAACGGCGGAACGAAACGGCGATACAAACTTTCTCTTATCGCTTTACATCAATGATATAAACAAAACAACAAAACCACTTGTTGGTAAACAGGTGCATGCCTTGTCTTGACTCCTGTGCAGTATAGAATGTGTGGGGTGGGTTTAAGGTCATCTAAAAGCGAGTTTACCAAGCTATGTTTAGCGATCTAAAAATAGATCACTGGGCGCTAATGGGTTAATAACCATAATATGAAACCAAAATCCGTACCAATCCTGATTTCATGCAGTGGTGTTAAAAAATCGATTGTTGATCATCAGCTCCACCCTACCTATATTGTAAGTGGAAAAACTACAGATAACTGCACGCAAATTTTAGAGTTATGAAACTAGTCGTAATAGCTGTGATAAATAAATTAAATCAGCTTAGCATTTTTCATTTGGCAATTCTTCTAATACTAATAACAGCTAACGACATAAATAAATAGATAATACGTAAAATTCCTATTCATAATAAAATATTTTTTCAAAGCTTTTGCGAGAAAATACTTCTGAAATTGTCTTTGCCATATGTTAAAGGGACAAAAAAGTATGGTGGTTTCCCCCTTAAAAAAGAAAGCTCTTAACAATTTAAATACAGAAAA
>CM063503.1:85480582-85490582 GCA_032207245.1 Pardosa pseudoannulata | reverse complement strand
ATAATATATATATATATATATATATATATATATATATATATATATATATATATATACATTGCATCCATAAAATGCAATTTATATATCCATCGTTCTTTGCAAATGATCTTTTATGAATTCTTACTTTTGAACTCTCGCGCTTCGGCCTTTCCATAGGGACTGAGTTCACCATCTTTCGAAAGTTTCCGAAATAGAAAGGGCAGTATGAGAAATTCGTTCAACAGGAAAATAAATCTTGTATCCATGGAATTCCTATCATTCAATACATTTTAAATTACAGAGGAAACACATCCGAGCGAAGAGCACTGGTTATAAAAATAGACCGTAAGCGAAAACTCCTTTCCAGAATAAATGGTTGTCTTGTAAAAGAAACAAGACAGAAATGCTACAGAAAAAAATCCTATTTATTAGTTGTGTATGATATTTTTTATCTAACCAGCAAAATACTTTCTCATAGATTATAAGGATTTTTTAACAAGGAAAATATCATAATCATAAAGAAAATAATTTAATCAAATTGTGATTACTAAATATTTTTCATAACCTTGAGAAAAATTACAAGCAAAATCTTTTAAACTAATAGCACATGATTGGAAACAATACCTTTTACCATAAATCTGACTGTAATTTGAAGTCTTGTAAAATTTGTCACTTAACTAAAATTCATGCTGTTGATTTCAGTTCGGAATATCAATTATTTAAAGTAAAATATATAAGTTGTTATTGTTCCTTATTAAGGATTGTTTTTCCCAAAAATCATTTCGAATATCTTAACACATTCTATGCGGACCGTACTAGAACATTTTCTGACGATTGATATTTGGTCACGTACTAGTACGGTTTAGTGTATCATCATGGTTTGTTTGTGGTGAGAAAATAACCATATATACAGGAAAACGATGTCTGATGTTCTTGTCTACTACATAGATTCGGGGAAAATTTAGACAAAAAAACTAGTTTTTACATCAGTCGATGCGGAACCACAGAACGGTAAAAATTTAAAACTATATACTACTATTTTTGTGTATGTGATTATTCATATTTATGATACTATTATAAATTTATCCACTAAAAATACATTTTTTGTTTACAAAAGTCTTCTGGTTGTTATTTATGTATTTCTATTTATATATTTGTTCATATATTTCACTATAAAATACGAAGAGTTGGTTAAAAAATTAAATAATTGAGATTTAACTGAATAACTAAATTTACGCGCAAAATACCCACTCCCGGTACAATTCCACTGCGAAATGTACACGCACACAATGTGTTAAATAATTTTTTCATAATTCTTTCAAACTATTCTGTGATACTTACAAAATTGTTTAAATATCCTAATATTTTCATTTACAATCAATAAATTTGCTTTTCCTACAATAATTTTGCAAAATTTTCCAAAATTCATAAAATAAACGTTATTAGAACAGGCCAAAGGATATTTTTAATTTGAATAATTGTACTCTCTACTATTATGTCTTATAACAAAGTAAAAAATAATTTAAGTAATATTCTTACTTTTACATCTTACAAAATATTTCTGTTATTAGCTGATTATATTAATTGCTGGTAGTAGCAATTTATTGTTTCTTGAAAAATGACCAAAACAAATATGCTAAGCTGATTTACTGTTTCTGCCACTGCTAATACTTCTAGATACATAAGACAAAAACATTCTGACGGGATCTGTCGTTCTTCTACTCATAAAATAGGCAGGGCGGAACTTATTATTAGCAATCTATTATGTAACATCTCTGCATCAAATCTATCTTGGTGTGTATTTAGGTTAATTATAGAGTCAGATATGTTTTATATCAAATTATAAGGTAAATTCTAGTTGTTAGATAAGGAAGTAGATTTGTAATGACGGGATAGAGATATCTAATTTTAAATCAACTTAAATTTAAATAAATACCTAACTTCATATTATTTTAATAAACTGTAAAAATAAGATTTATGTAAATTTATTTGAGATTATGCTGATGTTATTGTATTAAATGCTTTTATTTATGTACTTAATAGATTTGTTCCTACACTAATTGGATTTTTGGACGTATGTGCTGTTTTATAACGTCTAAATTCATAAAATGTTGTTCCCAGTATCATTAGGTTTCCTCAAAAGAATTCCAATGTTAATAAAAAGCTATTTCCTACCTACTTCCAATAAAAGCAAGCATAAATCATAAAATTTAATACTTGTAAATTATATCATTGCTGAGTTCAATGCATATACTTAATTTGAGCAAGATAAGGCTTATTAAAATATTAGTGATGTATTTTAGTACGATTCTAGAACATTTAATTAGATCATCTATTTTTAGCCATAATTAAATCTTTTCAATGCTTACATATATGTACTAAATCTCATATAAACTAAACTAAAATATATTTGTAATTTGTTAAATATTACTTGTCACAGAATATCAATAAGTATTGTTTATTTAAATACCAGAATCTGCAATTTATTTATGTTTTTAGTAAAAAAGTATAAAATATGCTGTTTTGTTCCTAGAAAAATATTTTATCTTTAAATGATTACAAAGTAATACAATTCGAAATATTTCTTTTAATACACCATAAAAGCCTCAAATTTTGTGTTTTTTAATACAAGTCTACAGAGGAATCTAACCCTTTTTTAATCTAACAAATATTTTATTTAAATGTTTACTTAGATTCTAGAAAAAATAAAGAATTTTTAATCAAAGTATTTATATTTAAACAACATTACTAATATCAAGAATTATTTTGAAATTCAATGATTAAATTTCAAATCTTATTAACACTAAAACAAACAAAAACTACAAATATTCTTAACATTTTCAGAACGATAAAACAAATTGTTCTCAAATTAAACATGATGTTTTTATCTGTTGTTTTAAACCACTGAATAAAATAAAATCCACTTTATTATCTACTGAAATATTTTCAGGAAATATGAAAGAGAAAAATTTGCTTTACTAACGCTATATCAACTCAAAGACAATAATAATTGTAAAGCACAATACTTTAATTCTTTCAATTCTTTTTTAAAGCAGGAAAATGTTTAATCGCTTTTGAGAAATTTTATAGTTTGTAGGGACAAGAGAATATAAATACTATTTTTCATTGTAAGCAACCTCTGGCGCAAAAAATAGGATTCTGCTTTAATTTCATAAAAAAGTTAACACAGAGAGAATTTCTCTTACATCTCTTTCAAGTAAATCTTCAAACATTGCTTTATACCGGTGTTCCAATTCTCCTTAACTCCTTGGGGTATGTTTTTATTTGTCTTTTCCTTTCCTTCTGCATTATTTTACTGTTTTTTATGTTGTTTCAAGTTCAGTGAGTACTTATGGGTGTTTGTTTCTCCCTTGAAGGGAATTGTTGTTTTAAATTGTAGTAATTAAAGTACACGGTTTTGAATTTGGGATCGTTTTCATTCAAATATATGAAACTATATTTAATTTTAATAGACTTAGAAATGGCTTTAGGTCTGTGAGAAAATATAACCAATTTAATACGTAACAAAGAATATATGTAGTTACACATATTTATGCTTCACTCTCTGTATATATATGTGTATATGGGATTTCATTTCACCGCATCATCGCAACGTATCGCAGACCTCACTTGGAAGAATTCGTCAGGTAAGTTACTGCAGAGAGGGAGCGACTCGGTGAGGGGAAATAGTAACCTCGTGGAGTAAAGGACCGAGGCATTTCAGCTCTCTCTGTTCAGTTGTCTCTCTACACATCTCCAGATTTTATGAATTATTTCCATTTATAAGTTTAAATATTCTCCATGTTGTTCCTCCATTAAATTTTGTTTGCGTTACTGCAGTCTGTAATCTAAATAGCCTAACAACAGCCTGTGACATGGGCCTTATATATATATATATATATATATATATATATATATATATATATATATATATATATATATATATATATATATATATATATATATATATATATATATATATATATATATATATATATATATTTATATATATATATATATATATATATATATATACATATATACATATACATATATACATATATATATATATACATTTATATATACATATATATACATATTATATATACAGATATATTATAGTATATATACATGTATATATATATATATATGTATATATATATGTATATATATATGTATATATTATATCTATATGTATATATGTATTATTATATGTATATATGTATATGTATATATATGATATATGTATATATATATATATATATATATATATATATATATATATATATATATATATATATATATATATATATATATATATATATATATATATATATATATATATATATATATATATATATATATATATATATATATATATATATACATATATATATATATATATATATATATATATATATATATATATATATATATATATATATATATATATATATATATATATATATATATTATATATATATATATATATATATATATATATATATATATATATATATATATATACATACATTCAGTTGCTTGTGGAAATCGCGGGTTGAGTAGTCCGATGGTTAATACTAATAATACTTTTCTCTTCAAATATTTTAAAAGTGTTTGAACTATTATTTATACTTTCGTATTTGTTCTAAATTTATTTTTTTTAATTTTAAATTCGTTTCTTGTTTTCCGTCACTACAGGTTGTAATTTGTCCAGGTCTAATAAATGACTTTTTTTCTCATGAAATTATTTAGGTCTACCAAAAAAAATTCTGTTTCCTTTTTCATACTGTTTCCTCTGAAATTTAGTTACTTGATAAAAAATAATAACGTTTTGTCAACCTTTTACATTACGATTCTTTGTACTCCTAACATTAAAAAATAATTATGTTTGGGGGCATCTGAGTGTTGCTTAAGCAGATTTATTTGGAAAATTTGTAATCATTTTTATATAGCTCTATTATAAAGAAAAAATATATGCACTAAATGCAAAAATGAAGTTTTGGAAAATTAGCAAACTGATTTTCATTTGAAAATTCTCACTTTTGTTATAAGTGTAAAAATTTTCATAAAAACAAAATTAAAAATGACTTAGTTTTTATAAAGTAAATTATTTTGTAGATGTAATTATATTTTTATCGTTTTAGTTTGAAAACTTCATGCTTTTTCCACGTATCCTCATTTGCGTTCTCTCCAAATAGTTTCCGACAACATGGTTCGTTGAATATTTTGCTTCTCTTCATATTTACTGTAATTGCTTCTAGTTTATAGATGAAATTTTATAACAAAAATATTTAGTGAATAATTTATAACGGGATGCTGAATAATTCACTACAGAACGTTATGATTATTTAAATAATTAAGAATAAAATAACGACGAAAATCAATTCTTTCTTCTGTAAGAAATTTACAACTTTAAGTAAAATATATATAAATATTAAATCAAAAATACACTTTTACATAAATAAACAATTTATTATGTCAAACATATTAATGAAGTTATAATTTGTTAAGTAGTTTTCTGTAGCTTACCTCGGAATGAATTCTAAAAATGTATTGCTCCAAAAATAGTTATTACTAATAAACAGAAAATAATCGTACATAAAAAGAATATGCTAAAAATTCTGGTTTAATAAGTATGCTTATGAATGTCGCAGAATACCAATGATATCTTGTCATCAAAATGAATAAGTTAATAAGAAAAAAGATTGTAGAAAATTATGCCTGGAAATAAGATAAACACAGAAGAGCTGCTTTGTATTACTACCCCCAAATTCTATTTATTACCGCACTCTTCAGCGATTTGCTACTAAATAAGTTCTGCATTTTTTACAATCTGAATTCTTTTAATTAGGAAAAATGTTGCAGTTATCATTAAAGATCTTGTTAATTAAGAATGAAAGAGAATTTTAAAACAAAAGACAAATATTCGAAGTTCAATGAGAAAGAAAAAAAAATGTTTAATGTCACTGTTTATATTAATCTTCTTTGATCATTTCAGAATAAATACGATACATAATTGGCGTAAGTTATTTATTCCGTATTATAATGTATTTCAGTATAGAAAGCAAAGCAAACTACTTTATATCTTTAATTTGTGTTGCAGTGAACTTGTTTTGATTCGACTATATTTTAGAGAGAGACTTTTAATACACAGTTGATAATGAAACAGCGATCTACTGCTTAACCCTTGAGCACATGCACTGAGAAATTACACTTTAGCACTCACGTCGTGGCCATTTATGTCTAAATTTTTAGTTAAGAAATATGTCAAATGCTTATTTTAAACTATAAATAGAGAGTTCCGATCATTCGCCATATTATAAATTAGAAAACTAAATATATGCCTACAACTAAAATCCCCTTTCCAACAATTTTATATTTTATTTAGATATATAAATTAGAAAGAGTTGAGTAAGTGTAGCGTCCGTCTATGTCGGTGGTCTAGACGAGCGTTTGTTGAAGAAAACTTTTGTTCATTGTAAGACGGTGATCATTGCAAGCGGTGAACAATTGAAAAATTGGCGTTGTCAAGCGAGTCGTCTATCAACGCACCGATAGAAAAATAGGAATTGTGTTTTGTATGACCGAGTCGACCAGGCGCTAAGGACTTTTCGGCTACCCCAAGTACAAAAGTCAAAGAGGGGGGGGGTCGATCTCCCCTAAAACCCAGGTTTCCTGTTGGAAAAAGGGAGAAGCAGGAGGACTCCCTGCTGAACTCTAAGAGAGCAAGTTGATCTATAGTGATCTCCTCTCTGGATGAAAGGTTGCATATAACTTAATTTTTCTTTAAATGGTCTTTTTTGTTGTAATAAATCAACCTTGTTAAGTTTGAAATATCCAAGGCCCTGATTATTTAACATCAAATGCTGCTACATTCCAAGAAATCCATGCGAATTCATGCGAAATGACTAGGGTGTGACTGAAGACCGGAGACAGAGATATCCCGACCGCACAGCACAATAAAAAGTTGCTAAATACGTTTATTTGCATTGTTAAATAAAATGTTCTATAAAAATTACGGTATCATTACTGAATTAAGAAAACATTTGGATATGTCTAAAAGAACTTTCTATAGATTAACGAATTTGATAAAATATATCACTTTATCTAGAAATCTAGGCTTCTTATCTACAAGACGCCTATTCCTCCTGTTTTGACTTATACTTTGGAGACCTGAGCTTTGATGACGGAGTAGGAAAATCTTTTGGATTCTTTTGAACTCAGGATAGTGAGAAATGTTTTTGTAGGAAACCAAGAAATAATGCCTGGAGTGCATAACGAATCACTGAATTATATAGGATGCTCAAAGAGCAAAATATCGTTTCTGACACTAAATTATGCCACCTAGGATGAGCTGGTCATGATATTCGTAGGAACGACAGTGACATGGTTAAAGAAATTTTCTTTTGTAGACGAAGTAATATAAGAAAAAAGAGTAAGGATGAAGTTTCTTTGATTTGTTGTATTTGAGGAAGATTTTTTATCCTTAACACTATGAATTGGATGAATTTGATTGCTAGTAAAGACAGCTGGGAACGTCTCGTTCAGAAAGAATTGGCCAACTTGGGTTCATAATAGAGTATAAAACATTTTTCAAAAGATTAGTACACATAAGTATTAGTATACATTTTTTTTATCCAGAATGAAATAAAGATTAGTAAACTTTCGACGAAGCAATAGACTTTTTGTTACTACTACTTACATTTATTTGAAGAATTTTAAAAAAATATGTGGCTTTTATTTTTACTTTTCCAATACGATATTATATAATTATATACTTATTAGAGGCTGTAATGGTTAGTTTCATCGCTAAGAATGTTTAAATCAATTTGAATTTTATTAGCGAAAAACAAAAAAATACCATACAGTTGGGAAAATGATTATTTCTACTTCACTTTTTTCCTACTTTGCATTTTGAATTTACCTTTTTCACCATGAAATGTTTAAAAAAATTTTATTTTATTTTAATGATTATTTATGTCTATTTTAGAATGGACGGAATTTTATTGTGTAGACTATTATAACATTAAAGTCAATTTAATTTTAATATAATCTCCAAATACTTCTACTTTTATCGAAATATCACCGTGGAACGAGGGTTCTGCAAGGCACTTTCATTTTGTATATCATTTTAAATAACTTGCTTTTGATATTTGTACCAGAATGTGACTATGATAAATTGCATGGGGCATAGTCGGTCACACTTTGGAAAGCATCACCATTACATTGACCTAAGATAATGTATATAGAATATATGGCTATTCTCATGAAAGAAATACATTATCACCATACGATGATTTGCTGTTATCCGGCAGCCACCATATGATGTCTCTTTCTTTCAGTCATACAATGACTGTTGATTTACATAACATATATGCACCAACCGATGATCACTTATCATTCAAATTTTTCCTTTCGCAAGTGTTATGATGGATAAAGCACGCGATTATTTTATTTCATTCTCCGTTTCGCCGTTCTGCTGTTTCTCGTGTTTCTCAATAAAGCTTATTTTTCGTACACCAGATGTGACGTCAAACTTTTTCTTTTCCATTTTCTCCGAGTGCTGTCGGTAGTTGTGGTATTGTTCATTTTTCAGTGGAACTTCTTATATGAAGTTAAACCATTTAACACTTACATGGAGAGGAAATTCGTTTTATATGCAGTATGGATATCATTTAGAATAGAAAAGTACGATATCCAGTTTTACTTAATACATTACTACCAATATCACCTAAAGGTCCTCGAGCGTTTCTATTAATCTTGAAGAAAGTATAAATTAAGAATAAAATATATTTGGTTGTCACATAAAATAATTATCTCCATCCAAAACCTACCTGAATACTTGTAATTTTCAAAATAAAATCATATTTATTATTAATGAAAGGAAACATTTCAAAGACATAATGCAATGGAATGTATTTCGTTACTTAATTAGTGTAGAATAGGTGGGAGTGTTTTTTATTGGACTTAGTATAGGAAGTCAAATCGCTTCAACCTTACGTAAAAGAAAACATAATCTTATGTGTAGTATAATATCATTAAGTATAGTAATACATCCTATCAAATTATTACACCTTGAAAATATGTGTGTGGTATGTGTATGTGTAATTAATTACACAGTTAGATCGAAAAATGATGTGTCTACGATACTCATGACTATTCTAAACACTTAATAAAAATCATTTATTCTCATCTCAAACTCGAAGATTCGAAGTATACGTTTTATATAACAACAAGATAAACCATGCGTCTATGTATTTTTGTAAATGTTGTGTTTGTAAAGATAGGAAAAACATAGCTTATTTCTCATCGGAAAGAGCTTAAAATGTGGTTCTAATGTGGACTGTAAAATTAACCTTGACAACAAAATACATAAATGGAATAAAGATTGTAATAATCTCCAATTTGCACCCTGTAGCACTGTAATTAAAAAAAAATTATATTTCTCGGATACACGCACACAAATATATATATATATATATATATATATATATATATATATATATATATATATATATATATATATACAGTCAAGCACATACATATTTATATGATTATTGGACATAAAACTTAATTTTACTATGTTTATATGAATACAGTTACAATTTCTTCCCTCTAACTTCAAAGTCGTATATAAAGTTATTGAATGAAAAGGTTCACTCGAAAGAAATTTCTAAATATTCTTTATTATTCTCCCCTGTAAAATTTAAAAATCACTGTTCTTTGTTTTAGATATACAAATATAACCTTCAATAAAATTTTCTGTTGAAACAAAAATATATTAAGATAGCATTATTTAAATAATCGCTTCATATTAAGAAATTATCCGAAGAGCATCCATGTTTAAAATAATTAAAATAGCATTGTTTAAATAATAGCTCCATATTTAGAAATTATCCGAAGAACCTTCCATGTTTGAGACTTCTGGATATCGTGGTTCGTCTGTAAAAGAAGAATTATTGTGTGACGCCTGCTCCATTCATAATTCGGAAAAATTGTTCATATTTTGTCGTCACGT
>CM063503.1:85470582-85475582 GCA_032207245.1 Pardosa pseudoannulata | reverse complement strand
TACTAAGTTCTTACCCTCCCTCTAGGCCAGGTTTAACCACTGTATACAAATTTATATTGAAAAACTATGTCTTTTTATTTTTTTACTAAAATAAAGCTATGTCAAACATAGCTAACACTATCAGAATTGGTAAAATCCGAATGAATTTAGTATAACCACTTAATATCTGTGTTACATGTTATGCTCACAATTTCTATGTTTTTCTTAAGTGGTGATCATTGTCTCCAAGCCATACTTTACCAAGATATCAATTATGACCAAATCATTATTTTTGAGTTCTTCCTTTTTACAAAGTGTACTATATTTGGTTTTCTTTTGAAGAGATCAAATCATTTTTTCTGCCTTCTAGCTAATTTTAGATAAGAACTTTGTATTTCATAAAAGTACATTCAGTCTTGGATAATATATATATATATATATATATATATATATATATATATATATATATATATATATATATATATATATATATATATATATATATATATATATATATATATATATATATATATATATATATATATATATATATATATATATATATATATATATATATATATATATGAAGAGATGAAATAATTTTTTCTGCCTTCTTCTACCTAATTCTACATTCTACTTCCTAGTCAATGGTCTATAATGTGTTACTTACATTTAAAAACTCTCACACTATACACCATTTAAATACAACAAATAAAAAAGTAAAAATCATTTCCCAGCATGGTTGCTTTTAAATGTGTGTATTAGACACTTAATTTTTATGTTAAATTAAAATAAATAATGTTTACTCTTGTAAGCTAAAACTTCAAGCGTATCTGGCTTTTTAAAATGATTTTAAATTAAAATATGCTGAGAAATTTAAAAGAACAAAAGGTTCATTTTTATTATGATATAATGTAGTAAAACATATATTCCTATTAATAATATTGGTATTCACAGAATAAAAAAGATGTTAAATTTATTTTGATAAAAAAATGTATTTTCTATTTTACAAATCTGAAACGTTATTTTGAAGGTAAACCATTTCTCTTGATTTCCTTTGGTGTGCATATTTTATATTTTTTAAATGTATTAATTCATATATTAAATTTAAATATTTTTTTAAGGTTTAAAACGTTTTAATCCATTTATTCCTAACGTTGCTTTTTTATGGATAGCTAAAAACTGTTAGTACAAATTTTGTTTTCTCTGAGCGATGTCTTATCGGAGGTAAATTTGCAATCTATAAACTATCTACCAGATTTTGGAGTATCTATTATTATTTATAATTTTACCATTTGATCTACCAATTTTCCCATAAATTTAATTTTTCAGTAAGAACATTGACTGAAATCACTTTAAATATTTCTTTGTTATAAAGCTTTACTTTATAGTGCTGTGTTTACATATTATACTAAATAAACATCTTATTCCTAGGGGGTTTGGTACATGGCCTCCTATAATATTTAACTGAAAGTTGAAAAGAGGCTGTAATATTCAAGTTTGTTTAAATTTAATTGTTTCCACTATGTGTAGTTCATAATAGTTTTGATTTAGGGTATTCATAAACACATATCCTACAGGGATACTAGGCTATCAGTAATCTAGAAATATTTTTTGATAAACTGTGTAGTGAATAAAAAATGAAATATATAATGTTATATTGAATGAATTTCATTTAAAAAATTATTATATATTATTAAATTTATACAACGCCAATATTCCTTCCCTAATGACGTATCTTTACAAGTTCCTTCAAATTATTCAATTTCTTATCCCGAAAATATTTTCTTATCCACGTAATTCAACCACTGAGGGATAGTAAGGAAAATTTGATGTGTTTATTCAATATCTGGTTCCTTACGAATACTTTTTTCTTCAGACTAAAACAAGTAAATAAAGCGAGAAAAATATTTGTGTGCGAAAAAAAGAATGTGAAAACGAAAGGGGCAGAGTTTGAGTAAAATTTAGGAGACATGCAAGGTTCTTCATCAAAGAACTAGGGACATAAATGTCAGTCTGCAACAAAAGAAGAAGACAATTGCACTTGCCAGGGGACAGTTATAAAGTGTGTATCTGAAACTGTTTACTTGCTAGGGGAATATATCTTTATCTGAATATTCTTGTATACTTCTTACTTTTCATCTGTATGCATCTTCTAGATATAACTACACGTTAGTATTTGATACAGGCTTTGTTAGTGAACACCTGGGAAGACCTGCAACTTATTATACAAATGCTTGTGTACCTGAGACTGATTCAATAATTGTGTTGATGAATTTATATAGAGGTATCCATACATATATTATGTAACTTAGAAAATTTTTTGTAATTTTAATGAATATATATATGAATTTACTAAATATAACTATTATAACTATTATAATTTTATAAACCAGACAAATATGAGTGAATGGTATTTGGAGAAAACTTTAAAAATACAGTTCGTTATTAATTTTAATTTTAATTTGGTTTTCTAAACAATGTGCTTTATATAATATATAATATATAATTTAAAAATATCAGCAGTTTTTAGGTAAATTTAGTTCTAATTTCAATAGCTTATCAAGTATTATACAACAGATGATGGAAATGTGTTTTCGGTTGGAACTTTGAACAAAAGAAACAATCCTCTGACTGTGAAAAGAAAAAACAGTTTTATTTTAAATTCAAACAATATTTGTTATTTTCCGAGGAATCTAAACAAATAATGCAATAAACTGAATGGATTTTAGTATTGTTATAATTACGTATCTTTAACTTTGAGAAACGTAATAAACCATAAAATTCTTCTGATTTCTTTACTAAACTTTTTTAAAATTTAAAGTAAAAATGATTTATAGTTATATTTATTTGTCTTAAACTAAAAAAAATATTAAGATTCTTGCTTAATAAACAAAAAAAATAGTTATAAAATCCGTTTTTATATCATTTCCTACCCTATTAATTACATTTACAATGAAGTATAAAAATATATATTATTTAGATTTTAGTAACTTACTTAATTTATAAAAATTTTGTAGTGAAAAGTCCTATTGAATATTTAATGGAGTAGCTTTATTCTTTCTTTTTTCCAAATTTCTTTCACGCAACATTTACACACAAACTGCTTATTGTTTTCACTATCTATTTTACCTGATAAATATAAAATTTAGTCTATCACTATGCATTGTAGAATAAAAGAGGTAAAGTTCTATTTCCCTATTAATCCTTAATCGAAACATTTTAATGAGTTTTTGACTACATATTTTTAACGATCTAATCGGCTCTTGTAAATCAAATAAAAAACATATCTAAATAAAAAAAATAATAACAGTTTACGATATTTAAATTTACTTTAAAAAAATCTTTTAATCTTTTAATTATCTTTTAATATATATATATATATATATATATATATATATATATATATATATATATATTATATATATATATATATATATATATATATATATATATATATATATATATATATATATATATATAATATATATATATATATATATATATATATATATATATATATATATAGATATATATATACATATATATAGATATATGTATGTATGTATATATATATATATATATATATGTTTTACTTTATAGCTAAAATATATAATAATATCTATCTTATAATAAACATATCATAAAATAACAAATGATAATGTATATGATAAGTATATAAGTTCATAATCACTGGGGCTGGTATACCACAGTCTCAATATTTCTTGAAACTTTTTAGTGATCAATACAATTCCAGTAAAATTTGATAAATTCGATGAATTTTATTTTATTTAAAAGCCTTTTATACAATTATGTGAATTACTGATTCGTGTAAAAATAATAATTTCATTATATAAAGTAACAGCTTCATATTTACAATAACCTGTAAGTAAACCATATGAATTTAAATAAGTAAATTGTACTGATTTGCTTCAATACCGTATGTATAAAGTGTTTTAACCCCTTAAAGCAAGAATTTTTTTAGGAAAATCTGACAAAAAAATTATTTGCATTAAGACAGAAAAAGAATATATACGTATAGTGTAAGTTATTTTTTGCAATTTTAGTTCTGAGTGGTGACTAGAGAGCGAGAAAGGGGGTAAAAGTTATAAAAAATTGCTACACAAAGAAAGTGTAAACGATTTGATTGCATATTTGTTTTGAATTTTGCCCGTGTCAGACATGGGCAAATGCGTTAAGGAGTTAAACATAATTTTAGGAAAAATATATATTTCTAAACTTTTACATTTGATAGATAAATAATCTATCGTATATATATTTGATAATCTAAAACGAAATTAATATTAAATTTGTTTATAAAACAAATAAATATTGTTAATTAAATAAAGAAATTAAAAAAATATAAGCTTATAATACAAAAATAATAATTGTAATATAAATATAATAATAAGAATTAAATGGAATAGAGAAACCGTAAATAAATAGTCTTAAAAGAGAAATATCAAACATGTAATACAAACTTGCTGCCATGTATATATATAAAATAAGTTTTTAATAAATGTGTTATTTTTAAGAGCAAGTATAACTAAAAACTATCCTTATGATGTTATTTTTAAGAAGACATCCTTTGTACTAAAATCTAGTAAAGTTTGGAAGTTAATGTTTTATGAATAGCACGAATAATTAGTTCAAAAATATTCTTATAAATTTGTCGTTGTAAATTCATTTTAGCTTCTCGTAAACCCTGAATTATCATATTATATTTCCATAATTTGCACCTTAATTCAATTAGGACTTGCCTTTATAATTATTTATATTATTTAAAAATAAAAAAAGAATAATTTTCAAAATTATATTGATATCGTAATAATAGAAATAATTTTATAAAATGATATTGATGCTGTGCTTTTTAAATATATACCATGTAACTGTTAGTAATAAAATAACGGTAGAATTCCTGATGGTTTCATATATTTCCAGTGGTACGTCTTTGTTTATAGACTTTGGCTTTTAAAATTTAATTTCCATCATATAAATAAATGTATGAAAATACATTCAGC
>CM063503.1:85465582-85468082 GCA_032207245.1 Pardosa pseudoannulata | reverse complement strand
TTATACGTTATTTATACTAACATCACAGGGATGAGTAAATGTATGTATACTTAGATATTAGCAATTATTGATTTATAATTAGTCCCAATATCATATCATTAGACATATATAAGTTTTAATGATTTATTAAATTAGATGCCAAATATAATATTAAATTTTGAAGTTTAGATTATGTTGATGTTGTATTTATAGTCATGTTTCTTATGCGGTCATAGACATCTTCAATAATAAGTCATTAAAAAGCAATCAATATCTAGTTAAAAATAGTTTTTTTTAGCTATTCAAAATACTTTTTGACAAGTCATACACGAATAAAACTTGTACGGTAAAAGTAATAACAATTTCGGATACTAGTATGCACTTAATAATCTGCAATATTTGAAGAAACATATTCCGTATTATAAAATTATCCTGGGAGAAATGTTTAGAAATACGATTTTTGAATATGATTCCAAACATCTTTTTCCAATAAAGTTTACTATATATTCAAATTATACGGAATTAATATAATCAAACGAATCAAAATCAAACGAGTTAATGCATTGCAATTTATACAAGGTGTACCAGCAAGACCGGATAAACTCTTCACAATCAGATTTGTTATTTTAAATACATAAAAAATGGCCAAAGAACTGTACCCTAACGATCCATATTTTTCGAAAAATTACGGCAGAAAATGTATAACATTATATCTAGTTTACGAAAAAATGCTTTTATTCGAAACAGGAACATCGGTATTTGCATAATTTTAAGCAGAAATATGTTCGAAATGACCCCGACGCATATGGCGATCTGTACACGCACGTCATGGAATGGCTGACTGGAAACTTTCCATCCTCGTAGTGTCCACTAAAATACATTCACCGTGGAGACGCGAAAAAAATCTATTTCAAGAACAAGTAGATCTTGATAAACCAGGTCCTTCAGATGGCTCCATAAGAAGAAATCTAAAGTGGTTAGATATGATGATCGTGGTGGACATAAAACAGGACTACCACACGGGTAACGATATTTATGTTTTGACAAATTTCTTTATTGCAAACCGAATATGACGTCTTACATATCTTTCGTCATGTTCCTAGAAAAATATTGGTTGTAACGGTAGAGGTGTCTCAATATTTTTATGTATTCCAAACAACGGATTTGAATTATCCAAAATTGTTCAGACTCTCTGTATATACATATCATTCGTTTAAAGTTAAAGATTTTTGAAACCTATTACCTAACCTATTACCACTTTGAGAGCAAAAATTCAGAATGTTTTAATTTTTTTTCTTCATAATTACTTAAAAGTATAGTCATAATTATATAATCTCTCAGATGCATTAGCTTGTCTTTCATTTATACTAATTTTAATTCTATCCGCAAATACATATATATATATATATATATATATATATATATATATATATATATATATATATATATATATATATATATATATATATATATATATATATATATATATATATAGGAAGAAATCAATGCATGGTTTCTAATTTTCCACTCATGCTATTTTTAAAGGAGTAATAACAATATTATAAAGGAAAAAAAAATACTTCAAAAATTTATTCTGTTTCAGAAGAGATACATTTTTCAACAATATTGTTTACTTTGATGCGTTTCTATCTTTTAGAAACTTTTCAGGTTTCTTATACAATTCCTATGATATTACAGAAATACTACAGACATCATATATATATATATATATATATATATATATATATATATATATATATATATATATATATTATATATATATATATATATATATATATATATATATATATATATATATATATATATATATATATATATATTTATATACAATCTATCTATTGTATTTATAAGCTTGTTCAAATTCAAGTAAGATTTAGACTTGCAAATGTTTTTTTCAATAATTTTCAAGAAATAGGATGAATTTAATTAATGCTCCAGAATCTACTTTTTCAAGATAACTCTTTGTAGTGACTCATGCTAAGTGTCGCATTTGTATATAAATTGTACAGTTATATAAAAGAAAGGTTTACTTTTATAAATAATTATCCATCCAAGTGGAACACATCGAGGAAAAAAAAAGTATCCAAAATACTCTAAAGGTTTACTTTATGGCTAAGCGTTCTATGATATTTTATTTATATATAGATTATAAATACATCGTTATTTTTATTCTGGTTATAATAGATATATAAATAGATATTATATTCTTAATTTTTTATACACATAAGCTCGTCAAGTCTCGAAGATTATTTAAGAAAATATTTAAGATTCTAAAATACAAATAAAATATTCTTTAGAGACTTATTTATATTTTACAAAATATAGAATTTTAAGTGGTGTAATTAGAGATACATCTGTTAAACTAAATACTTCGAATAGAGTTTTACAAACTTGAAATACTATACGTGTTTTTGTTTTATTTTTAAATGTTAGTCATACAGTTAAACAATTATATTCTTCAAAAATTATAAAGCACTGGCAGATGTACACTACATCCATT
>CM063503.1:85415582-85460582 GCA_032207245.1 Pardosa pseudoannulata | reverse complement strand
ATTGACATTTTCAACCTTTAAATTCAATACATAATAAATCATTTCTTTAAGTTAATTAACTTCAATATTTAGACTGCTATATAATTTTATATGTATAAAAAATTTTAATATCAATTTTGGATACAATTTCAAAAATATTTTTTTAAATTAAAACCAAATAGTAATAGATGATTTTTCAATGTTACTAAATATCTAACCAAAACATTGAAAGAAATAAAACCAAGTCGTTTCCATAAATAGAACGTATTATTCTATAAAACTTTTCCTAATATTAATACATTGAAGAAAAGGAAAAATATCTATGGCTTTAAATCCTTTATGAGTAAAATGTTGGAAATAAATTTATTAGTATAAAACGTTGCTCAAGACCACAGTCTATTTATTAAAAAAGTACAATATTACCTAAACCTTTCTAGTTAATTATCAATTCATTATCTACGAAACTTAAAATTTTGTTGCAAATGTGTCCACTTGTAGCGGATAAAGGAGAAGAGGAAATGAAAATCTAAAAATTTAAGAGCGTCCGGTTCCGAAGATGATCGGAGATTGCCTGAAGGAAAGCTTTAAGTATTCGTAGCTGATCCCTGCTGATTTTTTCTGTCGTGCCAAATATTCGTTTCTCTTTTAAGAATGGAATTACTATTCTCCGGAGACATAATTAAAAACTTTCAGGAGATAAGGAACTTGAGTTAGAATTTGTCCTCATACATTTTACATCTTAGGATTTACTCAGTTTTATTTGTTTTAATAAAGTAAAAAATTTTAAGTTTAATACAAATTTTATACATAAATACAGAATTTATTTCAAATGATAAATTTTGGACGTAAGGAAACATTTTATACGATTGTACTTTCATCGGACTGTGCACATATCTGTATATGTAAGAGGGCTAATATTTTTAATCTTTAAAAAAACTATACGTAAAACTGAATATAAAAGTAATAGTAAATTAAATTTATTACCAAAAGTCATCCTAGAAAATTATTACATTTGAACATAATTGCTGTATAGATTCAGGTATTTTCACTTTGGTAGTCCACTTGTAAATAATGGTATGTTGGTCTAGTATTTGAAAAAGAAGAAATAAAAACTCATTAAAAAACACATGAACAAATATGTCTTGATTAACTGATTTTATATATTAACTGATTTTATGCCTAAGGAATACAACTGAAATACAACTTACCATTTGTAGATATCAAAGACTCCTCTCGACTCGGCGTCAGCCCTAAAAAATGGCGTTGATGTTCCTTTTTCTAGTGTCTCTCCAAAAAATGCCTATCTCTCAAGCAGCAGATGCCAGAAGCGTAATAACTATGATGATTTATAATAATTTAAATAGTGAACAACTTAATAATAATTAATATACTTAATAATAATTTTTTATAGAAAAGAGTAACACATAATAAAGAAACTCATATTGATTTGTTTTAATTCATTGTGTCAAAATTTTTTTAAAAACTTTTGAAACAATATCTGACTTTTCTCTTTATATACTAATTTCTGACTTTTAGAAAAATAAGTTAATTCAACAAAACTAATGAATAAAACCTGACATTTACTTCTATTTAAGATAAAAAATGATAAAAAATATGATAAAGCGAAAAACACAAAATATCTTTGCTTTCAGATTTGCTAAAATCCGATAGGAATCCTTAATTCCTCATGAGAGAGTGCGTCAGCAACAGTTTTTGTACCTTGTTAAATATTTCGCTGCAACAAAAATTCATACAATGACATAATGAAAATAATGATCACCATTTTTTCTAGGGTAATTTAGAACTGGTTAAGAAAGTGAAATAACTGGTAAGAGAAAGGAATTATTAATTCAAAGTTTAGTTTTGAGAAGTGTGGATGGAATAAAATATCAATGAATCGATACCTTGATTTTCATTGTAATAGCTACGACAGTACAGGTGAAAAACATAGATCCGGTACTTATGAAGAACCTAGGGAAAATAAATTTGATATAATATATATTGAGGGAGAGAGAGATAAAGTAAATATGAATGATATCACAATATTACATTTGAGGGGAGTTAAAAATATTACTCATATGTTTTAAATATTCGCAGAATATAAATTTTAAAATAATAAAACTGGTTTTAACTAAGAAATGCAGTAAATACATTTCTTACTAAAATATAAAATATATTACTCACTAAATATTTACCGAATTTTAAAATATTTAGTCTTAATTGTTTTTCTTGTTATAAACGTGGCTTTCTTATAACATCTGAAAAAGCATGTATCTCTACACTGTCATCTATAGCGTAAAATATCAAATATGCAGGGGGAGACATTGGAATGTTTATAGCAAGGGTAAACAGCTTGTTATAGTTTTATAACATCTTATACTTGATATTAAAATTTGTTTGAAAAGTGCATCTAAGATTTGGAATAAAATTTTTATTTTCAAAGCCGTTTTAAACATTTTGAGCTTTAAGTTATATTCATTTTTTATATGTATAATAATACCTTTACAAACTGCAGTTATATCTATCGTTAAAGTTCTTTTATAAAAATTAATTTTAGAAAATCTTTGAGAAAAAGTTTTGAAACCCAATTAATTAAAATGTAATATACATTTTGTTATGAAGTTTAAAATACATTTTTAAAATTCAAGAAAATTATTTTAAATTTTTTAAATGAAAATCTATCATATTATTAAGATATATATAGTTAAAATTAAAAACAAAATATTTTTTTAAATAGCATACAGAAATATTGGGTAAAATGATTCATAAATCTAAACTGATAACATTAATATTGCATAAATGTTTTTTGATATATGATATATTTATTTGAGATATCTACAGAATATTTCACATAAGTATGTATATTATTACTTATTCTTTAAATCCCCGAATTAAAATATAAACCAAATTTTAAAGACAAAAATTTTACATGTAAAAGAAATTTTAAAAATATTTTTTGTATTTTTAAAAATATATAATTTGCAAATTTTAAAAACATTTTACAAATTATATATTTACAAAGATACACATTTTACAAAGTTACAAAATTATTACATTTATTGTTTTCAATAAAGTGGTTACAATTTTACAATTTTTTTTATTTGAAGAAATAAAACTCATCCAAACAAAAAATTGCAATTTTTCTCGTATTAGAAAAAATAACTTTAAAATTCATCAACAATAATACAAAAACAAATTATATTTTAAAAATATATTTTGTATATTTTGAAAACATTTTACAAATTAAATTTTTACAAAGTTACATATTTTACAAATTATACATTTTACAAAGTTAAAAAAATATTACATTTATTTTTGCATCACAATTATATTAAGTGGTTAGTAAAGTTTTCGATTTTTTTTTGAAGAAATATAACTCATCCAGAATTAATTGCAATTTTTCTCATATTAGAAAATAGTGCACTTTAAAGTTAATCAACAATCCAATGTTAGAAAAATAAACCATTCTTACATTTGTTAAATATAAAAAACTACGTTTCTTAGTAAAACATTCCATACACTTTACAAGTAAATTTAACTGTTTGAAAGTTGTTGGCAGATTCCTTTAATTTCTGATTTTCTTAATGGCATGTTCCGCAACAAATCAGTAACAGCCAAAAATATTTATAAGTAGGAGGTAGCTATAGAAAAAAAACTCTTGATATAAAGCTCCTGATAATAAATTAGAGCCTATGAAGATTTCACATTTTTGCTACACAAGTGTGAATAGGTGCTATTGTCTCTGAAAAGTTTTTTTTCCTGAGTAGAATCAAAAGTGCCCTGGAATAAATATATTCTATCTTTGAAAATTCAGTTTACTTATTATTTGTAAAAGTGAAGTATAATTTTAATATTAGCGATAAATTTGAATAAAGTTAATTTCCTCTGTGAGAAAAAAAATTACATTTTACAAAGTTACAAAAATATTACATTTTGCAACACGATTATATAAAGTGGTTAGTAGAGTTTTACAATTTTTTCTATCTGAAGAAAAAACATTTTTCAGAACTAATTGCAATTTTTCTCATATTAGAAAGTAGTGAACTTTAAAGCTCATCAAAAATCCAATTTTATATAAATAAAACTTTCTTACATTTGTTAAATATCATGAAAAACTACGTTATTTAGTAAAACATTCCATACACTTTACAAGTAAATTTAACTGTTCGAAAGTTGTTTCCAGAATCCTTTAATTTCTGATTTTCTACTGCTATGCATAAACTTAATGGCATGTTCCGCAACAAATCAGTAACAGTCAAAAATATTTAGGAGTATGAGGTAACTATAGAGAAAATAACTCTTGATATGAAGCTCCTGATAATAAATTAGAGCTTATGAGGGTTTGCACATTTTTACTACACACTTATGAATAGGTGCTCACATAAAAAATTCAAAGTTTTATTCGGTATTTCCCTTGGAAAGTTGTCTGAAAAACAGCTGCTTTAGACGTGCGAATTTATATAAAATTCCCGATATAGGGTCCGCCATTCCGTACTGTGAAGTTATTATTTTTTTTATCCAGCTCAGGTCGTGCAAACGTACTTAATCGATGCATCTTTTTTATGAAACTTTAAGAAAGAGCGTTAGTTTTTAAAGTTGCCTTTGCTATTTGTCTCTGCAGATTTTTTCCTTGAGTAGAATCAAAAGTGCCCTGGAATAAGGATATTCTTTTTCGAAAATTCAGTTTGCTTATTATTTAAAAAAGTGAAGTATAATTTTAATATTGGCGATAAATATGAATAAAGTTATTTTCGCTTGTGAGAAAAAAATCACATTTTACAAATTACACATTTTACGAAGTTACAAAAGTATTACATTTATTTTTGCAATACGATTATATAAAGTGGTTAGTAAAGTTTTACAATTTTTCTATTGGAAGAAATAAAACACATCTAGAAGAAATTGCAATTTTTCTCATATAAGAAAATAGGTAACTTTAAAGTTCATCAACAGTCCAATGTTAGATAAATAAACCTTTCTTGCATTTGTTAAATATCATGAAAAACTATTTTTTAGTAAAACATTCCATACACTTTACAAGTAAATTTAACTGTTTGAAAGTTGGTGCCGTTTTCCTTTAATTTTTGATATTCTACTACTGTGCTTAAACTTAATGGCGTGTTCCGCAACAAATCAGTAATAGCCAAAAATATATAGGACTATAGGGTAACTAGAGAGAAAAAAATTCCTGATAATAAATTAGAGCCAATGAATATTTCACATATTTACTATACACGTGTAGATAGGTGCTCATATAAAAAATTCAAAGTTTTTTTTCTGTATTTCCTTAGGAAAGTTGTCTGAAAAGCAGCTGCTTTATACTTGTGAATTTATATAAACTTCCCGATATGGAGTCCGCCATTCCGTACTGTGAAGTTATTATTTTTGTTATCCACCTCAGGTCATGCAAACCTACTTAATCGATACATATTTTTTTATGAAACTTTAAGAAAGAGAGTTAGTTTTTAAAGTTTCATTCGCTATTTGTCTCTGCAGTTTTTTCCCTGAGTAGAATCAAAAGTGCCCTAGAATAAGGATATTCTTTTTTTCAAAAATTCAGTTTGCTTATTATTTAAAAAAGTGAAGTATAATTTTAATAATGACAATAAATTTGAATAAAGTTAATTTCGTCTGTGAGAAAAAAAAAGTTACATTTTAGAAATTACACATTTTACGAAGTTACAAAAATATTACATTTATTTTTGCAACACGATTATATCAAGTGGTTAGTAAATTTTTAAATTTTTCTATTTGGAGAAATAAAACTCATTCAGAACAAATTGCAATTTTTTTCATTTTAGAAAATAGTGAACTTTAAAATTCACCAACAATCAAATGTTTGATAGATAAACCTTTCTTTCATTTGTTAAAAATCCTCATTAACTAACGTTTTTAGTAAAAAATCATTACACAGACTTTCAAGTAAATCGAACTTTTTGAAAGTTGTTGCCGTATTCCTTTAATTTCTGATTTTCTACTCCTATGCTTAAACTTAATGGCATGTTACGCAACAAATCCGTAACAGTCAAAAATATTTAGGAGTATGAGGTAACTATAGAGAAAAAAATCTCTTGATATAGCTCCTGATAATAAATTAGAGTATATGAAGGTTTCACATTTTTACTACACACTTGTGAATAGGTGCTCACATAAAAAATTCAAAGTTTTTATATCCGGAAATTCCCTTAGAAAGTTGTCTGAAAAGCAGCTGCTTTAGACGTGCGAATTTATATAAAGTTCCCGATATGGGGTCCGCCATTCCGTACTGTGAAGTTATTATTTTTTTATCCAGCTCAGGTCATGCAAACCTACTTAATCGATGCATATTTTTTTTATGAAACTTTAAGAAAGAGCGTTAGTTTTTAGAGTTTCATTCGCTATTTGTCTCTGCATTTTTTTCCCTGATAGAATCAAAAGTTCTCTGCAATAAGGATATTCTTTTTTTAAAAATTCAGTTTGCTTATTATTTAAAAAAGTGAAATATAATTTTAACATTGACGATGAATTTGAATAAAGTTAATTTCGTCTGTGAGGAAAAAAAGTTACATTTTAGAAATTACACATTTTACGTAGTTAGAAAATTATTACAATTATTTTTGCAACACATTTATATAAAGTGGTTAGTAATGTTTTAAAATTTTTCTATTTGAAGGATATAAAACTCATTTAGAACAAATTGCAATTTTTCTGATATAAGAAAATAGTGAAGTTTAAATTTCATCAACACTTCTTTCTTGGATGCTTTCTTCCAATTCTTTTTTAGAAAATTCAATTTGCTTATTATTTAAAAAAGTAAGGTATAGTTATAATATTAGCGATAAATTTAAACAAAGTTAATTTTGTCTGTGAGAAAAAAAAATCACATATGAAAGAGAAAAATAACTAGATTATAATGAAATGATGTTAACTCATAAATTAGCTTATTTTGATCATAATATTTAGAAATGTAGAAGACATTTACCGATTTTGTTTTGTCCATTTCTTAATTCTAGTATTTAAAAAAATATTTCATAAGGTAATTACCCATTTCATAAGGTTAGTAGAAATTACTTAGTTAGTAATATTATAAATATATATAAAGTCCTCATATAAATTTGAAAATAAGGAAAAATATATATAATCAACAAAATATTGTGACATCAAGTTTACTTATACAATTTTAAAAGTGTTATATAATAGTAACGCAATAGCCAGAATAATTTAGAAGTATCGGGTTAATCCAAGAAAAATCTCAAGATATGAACTAACTGATAGCAATTTCGCATTTATAAATATATTGCCATTTATACGACAAACTAATATAAAAATTTAAATTGTTTCTTATAAGAATATGTTTGAAAAACAAGTGCTTTAAACAATTCCTGATAAGTTCACAATCTCACTCAAAAGTCTAATGTGAAGTTATTTCTTATGGATCTCATGTTCTGTAAAATTTATCAATCTGTGCACTTTTTTAAATCCTGATACATAAAAAAATCCATAAGTATTAATACTGCATTCTTTCTTTCCTGAATTTTCCTCTGCATTGGGTTTAAAGCCATCAGTAACACTGATACTTCATTTTCTAAAAGAAGGTTTTGAAATTATTTAAATAAAATGAAATACTATTTTGATAATCTTAATACATTTTATGGTTTGGATTTTTTCTGTAAAAAAAATTAAAACATAAGATATAAAAATAAATTATAACTACCCTATTAAAGAATTTACCCAACAAAGTCTCTTAATTTATTTTCGTGCCATAATTTCTTATTTGATATATAAAAATATACTGATTGCTTTTTAACCAAATTCTTTATAAATTTAGTTTCTTAAAAACAGTTTTATAAGATAATGTGTAATTATCAAAAATACTCAGCTAGTAACACTATGTCGATGTTTGAAAAGAAACAACATATTATGTATATATCTTGCATCTCACTCTTTTACATTTTTAAAAAACTCATATAATAGTATAATATAATAATTTATAAATATCAAGGAATTAAAGAAAAGTTTCCTGCCATGAAAAGACTAATATAAATACCGTACATCTGCAGGGTTAACATTTAAAGTAAAAATGTATTTAAAAATATAAATATCTATTTCCTATGAAGCATTGTGGGAAATTTTCGAGAAATTAATGTAAACTTTACATATATAGTATTTAGTTTAGTATATATATATATATATATATATATATATATATATATATATATATATATATATATATATATATATATATATATATATATATATATATATATATTATATATATATATATATATATATATATATATATATATATATATATATATATATGTATATATATATATATATATGTATATATATATATATATATATATATATATGTATATATATATATATATATATATATATATGTATATATGTATATGTATATATATATATATATATATATATGTATATGTATATGTATATATATATATATATATATATATATATATATATATATATATATATATATATATATATATATATATATATATATATATATATATATAATATATATATATATATATATATATATATATATATATATATATATATATATAATATATATATAATATATAATATATTTGCTACCTAACTAGAAATAGTAAATATATAGATATAGATATAGATATCCTTGAAATCAATATTGTTTGTAATTTGTAAATAATCTATCTTATAAAATTATTTATTATTGTTAATTGTTTGTATGTAACATAGAATAACATATCTTTAGAGAGATGGAGAAATCATTTTAGAACGAAATGTCGAGACAAATGAGATGATTACAACAATAGAAAGTTAATATCGAAATAGAGTTCAATTCTTTCGTTTAAAAATTCCTCCAGGAAAAATATATCACCATTTTATCAGTGGTCTGAAGTGCATCTGATTTTAAGTAAATTAAATACACCTTTTTAGGGTGACTAGTGTACGTTTCAAAATATGTCATGGACTCAAATATGTCATGGTGCAGAATTGACTATTTGTCTCTGGATATTGTTTTTCTCATCAAAATTGTAGCGTAGTAGTATACAATTAAACAACAAGAATACTTCAGAAGTTTCATAAATTTTCAATCATATAATATGAACTACTTAATAAATTAACATATATAAATGTTTTTTTCTGTACAAGAGTATACAAATTATAAAAATAAATGTTATTTGGTATGTTTATGAAGAGTTGGCTGAAAATCAGATTCATTAGATTTTAAAAAATCTTGTAGATTTCAGGAGATGAACCCAATATTAAATTGTGATATAAGTTTTATAAACATCAGGTCCTGCAAATCTGCTTAATCGATAAATAGTTTTTTATTCTTGACACTTAAAGACAAAAAATTACTTTTTAATGCAGAATTCACTATTTGTTTCTGGATATTTTTTTCCTCCTCAAAATCTAAAGTGCTCTAGAACTGTAATATTCTTTTTCGAAAATGCAGTTTGGAATATCTTTAAATAAAGCGAAGTTTTATTTCAATATTCACAATGAATGTGACAGTATTGATTCAAGCTTAAGAATAAAATTATGTACAGAAGAGAAATAAATAACTGGTGTTTAATAAAATGAAATTACATGAGACTAGGATATTTGTTCTTAGTATTTGGGATTACAGAAAAAGTATCGATTAAATCTTGTAAAAATCTTTCATGAAATTTCAATTTAGTTATAAACAAAAGTTTAGTTATAAACAAAGTTTAAGAGAAAAATGTTTATAATTAATTGATTACTTTTTTCCTGTATTACCTTATATGAAATTTGGAGATTTGAACTGATATTCAACGATTGTTTCATTGTTTGTGTGTATATGATTCAAATTATATGTTTACAAATTAAATTAACACATTATTTTCTATATGTGTGAACACATATGCAGAAAGTTATAAATATAAATGGTAATTTAATCGTTAAAAATCTGTTAAATACAAAACACTGATTTGTTTTCTATTTCATACTATATGTCGTATATCCCGATTTAAGGAAATTGACTTTATAATAGAGCCAAAATAAAATTATTGTTGGAGTTGTTGTACATTATGTTTAAATACATCATTAGAAAATAATAAAATATATGTACCTTATTCTTTAAAAATGGAAATTTTAAGCTATATAGAGATATTTAAGTGTTTGTAATTGTATTGTTTGAAAAATATTGATATATGTTAACGATTTTAACATATTAGTTAAGAGAATTTAACATATATTGTGAATTAAGTATTATGTCTTGACGGAATGTAGAGTTTGATCATATTTCAGTTAAATATATTTGTAATTTCACTAACTTCTCAAATTTATATAATCAACAGTAATATGTAAAATAGTGTTGTATATATCATATATGTATATGATATTGAATATATCAAAGTTATTTATACAACATTAAGTTTTAAAGGATTTTTAAAGAAACTGTTAGCACATAAAAAAATTCATATCAGATTGCATTTATTGTTATCATAAACTAACATTTTGTCAAAAACGATCATACACCACTTTTAAAGAAACAAGTTCATATAAGTGTGGTTTGGAAATAAATAATGTGTTTTTGATTTATTAGACATAAATCCATTATTTTTTATTCAAAGGGTTATATATATATATATATATATATATATATATATATATATATATATATATATATATATATATATATATATATATATATATATATATATATATATATATATATATATATATATATATAATGCATAACCCTTTTCTTTTAAATATAGATAAAATCATTAATACGTCAACTTAAAATTTCTGTAATATATTATTACTTATAACCGTTATTATATGACCTTATACAAAGAATACTGAATTTATGAATCTGAATATAAAGTTTTAATACAGGAATACAGTTCCTGAATAAACCAACAGTTACTTGAATTTCACTTGCTTTACACACCTAAACCATCATTCAAATCAGTAATAATGCTTTTTCTAAGTTCTTTTTTTAATTCTGTTAAATGAAATTTCAAATGTGGTCAACTTAAAAATGATCTTTACTTTATATGAATAATTGCTACTCAAATCATAATAACTGAATGATTTATAGTTTTAATATATTAAATAATTTCTTTTTTTTTAGATGCTTTAAGGATTAACATTGCTTTTCTGACAGGGAATAAATAGTGAGGTATAGGAAAAAAACCTTCAGTTGGGAGTAGATCGCAATTGCTGAGTTAAAAAGAACCGAACTATTAAAGACTGTTTAAGTTTCACTCTATCATTCCTATGGGCAGAATTATTATTGGTAGAAAACCAGTGCTGCAGAAAAAGCATTTTAGCCTGTGTTACATATAACCTTAAGTGTATATAATGGTTTTCTAGGGCATGAGGGTTTTTTAAAACAATACGCCTTCATTATTAAATATTTGGTTTTATAGATTAGGAAAAAAGCTGTAATTGAATTAAAATAAAATATATTCTTTTAGGATTAGTGCATCCAATTATTTTTATATCTGACATTAAGGTGTCAGTAAATAGTATAAAAAGAATAAATATATTCAACGGCATATTTTCATGTTTTCACTGAAAAACGTACTTGATATAAAAATTATAAATCAGTTCACATAAACATATAACTTAGTGTTTCAAAGATAATTAATAAATGTATATTTTTTAATTAGGCCGCTCTCGAAATTAGTGTTTTTATTAGTGTTTTTAATAGATATATGTATTTTCTAATGGATTGACGACCTTTTCTAAAACATAGTTTACAGAAATTGGCAAAGAAATCGTCTTAAAGTTATCGAAATGGAACCATGTTGTGTATTCACTCACATTAGACAATATACACTTAAAAATGAGAGAGATTACACATTTTATCCAATTTATATTTTTAGTTTTTTGACTCCTAGTTGGGTGAATATGTAATGACTCGCTTAAAATTTTTCTGTTCATTTTTTATCCAAATTAACTGAGATTTTAAAGAAATTTCTATTTGTAAAACATACGAAGGATATTATCTTGCTACATGTAAGATGCACGCTCTCAATTTCTCTAAAATGCATTGCATTTCATCATCCCGGAAAAAGCTCTTATTGCATTACTTTCATTTCGTAAAAGGTATTTTGTACTTTCAAGTAAACTGCTCCGAGAGAAAACACATTCTGCTTCATAGAACTGCAATGGCAGAGAACCTTTAAATCTGTTTAATTAAAATACAACAAACTATTCCTCCATTGTATCTGCTTCACTTCACCCACCCTACGTTTTCCTCGACCAACCAAAACCTAATTTATTCTAATTATTATTTTACTTCGCAACAGAAGCCTCTGAAAAACGCAAAACAAATTTTCTCTAGCGGGGTTCCTTAATTTTCTTTTCTTCCATACGACGCTAATTGCGCTAAAATAGCGCGGAACCTTCCCAAATTAAATGATCGCGCTTATTTGTCTAATTTTGGGGCACACTAGAACCACCGTAACTCTATTAGTGTAACACAGTGAGCATTAATCAGAGAATTAGTGCTTCAAGAGATGCCGCAGTTTTTTCCATAGCCAGGCATAGCTTTTTGTTTTTTATGCAGTTTTACATTAACACTCTCTACAAAATAGCTTTTAAACAGAGATTTTTTATCCAAGTCTAAAAAATGAGTTGCTGATAGTATATTTCTCGTTACTTAGTTGACCAATATTATTTTGTAGAAAACGTAGTTTACAAGGTATTCTAAAATGAAAGAAGAGAGTCACAAAATGCAAGTAATTCACCATTTAGTACTAAACTTACTATACTTACTTGTAATAACTTGTTTATACTCAGTGAATAAATACTTTAGATTGAGTTTGGATTTACAAATCTATTTTATTTTTTTAATAAATCATACTGTCTTTAATAAGAGATAAATGTTTATACAAACATAGTATTAATAAAAATGGAGTTTAGTTTTCCAGGTAAAATTTTATTTATTAATTCCAGATGTTGAGGGAGTATATAAAAATATTTTCGTTAAGCGTTCGACGAGCAGATCATGATAAAATTATTTCTAAATATAGTATAAGAAAGGAAATTTAAAGATACATAATTTAATTAATTATTGAAAAAAATTAATTCCTTTTTTTAGGAAGGTTATATAAGAAACCATGATCAAATTTTTTTATGATGGTTAGAAGAGGGGAAAAGTACGAACTTAACTCCTTGAGCAAATAATATTATATATATATATATATATATATATATATATATATATATATATATATATATATATATATATATATATATATATATATACATATTCATATATATTTATATGTGTGTGTATGTATGTATAGCTTTCAATGAAATTAATTATCCTCGAATTTATTAACTTACAAGAATATAAAATACTAAGTGAACAACAAAGTGTACACTTAATACAAAGTGTTTATTATCTAAATTAGTATTTTCTATTTATATCATTTTTATAAGCATAGTTTTTATATTACAGCTAAATAAATCATGCTGAAAGAATTCAAATCAGAATATTTGATTTTTTGATTTTTAATATTTTCTTAATTTTTTAAAATGTTTTGTATATTTCAATTCATTTCTGTTATGTTACTTTTTTTAATTTAAGAAACATCTTTTAAATATATTCAGTATTACTTTTCTGATTAATCGAATACCAATAGATAAACAATATTCCATAAGGATATTTAAAATAAAAATATTTCTAAATTTAACTTCACTGTGAATAATCTGTATGTAGTCAAATTTAAAAGGGAAATATTGCATTTCTTTATATTTAGTCACAATTTAAGTTTCTAGAATAGTATAGGTGATGTTTATTGTTTTACGTATCACTAGATTAGTAAGTAGATTCAACTATAAGTTGCATACTGGCAAATAAGAAACTAAATAAGTAATATTAATTATAAATGTTAGATATCAGATAATTTAAAAAATACATAATGTGTATTTATATTTTAAATACATTTCGGTGTTATTTCGACAATATGTTAAGTAAATAAAGTAAATGTATTTACGGTTGTAGCAAAATTTTTATTGAAAATCGGGTTTTTCTAAATTTAAGATGAATGTTTATTGTTTAAATATATTCGAAGCTTAAAACGGAAGCACCTATATGTTATACACATAAACGTTTATGAAATTTTGAAAGGTATGTTGTTAGAATGTATAAAATTAATTCACAAATTAATTACACTTATAGATTAGGAGTAAAAAAACTGTTTTATATATAAATAGAGTAGGATATGAACTACCTATAGTAAGTTGAACATTAACAGACAAGGAATCCGTTGGGTAACATTATTTTGAAATAATAGTTATAAATTTTGATAAGAGAATTGAAAAGAAAAGCTAAATCACAAAGAGAACTATATTTTAAGTTATAGAATAGTAGATGACTGAATATTATGTATGTTTTATGAATGTAAAAACTACCCACACTATTATATTTTTCCGATAATAGTACATACATAAGATAATGGCATATTTGAAAGTTAATGATTGATGTCAAAACTTTTTTCCTGATGTCAGTCCGTTGATACATTATTAGATAAGGCCCTCATTTATTCAAAGGAATACACCAACTGGTTAGTTGATTATAAAAGTTTAGTTAAATAGTAACCTTAATGTTCTAAGTTACCAAAGTTTAACATTGTTGATTTTGAATTGGGAATATATTGAGCCGCGAGTAAGAAGACAATTTTGAGTATCTATTTTAAAGCATGTTACTTTTAATCATGTAAAAAACAAATTGAAACTTGTAAAAGTGTGTATAATGGTGTTGAAAATCTTTGCTAGTAATTATGTATTGATTCAGCTGAATAATGCCCACTTTCATATAAAGGGAGATCAAAGTTTAACATTGTTAATTTTGAATTGGGGATATATTGAGCAGCGAGTATGAAGACCGTTTAGAGTATATATCTTTATGTGACTTTTAATCATGTAAAAAACAAATTGAAACCTATAAAAGAGTGTATAATGGTGCCGAAAATCCTTGCTAGTCATTATGTATTGATTCAGCTGAATAATGCCCACTTTCATATAAAGGGAGACCAAATTTTAACATTGTTGATTTTGAATTGGAGATATAATGAGCAGCGAGTAAGAAGACCGTTTTGAGTATCTATTTTTAAGCATGTTACTTTTAATCGTGTAAAAAACAAATTGAAACATGTAAAATAGTTTATAATGGTGTCGAAAATCTTTGCTAATCATTATGTATTGATTCAGCTGAATAATGCCCACTTTCATATAAAGGGAGACCAAAGTTTAATATTGTTGATTTTGGATTGGGATATATTGAGCGAGTAAGAAGACCGTTTAGAGTATTTATCTTTAAGTATGTTGCATTTAATAATGTAAAAAACAAATTGAAACATATAAAATTGTGTATAATAGTGCCGAATATCTTTGCTAGTCATTATTTACTGATTTAGGTGAATAATGCCCCCTTTCATATGAAGGGAGACTCAATCTAGCTTGTTAGGTTAGAGAATTAAGTTAAACATTTGCCTTGTTTTCCACAGTTACCAAAATTTAACATTATTGAATTTTATTTCGAAAGTCTGAGCGACAATTTCCCGCGAACGTGTATTATATCTATTTTACTATCAGAAATTTCGAAGGAATTTTTTAGAAGAAATAACCAAAACCATTCTATTAATTCAGATAATTATGAATACATATACCAGATTAAAATATTTCTTTTTCTAGTGAACATTTTATACTAAGACCACATCAAAAATGAATATACCATAATTAGATGTCTTTGATTTTTATTTGTAGCATATAAATATAATTATAGTGTTGCTCAACAGTTTGCACAACAGTTTTATTCAACAAAATTTTAAACATTCAGTAACTTACAAGTGAACTCCGTTTGCATCCTGAGAAATATGTTTCCGATTCTCATTTTTACGCGTTTCAAGTCTTTTATACAGGTATTCTTCCAATTAAGTTAAAGATTCGTTAAGAAGTTTTTCTTTAAAATTTTCATGTGTAAAACAGTAGAAAAACACACATCTTCATCACATTAGATCTGTTTTTTAGAATAGAGACATTTAAAGTGATAATAACATATGTGAAATAAAGAAATAACGGCATAAAATGTATTTGAATATTTTGATGTAACAGAAAGAGATTCGTGATAAAAATCGTACTCTGTAAAGGGATAAATGGTATGTTTTGCTAGAGGACTAATCAGCGGTCTTTCAAATCTATGTATTTTAACAATTGTAAGTTTAAACACACACACATCCACACACACACACACACACACATATATATATATATATATACTTATACATATACATATAAATATATATATATATATATATATATATATATATATATATATATATATATACATGTTTACATATACATATATATATACATACTTATACATATACATATAAATATATATATATATACATGTTTACATATACACATATATTTATTTATTTATTTATTTATATATTGTATCGAAATGTCTTATCAAAATTCTCCCAATTCAGGTTCTATTTTTCTTAGTATTTCTACCCATTTCCTCTCTAAGAAACTAACGATCACTCAGGGATCTGATTTTTTCATTTTTTCAAACGTGATAAGTGGTCAGTACTTTTTAATCACTCTGTATATAGATACAACCTAACTCTATACATGTATATTCATGCGTTCTTATCCTTAACTAAATGCAGTTTTATATTCATGTGTTCATCACATTTCTCTTCATTTCTTATATATTTTAAAAATATTTAATAATTTGCTTTATATATAGAAGAACTATTCTATGATATATATTATTCCATTTTTTTCCATAGCTACATATATTTCCGGAATAAATACACACGTATTAACGTAATAACTTTCAATGCTTTCTTTGACGTTTTATCTGAGGTTCATTTTTCTCGAATGACAATAAAATTTCATTGTGGATAAAAGCTTACGTTTCAAAGCCTCCATAAGTCTTCAATAACTAGACAAAATGACAACGATTGTCTACGTCGTTTCGGAAAATGCCGATGCCCCGAAAGAAACGCTACAAAGGAATATTGAGTGGAGGAAACTAAAAGCAGGTGGAGATATATGAGGATTTTGCTCGAATTTTACGAGAGGCCCTGAAAATGGACATGCACGATAGATTGACCGATTTACTTTTATCTCACTAAGTTATTTACTAGACACTGGGCCTATGTAAGTCGTTTGATCAGGACCATGCTTTCTTGTCACAGCGAGTTTTAGTTTTGCGTGGCAAGGGGACTTAAATTGAATGATGTATGCTTACTTTGTTTTTCAGATCAAAGCTTGTTTATTCTTTTTTCTTTATTTTTTAAAATGTTTCAGTATATATTTTCCAACATTATATATTTATACTAGTAGAAGACCCGATAGACTTTGCCCTGTTTTAACGCTGTAAATCCAAATTTTTAAATAAATTATAAATTGGACCGTTTTGATGGAATAATATTAAAAAATACCAATGTAAATTGTGGAATTCATTTATTTTTAGAGAATTACATTTAAAATAAAAATGGATTTTAATCAAACAGATCTTGCATAAGTAATTTAATTAAGTGTTCTTATATTTTTAAATCAGGCATAATGCTTTACTTTATATTTATACCCAAAACTTTGGAATTGATTTAGTTTTAGAGTATTACCTTTAAAATAAAAATGGATTTTAATCAAACAGATCTTACATAAGTAATTTAATAAAGTGTTCTTATTTTTTTTTAAATCAGGCATAATGCTTTACTTTATATTTATACCCAAAATTCCGACATTTTTAAATATTAGAAAGAAAATATTTAATCAATATAAATAATAGTATCATGATCTATTAATACTTTCTATATTCCACATGTTATTTCATATGCTTTTCTTATTTCTTACTATTTATTGTAAAACAGTATTTTGAGTGCGCTCTATTATTCCAGAAGCAAATCTGTACCATTTCGAAATGGCTAGACCTCTGTCATTCTAGATAGGATAATACGTGTTTCATTCCCTTAGTTTTGGTTTGGTTTGGAGCTCTACGGTCTACTGTTTTGCACACGAGGGATAATGAGACCGGAACCTACAGTTTAAAGCCGATTCCGAAAGGCTACAACATCCATGCCAGCAGCGGGATTCGAACCCGCGAACTCCGGCTCCGAAGAGCAGCACTCTACCATTCGGCCATCGTTCGGCCTCATTCCCTTGGAATATTAAGTTTTTTCTACAATGTTATTGCTTTCTTAAATGTTATTGATGTAAATTTATGAAGCTACTAGATGACCCGACAGACGTTGTCTTGTTTTAACGCTGTAAATCAAAATATTGTAAAATGCTTTTAAATAAATTATAAATTGGATCGTTTTGATGGCATAGTAATGAAACAATATCAATTTTAGTTGTAGAATGGATTTATTTTTAGAGTAATAAATTTAATATAAAAATGGATTTTAATCAAACAGATTTTACATAAGTTGAACTAATTTAATAAAATTATCTTATTATCTCATTTTTAGTGGGCGACGGTTATTAACATCTTAACGTATGCGCTTGATTTATCTCGAGTGAGCTTAAATGGCCAAACTGTGCACACTCGAGATAATTCGAGCAGCATTGTACTCTATATTGCTATAATGTCTCACACTCGAATGCAATCGAGAATTGAAAATAACAATGTGAAAGCAAAAATAAAACAATCGTTTTATTGATATTTATCATTTACATGGGATTGCAAGATAGTATATTTACTTATTTAAGTCAAAAATATATTTTTTATGTTTATCACTTACGACTTATCTGTTACTTGTGTAGTAATAGTCGAATATTAGTATAGTCGAATATTTTCTGCAATCTTATCAAAATTCCAAAATTGAGATAAAATTATTTATTATTTTTGTATTTTTGTAATTTTCTTGGCAAGACAACGATATAAATTGTGTTTTTTTGAATTAAAAAAATTCATATTTTTTGGCCGGCCTTTTTCAAAAATACTGTGTATTAAGGGGTTAAATCATGCATAATGTTTTACTTTATATCCATACCCAAAATTCTGAACTTTTTTAAATATTAAAAAGAAAATATTTAATCAATATAAATAAAATTATCAGGATCTGTTAAAACTTTCTATATTTCACAAGTTATTTCATATGCTTTTCTTATTTCTTACTATTTCTCGTAAAACAGTATTTTGAGTGTGATCTATTATTCCAGAAATAAAGCTGTACCATTTTGAAATTGATAGATTTCTCTGGCATTCTAGTTTGGATAGTACATGTTTCATTCTCTTGGAATATTAAGTATATTTTGCAATGTTTAAATGTTTTTGATGTAAATTTATGAAATTACTAGATAACCCGACAGATGTTGCTTTGTTTAAACGCTGTAAGTCCAAAAATAGTAAAATATTTTTAAATAAATTATAAATTGGACCGTTTTGATGGAATAGTAGTAAATAAATTATTTTAAAAATACTTGACGGTACCACGTGTACAGACAATACAAGCATAATGAGATTAAAATAAAAATCCTAATCGCCTGTACGGTGATTATCAATTGTATTGTGAAATTTTCATTTCATTAAACAAGCGAATTAAATTTAAAACTACGAGAAATTTGGTTTTTTTTAAATTTAACTTATCAAATGACTAGTATTTTTCTCTATTTTATGTGACACATCTAAAAAAAAACGTTAAAAGTCCTCAAATTTTAGTAAATAATAAACTACGTTCTATCTAGTAACATTCCGCTATTAACATCGGTTTAAATATGATATTGTTAAAAAAAAAACAGTTTTCACAACTTACACGTAAATCCATATGTATTTTACTCCCAAATTTTTATATTGGTATAGGTATTACTCCACTTCACTATAACAAAAATGAAAGACTTTTGACATATATATGTTTGAATGGTCTATATAAAATACAAACCTATAATATATGTATATATATATATATATATATATATATATATATATATATATATATATATATATATATATATATATATATATGTATAGTTGCTTTAAATTACAATCCCCACATCACCTGTACGGGGATTCGATCCTGCGACTTCGCTTGCTGAAGCCCGTTGCGCTGACCACTGCGCCAGAGACACGTTTCAATCGGCTTTAGAATAATCTCAATAAGAACGCAATTTTGGATTTTTAATAAAATATTATTTTCTATCTGATCAAAATGTGAATCTAAATCATTCTCGAAACAACATAATTACATACATGAAATTTCATAAAAATCGGTCCAGCCGTTTAGAAGGGGTTCTATTACAAACACACGGAAGAATTATATATATAAATATGATAAAATCAGTATGTAAAAATATTAAAACTAAATACATACATAACAAAGACTTAACTTTGAATCTCACTGATAAATTACTTATTGGAATAATTAAAAATATTTATTTTTATTGGTAAACGTTGCCCCATTTTAAAGTTTCATTTCAAAAACCACAATATTTAAAGAAAATATGAGATATAAGGCTAGCGTGGATAAATAAATACAGAAAGCAAGACTCTAAAATTGTTTGAACCATATTTAATTTACTCCTAAGTAAATGTTTAATAACATTGCAAATATTTTAACGTAATCTTTCCTGTTGGCCAGTTGCGTCCTAAGCACTCTTCGTTTATTCAAGTTGATGCTGTTTGTCACAGTAAGTTTTAGTTTAAAGTGGTGAAAGAATATAAATTTAATGATAAATATTTACTTTCTAATCTTTGTATAGAACATCTTTTTCTGTGTTTTCAGAGAATGATTCTTTGCTTTAAAAATAACTTTTAAATCATAAAGATTAAATTATGAATCTGTCTTATAAATATTTTATTATTAAACTTATTGAACATATCTTTTTTCAGCAATAATATCCAGATTTTACATTTACTGCTAAAGAGGCTTATAATAATTGATTAATATTTACTTCTTTAAACCGATCTAACATTGCAGCATATTCCAGGCCTCTCTAAATATTTTAATATGTGTTTTTTAGTATGTTGTGGTGAAATGAAAGCTATATTATTATAATAAAAGGGATATTAGATATTAAAATAAATGAATATTTTCTGTTATAATTACTTAAAATTACTGTACTCCATACATTATTTTTATATTTTTAAAACTGATAGACAGATTACAGTTTAAGATTGTATGGAAAAAAGACTTAAGCAGAATAACGAATGTTTGTTACATGTTTCTCCTGAATTCGTGTTTTCTTTTATTTTGAAACTGCAAAATATTTTTCCAGCATTTTATAATAAAAAATAAATTTCAATAAATCTATTTCAGACTACTTTAAAAATGCTGAAAGTGGTACTTTATATATATGATATTACACTTTAGTATATATGAATAAAGAGTTTTATAACTGTATATTGTTTCACAAAAAACTTTTTAATGCAACTGGCAACACAGGCAGATATTCCTTTATGCCAGCCGAACAATAGCCGATTGGTTAGGGTGCTGGCCTTCGGTACCGAAGTTTGTGGGTTCGAATCGCCGAACGATGACCGAATGGTTAGAGTGCTGGCCTTCGGACCCGGAGTTCGTGGGTTCTAATCCTACTGTGGAATGGATGTTCGTAGCCATTCGGAATCTTTTTTAAGCAGTAGGTCCCTGTCGTGTAGCAAAAAGTAGACCGTAGCGCTCTAAACCAAACCAATTCCTTTATGTCAATACAAGGTTGTGAAGCTGTTACCTATTTAGCACATGTATCTTCAAGAATGCTACGTTTGCTGAGAACATTCCTCCTGCTGGGTACTTAATGTAGAAGTGTAATGTAGAAGCAGGAACCAAGCAAAAGACACCTAGGCTTAACTTGCCACCCCCAAGGGATTGAGAATTTGCAGAACATGTGCCCCAATCACCTTTACTGAACACCGCAGATCTTAGGAAGGCTCGATCCCGAACCCACAACCTTTCAGTTACGAGATAGATCTTTGCAGACTAAGCTACCACAGCTCTTCAGAAAAAAAAACTGAAATGGTTATCATTTTCTGGACTGTTTCTCTTCTTGTCATTTAAACAAGACTTTAGTCTGTTAGAAATTCAACAAATGAAGATTTATTTTCAAAATCCCTTAAACTAATAAATATTAATTAGAAAGTTTTAATTGCTCTAATCATTTCTATTTAAAATTTCTGATTTTCTTATGACACTGAATGTTAAATTAAATTTTGCTATTAATATGTGTCCTCGAAATTGACTATAACAGTTGAACACATAAGTTTTCTAAGAATAATTCAATACATTAAAACTATACTATAGCTCAAAACATTACACGTTTATTCATAAGATCATAAAGTTTCTTGTGAAATTTAAGCAATGGATTATTTATTTATAAAATGAGATTACACTATCAAATATATCAGATATTATAACATCAAAATCTTTAATTGCAGTAAATTTCATTAATTCTTTTATTTCAATTACTTAAATATTTTTAACTTTTCCTATTATAAACAATAATATACTTTTCATCGTATATTTATTTCCATTCATATTGCTTTAGTTTGGACTAAAATGCTCTGCATATTCATAATAAAAAAAATTCATAAATGTATAAATGTATGCAATCAATTAATTTAAAATTATGAAAATTGAACTATCTAAAAATTATCTTTTCAACCTAAAATAATTTGGATATCTCCCAATAAAAAATACATATTCTGATATTATTTTATTAAAAGACCAATTGTAAAAATATTCTGTATTTAATCAAATATTTAAACTGATACTTATTTAGTCAATTTTTACGGAAGTTAAAAAGTATCATATTTATGAGGTCTAAATAAAACCTACAAAAATAAAAAAAAATGTTATCAGTTTAAACAATATCATAGGTTATATGGTTCAAACTATGTAATACGACAGTTTAATATTGCCTTATAATTCCAATTTGTCACAATATCTGGATATATATTTCATACATTTCGTGAGATCTCTATGTCCAAAATATAATCCCAAAATATATAAAGAATGATAACAGATTTAAGAAAATATGATATCTGGTATTTACTTATCAAAATTTTGATTATGTTGAACCTAGTGAGCCTCATGAATCACAACTTTTTATTTCGGTGAATTTCTAAAGAATAAATCATCACGCTAAAAATATTTTATATAGAGTTAATTTTTTGGAAACAGATAGATTTATACGTTTTTTCTTTTATATTAATACAGGAAAGGATATCTACATGAAAAAGTAGTTTGTGGTCATAAAATTGAGAAATGGTCTATATGGTTCAATAAATTATCGACATATGAAGTGCTGCGGTATGGATCGTTCTTTGAAACCCAGTTTGAGAGTGGGCTGTCAAAAAGTGAGAAAAATAACACTAGAAGTTCTATAATTGTAAGTTTCTCTACAATAAGTTCTCAGTTTTAAACGTATTTTATAAACTTTGACTAGAAAACTATTTATAGTTAAAAATTAGTTTTTCTTCGGAAGTTATGTTCGAAACTTTTCGTTAAATATCTGTCAAATTTAATGTATCAAAATTCTATCAGATTCTTATCAATATCACGTAAACTTTATCTAATAACAAATGCCATGCTAAACATTTAAGTATATAAAATATCTGTATAAATTGTGGATTTGATTTCAATTCAGAGTAATACATACAAAATTAAAATTGATTAAAATCATAAAGATCTTACATTTGTTGAACTAATTTAGTAAACCGTTATTAATTATTTTAAATCAGGGAAAATGCTTTACTTTATATTCATACCCCAAATTCAGAAAATATAACTATTTGAAATATTAAAAACAAAATATTTAAACAATATAAACAATAAATTTATGATATGCTGAAACTCTATATATTTTACAAATTGATTTCATATGCTTTTCTTATTTTTTATTATATCTTAGATTTTTTAAGTGTACTCTATTATTACAGAAGTAAAGCTGTACCATCTGGAAATTGGTAGACCACTCGTATTCGAAACAGCATAGTATGTGTTTCTTTCTATTGGAATATTAAATATCTTCTAAAATGTTCATATATTATTAATATAAATTTATGAAGTTACTAGACGACCCGACAGACGTTGTCCTAGTTTAACTCTGTAAATCCTTAAATTGTAAAATTTTTTAAACAAATTATAAATTGGACTGTTTGATGGAAAAGTAAGGAAAAATATATTAAAATTGCTTGACGCCCCCAAGCGTACAATCATCACAAACGTAATTAGATTAAACTAATATTCACATGTCTCCTGTACAGGGATTTTGTCCTGTGTCTCCTCGTACTGAAACCCATTGCGCTGACCACTGCCCCCCGTATACGTTGGCAGTGAAGGGTTTCAAGCGGCATTAAAATAATCTCAATAAGCTCGCAATTCTGAATTTTTAATAATAAAACGTTTTTTTATCGGGTCAAATTGCTAATCTAAACCCTTCTCGAATTCAGTCCAGTCGTTTAGGAGGAGTTCTATTAGAAACACATGGTCAGAAGAACTTTATATATAAATCTGAGGAAAATTCTTGTAATTTTTTTTATTTTTTAATATATAAGATATGTTAATAAAACGTTTGACTATCGTTGTCAACACATATCGCTCAAAAAACATATACTTACATGATGCTAATAATAAAAAGATATTAAATATATGTATTTTTTATAATTGTGGGATTTCCTAAATATTAGTATGATAAGCACGTAAAATATTGAATTTTTTTCAAAAATATTAAAAGATTTTAAATGAATTTTGAACAAGGCAATTTATTAAAATTATTTCTCCCTAATATTAAAAAGAAAGACATGAAATTCGTTGATTAAATATATTTCAACTTCACGATAACATATCTTAATTTCAAAAGTCGTTCATTTTCAGCAACTGAAAAAAGTGTGCAATTAAACAATCTCTTGCAGAAAATGTCCTTATATTTTGTTAAAATCTTGTCAGGTAAAAAAATAATCCACATTAAATAGTTTTCATTAATTTCTGTGGTTGGTACTTAAACTACATCTCGGAACGACAAATTTATGAATTTAAAATTTGTTGACCAAATGATTATTTACATAAGACATGGTATGGATAATTGTATCTCATTCGGTTTTATAACTAAAAAGTAGTTATATAGTTTATCTACGTTATATACGTACCCCGTGTATTACAAAATGACATTTAATACATAAAAAAATTTAGTGTAAAGCTCTCTCTATTAATGCATAAGACATCATTTTAAAATTTCATATACAGTTGAATATGTATGATGACATGTGCAGGAAATTTCATGCATGATATTCCGATTGAAAATAAAATTTCAGTTTTCTAAAGTGCGTATTAGAATTCATAATAACATGCTTCAAATGCTGAAATCATAAAATTTTCTACACATCTGAGCGAAATATATACTATATAAACTTATGAATTCTAAGTAAAATCTCAGTTAATTTCAAAATTAACATTAACAAATAATCACTGTATTATTAACAATATTCAATCCATTTTTTGAACACGTTCAAGAATAAATTTCTTTTGATGACTTACTATGAGAATGTTAAGTTATAAAAATGGTAAGAAAATTATGTGTATTCAAACAAAACTAAACACAAAAATACAGTTTCATATTGATTATATAGTAAAACATTTTTTAGATAATTTTAGCACTGTAATTAAAATTGTAAGTATACATATATATATATATATATATATATATATATATATATATATATATATATATATATATATATATATATATATATATATATATATATATATATATATATATATATATATATATATATATATATATATTATATATATATATATATACATATATATATATATATATATAATATATATTTATATATATATATATATATATATATATATATATATATATATATATATATAATATATATATATATATATATATATATATATATATATATATATATATATATATATATATATATATATATATATATATATATATATATATACATATATATATATATATATATATATATATATATATATATATATATATATATATATATATATATATATATATATATATATATATATATATATATATATATATATATATAATATATATATATATAATATATATATATATATATATATATATATATATATATATATATATATATATACATATATATAATATATATATATATATATATATATATATATATATATATATATATATATATATATATATATATATATACATATATATATATATATATATATATATATATATATATATAATATATATATATATATATATATATATATATATATATATATATATATATATATATATATATATATATATATATATATATATGTATATATACTTATTTTAATAAGTGTAATGAATCTTGTTGAGATTTCTTTGAATTTCGAACTAACTATCCATAGAACTGTTATTTCTAACTTTTCTAAATAAAATGAGTGGAACTACAAAATTCCCCTCAAATTAATAAAAGATATTCATATTTTATCTGGCAGTTGTATAACCACTACGAATTTCAACTAAAATATCATTTAATACAAACATGAGTTTCGGTGTAATACTTTTCTGTACATTCCATAAGGCAGTAATTTAAGTTTCATCTGCAACCGGATTGGTACGATAATATAGACAGAAAATTTATTATGCATTATATTTCGATCGAACAAAATTTTCTGCTTTCAAAATGCATATTAAATTAGATTGTGGCATTTCTGGAATATCGGAATCATGCAATTTGACACGCATGTAGGAGAATTAGAATTTAAATAAAACATACTTGTTAATTATAAGCAAAGTTTTGGAGTTATTTTTAATGTTAATATTTAAATCTTTGTGCAATAATATTATTTATTTTAATTCTTGAAATTTTACACTATGATAATGTTACTGTGACTTGTTTATGTAATGAAATTAACAATATAATAGTATATATTTGAAAATGTAATTATAATTCAATATTGATATCATCTGCAGATATAATATTGAGGAAAAATCACTTAAGTGAAACTAAAATACTTAGATAAGGAGTAAATATTACATTGATGCAATAGATCAAGTTTTGAATATTTGTAGCCAGTAGATTTGTTGCAATAATTAATAACATGTTTCTTCTTCATTTCAAATGTATTATGGACATGCTTTAATACAAACTCAGTGTATAACATTTGTAATACACAAATTACAAGATATCTTAAACGCATACACATTCATAAATTAACAAAAACCAATTTAAAATTAGTCACTAGCAATGTTTATTTATGTATGAATTCTTAACAACTAGTTAAAACTAGTTAAAATATTAAGTTACAAAATTTATTAAATTTTAGTCACATTTCATTGTTTGCTATGGAAGGCTTTTAAATCTTGACCACATATCAGAGAATGTTGTATCGTATATATTTTTATCAGCGATTAATTAATATTAAAAATATTGTAAAAGAAAGATCCTTTTTTTTACTACTTTAGCCATATTTCAAAACTAAATTTCATTACTATTAGCCTTATAGTTTAACTGTATTGTCTTTTTAGTCCCAATTTCCATTTCTTTTATAACAATGACAGCCAGTTATTTTCAATGACGGCCAGTTATTTGTAGTGGAGAAATATAATAATACCTTTCCAAGTACAATATTCAATTGCACCTTAACCTGGTCCAAGTGATCCACCTCTATTTTCTTCTAATCAGTTTTACAACGCTTTATAATATTTAGCAGGCTATTCCAGGGGGAAAAATTAATCCCTGATTTTGCTTATTTCCCTTTTAAACGAAACTTGACTGATACTTGACTACAATCAAATCAACAGTTGTTTAATCTAAATGCAAAAAAAATATGCAAACTTTTTTATTTTTAATGTTAGATATTATTATCTTTATACTATAAGTTTGATTATACAAATGCCTATTATATTTATAGCAATCATAACTACTACATATACAGAAAATGTAAGTTTAAGCAACTTCACAAATATGAAAGGAACATTCATTTACCTTAGGAAGTGATATCAATTGAAACATACTAAAACTCTTGATGCTCGAAATGTCGTTTTAAGTAAACATGTATTAATGATATAGATAATTCAAAGCTTTTTTCTTTTTATGAATGTAGTTGATTTAATAATCATGTTTAAACATCTCATTTTAGTCAAACACAAAGTAGCCTTCCAATTTATATAGCATTAGCAAGAATAAAGGTATCTGAATAATAATTTTCTAATTTACTAATAATAAGGAAGAGAAAGTGTTTCTACTTTAAATTCCTTTTTCAATAGTTCAATTTTATGACCAACATTTTCCAAACAATATTTATAAGACGTATTTTAAAATAAAATATTTTTATATAAAATGACATATTTTTATATAAAATTTAAAAGAAAGGGACATTTTGAAGTCCCGTTTTTAATGTGGCTAGCAAAATCATAAAATAATAATAATCTATAAAAGGTATATTTTAGAATGCATAGTAAGTATATAGCCTATGCATGATATATATTATATATTATTTTGAGAAATCATATTGTGCACTATTTCAGCATTGTTACGAAATATTGCTGCAAATATAGAAAAAACATTATTTTAAACTAGTAAACATTCTAAATTTTTGTAGTTCCACATTTTTTACTTATAGAATTGTGACAAAATCCTTGTGATCCGCATATTATTAACTACATTTCTATCCTATTTATAATTAAGCAACATCGTATTAAGATTCAAGATGAATTTTTCGGTCAAAAAAAATAATAGCTAACTGCTATTTTTCGTATGCAAATTTTCTCGCAACACAAATGTGTGTGTGGGGTACAGAATACATAGAAATGTTGTATAATATATATATATATATATATATATATATATATATATATATATATATATATATATATATATATATATATATATATATATATATATATATATATATATATATATATATATATATATTATATATATATATATATATATATATATATATATATATATATATATATATATATATATATATATATATATATATATATATATAATATATATATATATATATATATATATATATATATATATATATATATATATATATATATATATATATATATATATATTATATATATATATATATATATATATATATATATATATATAATATATATATATATATATATATATATATATATATATATATATATATATATATATATACATATATATATATATATATATGTATGTATATATATATATATATATATATATATATATATACACCCTATATAATATATAAATATATATATATATATATATATATATTGTATATATATTTATATATATATATATATATATATATATAAATATATACTTATATTTATATATATATATATATATATATATACACGAGTAAATATATGTATGCATGCAATATATCTGTTTAATTTAACACCCTTAAGTAAGAATGTATTGTATATTGACAATTTTTGTATTGCTTTTAAGGGTTTAAATAGTACTTTTGATGAGTTTAAATTGTACTTTTTTCTTGTTAAATCACCCATAACTTTTAAAAACCCTTATAAGAACTTTTATTAGAGTAATAAATCTTCCAGGGGTTAAGGGGTATGTATATATGTAGTATACAGTGAACATCTTTATAAGTTATATAATATAAACTTTATAAAGATTTTAAAATTAGTCTGTTATCATTAGAAACTAAATAAATTATTCGTATTCGTATTCAAGGTAAAACTCCTGAAGTGGCATTCCTGAACATGCTATTTTCTAAGTAAGTCCATTAAAATCACATTATGACACACGCAATAACTAGACTCCCATGAAAACAACATACTTTCGGAGTAAATAGTAGCTAATTGCAAACAATTTACCTAGAATTTCTCGAAACCCTCGTTTTAGCGTGCTTATGACCTTGACTGTTTATCGCTTGATAAACATGCTCGTCTTGAAGATACATAGGGAAAAGAGATAAGTTCAAAAGAAGAAATAAAGTGATATAGTAAAGAAGAAACGATTCAAAAATCGATATGAAGTAAATGTTTTACCATGAATACATTAAACTCTTAAGTCACCAACGTTACATTAGACTAAACGTAGAGATTTCATATAGAAAATACAAAATAACGGCATTAGTAAAATATAAAATCACAATTTCTCGAGACACAAATATGTACATCAGGAGAATAGCTAACTCTGCCACGAATTCCAAAGTTTATCGGCTTGGATTGGATTGGCACGGAGCTTTACGGCCTACTGTTTTGCTCACGAGGGTTAATGAGACCAAAACCTACTGTTTGTAGCCGGTCCTGAAGGGGTACAGACATCCATGCCAGCAGCGGATATCAAACTTGCGAACGCCGCGGAATTGAAGAGAAGTGCTCTACCATTAGGCTATCGTTCGGCCCTAAATTTACCGGATATCAGAATACATATTCTTTTTTTTTGTGGATTTGCTTATACCGGGTTGTTTTTCGATAAAAGCTGTATATATAGTTTTAGGTAAGCGAAAACTTTAGTGCCTGTAAGCATACCATTATAGTAGAAACAAAAAATTAATGTCCAGATGAGGGTCTTTAATTCAATACTATATTGACTAACAGTACATTTCAAATTTGATATATATCTCAATTTTCGAAAATGCAGGTTTAGAAAATGCTTCCTTTGCGTAAAAGATGAAAACAAATTATTCAATAATTCAACAATATCTGAATAGAATTTTTAATATAACATCCTTTACTTCTAATTTCAAAAATATATCAGCATGCATCAGTGTACATGTAACTTTGAACATTAATTGTTTAATAAAGATGTCTATCGCGATAATATGTATAAAGATAATCCAATGAAAAAAGATAATCCAATGTACGAAAAAGAGGTATTAGAAGATAAAATTTATTAATAAACTCATGCAAAGCCATTTTCTTCCAAGATAATGTAGTTACTTTTCCACATTATCAAATATGTTTTGATTTCAAGTTTATAGAAAATGCAAAACTATGAAATAAAATAATGGTCAATAATAATCAAACCTGAATATCTTGAACCAAATATACATACAAAAGACACTAGAGCCGGAGTAGCTCAGTCGGGAAATGCAAATATCTCATAAGGGTTACGGGTTCGGAGCCCGAGGTGTTCTAAAATCCGCCATGTACATTAAAGGTGGAGGGGCTCTTAAAATATGTTTGTGGTCACATTGTCCTTCAAGTTCTTTATGAAAACCTCTGACTCCATGTAGGAACGAGGGACGGGCCTCTGGTTGCGGGAGGCCGTTAAAAACCCTGCCCTCCAGGGTGGTGTCGAACGCTTCTCCGGGCCCTGCCCGGTACAGATCTCACTGAAGTGCCTACACCCCGCTGGTCGAGGACTGGCGAAATGGGGTATCGGGGGTATCCTGAGGGTGAGTTCTTCACTCATCGGCTGCCGTTCGGTTCTAGGTTTAAATAAGTCGGTTCCTTTCCGGCCGACAGCCTCGAGATCTTGGTGGGCGGTTGACACCACCGATCCTATTCGCCTTGTATGTGCTATTTTGGTGGCGCTTCGGCGTCGAGTATGTGCTATATCCTTATGTGCGAAACTGCTTTTACTGCATGCCGGAGCGCTGCAGTGGATTGGCTCTTCCCTCTTAACTCTCCTCTTCGGAGGAGGGGACGGTACTGCGGGGTTTGCAGACTGCGAGTGACTCTTCTTCCGTTGCAGGGCAAAACCGCCGCAGGGTCGACATAAGTTCGGGGACCGGCAATCCCCGGACTACTGGTCGCGTATCGCTCGCCGCCGGGGACTTCTTAGGAATAAACCGGGGATGGCGTCCGGCCACCCAGGACTCTTCCTCTGACACAGGGGGGAGGCTGGGCTGGGGGCAGCTGCTATGTCCAAGCATAACTAGTTGCCCTGTCCCCCTCATTGAGTGTGGGCCCTTCCTGTTACCCATCCATTTGGAATGTGAGAACCGGTGGACGGTCCGTCAGCTTCGCTGACGGGACCATATTCAGTAAAAACTCGAGGTATCGTCTGCCATGGATGGATAGTTACGGTCTTGGACACCAATGCCGTGCCGTGCGTCGGTGCTAGAAAGGATTCCGAGCTTGTCTCGTGCTGTCTGTGTCGGAGTCACTTCTGCAAAAAGTCTTTGCGTTCAATCGCTACCTGACCTTTTAGTCGGTAGGGATCCCCGGTAAGCAACTTAATGCACTCACAGGTGGGGTACTTTCTCAGTTATGAAAACCTCTGGGAGTGGCAGGCCAAGACTGCCGGTGTTCTGCTAGGTCCTTGCTTCTCAATTACGAGGACCCAAGAAGTGGTACTTTCACCCTTGAGGTGCTCGTTAAAACGAAAGGCTTACGAGTACCCGTGCACGAAGTGACTGTGCCTTTGCGCTGAATGTCTAGAAGAATTGAGCAATAAATGCAGGACAAGAAGTGATACTTTAAATAGCCATTCAAAACGAAACTCGTTTCTTAAATACGACAAGTTACAAAGAATGAATGATACGACAGATACATAGAAGATTCGAGACATTCACTACAAATAATGCAACGACTTGGGAGAATTGAAAACATTCGCCATTTTTGGAATGATAATTTATTTTAGGGTAACAATATTTTTACATTTACATAGAATGTGATATCAACAGGTTGATCTTCTAGAATCTTTATTTTTTTTTTCGATGCAACGATTTTTTTTTTTGTTTGCATTGTATTAATTGTATAAATTTTAATAAAAATAGCATTATTTTTCACATTTTTAATGAGTTTGTTATTTTCAAGATCGAGACAATAACATTCGATTTTCAAATTTTTTACATTGATTAAACTATTTGTACAAATTTTATAATTGTACAAAAAATCATTTTTATTATATTTCTTTCAATTTTTCTAATGGTCTATTATGATAAATATTTTTTTATAACATTTTTATTATTTTTTATATATTTACATAGATTTAACAATAATTTTATGACTTTCTTACATTATTATATGTTAAATATTTTTTTCAGAAAGCATGTGATAAAAGTATTTACTCGAGTTTAATAAATTTTTATTCTTAGTACCATTCCATGAAACCAATTATTCTAAGACTGTATAATATTATTTTAATTTTATAATATCTTAGGTTTGTGTAAAAATATTTAATTAATAAAATATAAATAGAAACTGAAAGATAAAAAACATATTTTTTTATGTAGTAAGAATTACACAGTAATTTCGAAAAAAAAAAATGGTCTTAATAATAAAAATGTAAATAAAATATTTTTTCTAATAGGTAGTTAAGGGTAAAACCTTAGCTGGAGTTCGTTCTGATTCGACTACGTTTTTGCTCACGATTGCACCAAAATGGATTCTCTTTGTGTGGGATGAATAGCGATTTGAACCTAAATGAACCGAAAACTGAAAACCGGAAAAAAACTGTTATTTTGGTCGGAATGAAAACCAGACCTGAACCGATAAAATTATCTCTTTACTTTGATATATCTTCAGTCATTTTTTACTAAAATTAACTTATCAATGTTTTCTAATTTCACGTCAAACATATGTCTTTATATGTATATACGTCAACATCGTCTTTATATGTATATTGCTTCTCGACTTCCTGTTTTTACGTTCGCATGTATAGTTTCACATGAAACTACTTATAGAGTAGCAGATTTAATTCAGTTGTTAAATACGATTCTTATAATAGATAATAATACCAACACACACCTTTTTCTGTTCATTTAATGTTTCATTTAAAAAAGAAAACCTTCCAAATTTCTATAGAATTACATATTTTGTTTATCATAAAATTACATATTTTGTTTATGATAAAATTAAATTTTTAGTACAAATAAGAATATACATAAAATAAAATTATTCATGAACCGAATAACTGAACGAGAGCTGAACCGATACATACACACACACACACACACACACACACACACACATATATATATATATATATATATATATATATATATATATATATATATATATATATATGTGTGTGTGTGTGTGTGTGTGTGATATAAAAATTATTTAACTTTAATATCATTTAATATTATTTAACTTAAAAATCTCCTCTCTGCGATTCTAATTCTTTAAAATCTTTTTCCCAGCCTCTAAATGTCTTAATCAAAAGACTGTCCTCGACTTAAAATTCTATCGATACATTTCACAAAGCTTTCTGTCCTATAGATGTAAATTGTTTGTCTATTCAACACGTTTTCCAGCTCTCACCGGGAAATGGCTCCGGGTTTTTCCAATATTAACACTTAAATTAATAAGTTTCCCTTGTTGTCCATTGGGAAAATTCTTTCAGTCTTCATTCTTCGGTGCACCTCTGTTCGAGCAGAGTAATTTTTGTGTTTTTACTTTGTCTGTCGTTGACTAATAAAGATGTCCGTGTAAACAAATCTAAAATAAAGTTTAAATTAAACTTATGCCGGTCTCTTTCATTATCCCGTTTGCATCGTTATTACTGTTAGCTGCTGAGCTTTTTCCTTGTCCAGCAGTTTTATAATTATTGGTTTACATATACATACATTGTAGAATCTAAACGAAATGAATTACTATTCGAAGACCTGGGAATGAATTACCCATTGCATATTTACTTAGAGGAATTAATATATTTGATGTATAAATACCATTATACTTAAGGGAAAAGTAATACTACTCAAATGTGCAAAAAGTTAGGCAATTTTACATAAAGAAATGAAAAATAGAGAAAATTTTATAAATTTAAATAACCTTTATCCCCTAAATTTATTCTTATTAGATAATCTCATATATCATACATTTTTAATCTTAAATCATATATTGTATACGGTTATATTTCATTTGCCCTAAGATTTATTTTATTCGACGTGGAACTCAAATAGCTATCCTAACCGACTGTCACACACAACAATCATTTCGTACACAATATAATAAGTTTCACATTTTACACGTGGACAGGACTGATATATTTTTATTATTTCAGTGTATATAAAAGATAAGTGTAGACATCAGAATCATTGAGTAAGTATTAATAGGTTTTTCCGATTCCTCGCCCCAAAAAACACAACCTACTGGTGCTGTCACAGCCACAAACCTAATGATCTAGATTATCCAAACATAAGACATTTCTTCATTGAACCCTTTGTACTCTAACCGAAACTATGACTAAATTTTCTATGATAAGGATATTTTTCTTTCTATATTAAAGTATATATATATTATATATCAAAATATATATATATATATATATATAAATTATATATATATATATATATATATATATATATATATATATATATATATATATATATATATATATATATATATATATATAATATATATATATATATATATATATATATATGTATATGTATATATGTTTATATGTATATATATATATATATATATTTATATATATATATATATATGTATATATATATATATATAATATAATATATATATATATATATATATATATATATATATATATATATATATATATATATATATATATATATATATATATATATATATATATATATATATATATATATATATATATATATATATATATATATATATATATATATATATATATATATATATATATATATATATGTATATATGTATATGTATATATGTATATATATATGTATATATATATATTATATATATATATATATATATATATATATATATATATATATATATATATATATATATATATATATATATATATATATATATATATATATATATATATATATATATATATATATATATATATATATATATATATATATATATATATATATATATATATATATATACATATGTAAACCAATTTTTATATCACCCCTTCACAAGGAGAAAGTTCAACAGCTATAAGTAATGAGAATGCAGTCGGGCTTCATATTTAAGAGAACTCAGAAGTCTAATTTTAAAACTTTATTTCAGAGCGGCAACACCGCACATCTACCCTTCTGGACAAAATACAATAAAAAACCACAGAGTTCACACTGCTCTGACACAAGTACACCCAAGAGCGCTGACAACAAGAATTTTCCCACAACAAAAACAGCTTAATAAGCTAATTAACTGCAATATCAGCAAAACGCGAAATCATGTTTTGCCACCAGCTTGAAAACTGCTCTATAGACAGAAAGTTTACAGTTTTATGACAGAAAGGAATGTTAAGGGGAAAATACTCCATTGATTAAACCATTTAGAGGCTGGTAAAGGTATTTAAATGAATTAAAATTAGAGAGAGGAGGCTTTTGAAGATATATTAAAGTTAAATAATTTTGATATATTACAGATATATATATATATATATATATATATATATATATATATATATATATATATATATATATATATATATGTGTGTGTGTGTGTGTGTGTGTGTGTGTGTGTGTAATTTATATGTAAAAAATTGCTTATTTAAATAAAATTTCAAATTCTGACTATGCCACAAATGTACATAATCTATCTCTATAAAAGTTTTGGAATAATTTTATTGAATTCATTTAAGAAGGAATAAATTAGGATTTTCTGATTATTTTATTGCAGTTCGGTAATTCTGAAAGAATGAGATGGCATCGCTTCTCTTATTTTGTCTGTACCTTTTCCAATTTTATGACGATTTTCCCAAAGTAAATGCGTATTTTATTATGCTTAAGTGCATCTTAGCAAGCGCACTTTTAGAGGAACTATAAGGGATATGAGATCAAAAATATCTGTCCCTAATTTAGATTTATGCTTAAAATGCATTTATAAATATTGGCAAAATGTAAAACAGATTGTTTTAATTACTTCTAACTTAGCATTAACAATTCACCTCTAGATAGAAATGTATAAATCTTTCCAATGAGATGAAACAATTAAATACATGTAGTTGTCAAAATTTTTATAAGTTGTGTATATATTTGTTTTCCTTCGTATTATAGTGTTCGTTTTTGTACATGAAATAGCAAAATCAGTTACTATTTTTTGAAGTGTTTCTCCTAAAAGTTTGATTTTAAAACCTTATGTATATTGCTAATGTATTTTTTAAAAAACAGAAAATAATAATAATAAAACAAGTCTTATGGAGATTAAATATTTTATATATCTAAGAATGCTATTTTCTATAACCCTTATTTACAATTTTATTTTTAGAAATCAAATCATATTCCTTTCTATTAAGAACATGAGCGACATTTTTAATTAAAATATTTAATATGTAGATATAATAAATTGTAAGAAAAGTATGCAGAAAATTTAATTAAAAATAATCACCATTTTGAAAGATTATCACTACGTATTTATTTATTGACCATGTAATATATTAAAAACATCAAGTATTTCTTATTTTATATCTGAAATAAAATTTTTTCTCCTATTTTAGATTTTTAAAGCCATAAAATTATTTCTGGGTATTAAAAAGCAATTTTTAGCAACAATTGGCAAAGGCTGGGACAAAATAACTTGGCATGAATAAGTTTTTCAAGGCTATATAGATTTTAAGAGATCGAGAAAAAATTGTTTTGTTACTATATTAATAAGATTATCGGAATCTTAAATCGCAATAATACTTTAACATTTTATATGCAATAGTGAAGAATCATAAGATTCATTTTAGATTTACCATATCTAAAAATCATTTTTTTATTTATTATTTTTTATTTAACTTAGTAATACTAAATTAATATAATTCAATTTATGAAACATACTTTACGAATAAAATTCATTACATTTAAAAATATATAAAAGCTGAAAATTTAATAAATTCTTTAAGTTCATATTTTAGGATAATTTCCAAAATTTCCCACTGTTTTATACAGATTATTTATTTTATCATCTATCTGCAAAGAAATTAATATTATAAAAATCTTCGAATTAGTTCATCTGAGATGACATTAATTATAATTTCAAATATGCAATCAGAATCTTAATTTCTATTTTCATATCATCTTTTTTCGTACTCTCTGTACATTTTGAATCTTTATAACCTATCATTCCTTTAAAATGATCATAAATGAAAAGTAATACTGCATTAGAGGTTTATTGCTTTTATTCTATTTTTATGTGCATGTTTGTGTTCTTTAAAAGAAGAAATATGAACTTATTTCTCTAATAATCTTTATATTTTTTAATTAAATATCTTTATAAACTTTCATTCCTGTAAAATGTTTACACGTGAAAAGTAATACTGCAGTAAATGTATTTAGAATTATTCCATTCTATACATTTTTATGTTTATTAAAATAAGAAGCACAGACTTCAGCAGTATAATTTAATTTAACCTAAATATTTAATTGTTTTCAGATTGAAATTACCATGCACAGTTTGCGATTGTTATTAGAATTTTGCTTGTTTTAAACATTCGAATGTTACAGCAAACTATGATAGACTTTCTATTTTGAAAAAAAAAGTTAATATAGCATAATTTATTTATTAGTTCAGTGGTTCCTAACAAGAGTGGTACCACATACATGTAGACTTGGAAGAAATCTAAGGTTTTATGTTAAATTTAACAAAATTTCAAGGAACATTTATGACTAACCTCTACCAACCCTCCTTCATATCTCTGTCGTTATATGCAAACATATACTAAGGACTTTTATTAAACTATTATTGTTTGAGTCATTTCTGCAGAATATATATTGATGAATATCTTAAATCTGTCTTGTTACGGTTTTCTTAGAGGAAAAGTAATATGTAATATAAACAACATTGCATATTACAACCTGCATTTAGTAATGATTATTTTAATGATCATAGGATGGCATTTATAAAAACAAAAAAACTTCTTGATATTTATATGATATTAGGCATAAACACAACATTGCAAAGAAAAATTTTATAATAGATGGCTAATTGTGACGATTTCAATTCATTTATTTGACAAACGAGTAACTTTTTGTGGCACGTCCGAAAATTCTTAAAATGTTATTCCAAATAACAAAATTTTTAATAATATCAGATACTTAATTTTTAAAGATTTTTTGTTGAACCTACACATACCGTTTCTGGAAAGAAACTAGTTTAAAAAATATAAAGTTCTAAAAAATATAATTTAGACAATAATTTAATAAACCTGACACTAGGTTTTAATCATTTATAACTTAAAATAATCGAATATTTTAGAGAATAGTTCTAAATGTTTTCTTGAATAATAGAACATGATAAGAAGATAACTGCCGCAAATTTGACGTTATGAAAAAATTATCACCACACCAAAATCATCCCTACTTCTAAATATATATATATATATATATATATATATATATATATATATATATATATATATATATATATATATATATATATATATATATATATATATATATATATATATATTTAGAGTACTACAATCCCTGTTAAAAACCACAGTATATGGTTTTAAGTATTAAAATATATGCGTCATTAATACGACTAATTTAAAAAGTATAATTTATTGCATTTTATTAAAAGACGGATAAAAATCTTTTGTTGAAAAATGAGAATACCTTCGATGTAAATTCCAGTGCTTATAGATAAATTGGTAAAATAAAAAAAGATAAATTGTCATTTGCAACGTATATAATATTTTGCATACATTTAAAGGAGAAATATTTTGCTCCCGTATTAGTTTTCCAAACACACATTTAAACTACATTTTCATTTTCAGTACACACATAATTGATGATTCTACTCTTTAACTCCGGAATTATGCTGTTTCCGGATTAACTGGATTTGCTATGCCAAAGGACATTTTGAGGCTTATGTCACAAAACGACATATTTCGGTATTTTCAGAACATATGATAATATAAATAAAATCTTAACTACTAATCACTTTTTTTCTGTTCAGGATGCCCAAATTACTGCTTCAAGAGATATGTATACTATTTATCCAGTTACATGTTATCAGATTTTTTTCTATTATACTGAGAAAACTGAAAAATAAATTGTTGAAATCGAGACTATTTATAGACATTTGACAACTGTAGTGGTATTAGAAAATGTATTGAATAAACAAAAGTAAAGAGTTAAACATCGGTACATACAATTTCTGAATTTTCAACTTCTGTATGCAATTTATAAAAAATAGTACATGTTTTCATGCAACTATTAAACACTTCCTGTAAACTAATAATTCCGCTCTAAATAAAAATTTTCAAAATATTGGTCATTAAGGTTTGGCACTGCTTTCTGGTATTGAAGTTGTTGACTTTGGATCTCTTATTCTTATGTTTGGCAGCTACTAGCTATTATGGTTTAAGTAAGTAGTTATAAGTAGTTGATCGTTTTGAGTAGTACGTTTCAGTATAATTAGCTCTCGTATTGCAAAATTTTACTTTAGAATTTCAAACTAAGTTAAATATGGATACCAGGTTAATTATACATATAGTACTAAAATTTAACCTGTTTTTGTTAAAACACGCTGAAAAAAGAGGCACGCAAGACCAAAGAGTGCTTCAAATTTTAGTATTTCTATTTTGAACAAATTATGAAACGACAAATGAAAAAGATTCCAAAAATAGATCTTTTATAAAGATTTTAAAGTTATAAGTACCAAAGTTATGATCCGAAATAAGAATTTGCTCTTTTTTTTTATGTCATTCAAAATGTCTTTTTAATAATTTAGTTACTCTTTAAAGCTATTCAAAGCAGAATATTCATATTTTTCTCATTTGCAAATATGACATATTCCTGTAATGATTCCAAATATAAAATTTTTCATGAAACCACTTGAATATAAACGTGCTTCCAAATTTGTTTCATTTGTTATCTTTTCAACCCCATAAATGTTTCGAATAACTAATGTACAAAAAACAATTGAGTTTTCATGATTTTCAAATATTCTAATTTTCGCTAATATGCAAAATTTACAAAGCATAAATTGAATACATGTTTAGAAAAGAGTTAATATATGACCTATAGTACCTAACATTAAAATTTTGTAAAACATATATTAGTTAATATATAATTAAAAAATCTGCCCTAAAATTGAGTATATGTACAGAGAATTTTCTTCATTTGTTAAATACTAATATTCTACATATTTGAGCCTCGTACATCGGCACGTCAAACACACTGATATTTTTGATTATTTATAGGTGCCTTTGATTTTTTTTCTTTTATCTCTTTGTACATGTAATTTGAGATTATGAAACATAAACATTATGTAACTATTTTTTTAAAACTATATTAGTAGATATATAATTAAAAGATCAGTCCTAAAAGTGAGGATATGCACAGAGAATTTTTTTCAGTTATTAAATACTAGTATTCTTCATATTTGATCCTCGTACATCGACATGGCAAACCCGCTGAATTTTTCTGTTATCTCTTTGTATATGTAATTTGTTGTACCTTAGACATACTTAACTGTTTTGTAATGATATTTTTAAATCGGTTTTCATTCTTGAAACCAAGGAAATGTTATAGCAAGAAAGAGCAGGTCATTTATGTTGCATGTAAAAGTATGTTAATGCCTATTCTGGTGAAAATTATCCAGACAGTGAGACAACCGTTCAGCACAGGTCGGAACCCTGCCTTAACATACCAGTACACATCCAAGATATGTTGTTCGTTATTTTCCAGATTTCTCAAGTCAAAACTTGATTTCGACATCCCCCCAAACGGAAAAATCCAGATTAACGTATACAAAGGCAGTCGACAAAAGCGTAGACTTTATACTAGATAATATATATTATTCTTATAAACGTTGGCGATCTCTTAAAATTTTGTGGTAATTAATCTCTAGAACTATAAATTGCATCATGACCTTTTTTTTATTTTGAGCATATAAAATCTCTTCATTCGCATTGAATATACAAAACTCACTGAGGTCTGATTTTGTAACCTAATATTTACCCTATCTTCCACGGATTTCCGATGAAGAGCAGAGTTATATTCAATCAAGTGCATCTGTTACATAAGTGCTGTGTTTATACTGTATTGCCGTAAACATAATGACCAATAAACCGTAAAAAGTATGTCTATAGCTATTTTGTAAATGTATTCAATACAAATAAAGTAACAAAAAATGTTTCATTTTACTTTTATCGATATTGTGTTTGTAACCAGAATTCAAAGAAAAATAGTGAATACAGAAAATTATTAGATATTAAAAGTGTTATGCTAAAAATTGGATTTCAAAACCATTTCTATTTTTCTACGGTTTAAAGAAATTTACTTTTTACTATTTTATTTGCTCAGCTATTTAAACTTATTTTAGATATTAGGTCTACTGAAATGTTATGTAAGTTTTGGAGTAAAAAATAGAAAGCAATATCTTTTCCGTGCATTTGATAATATTTATCGTATAATTTCGACCTTTATAGTTATATTATGGCGTATGGTAATGTAAAATGGTTATTTTTCAGCGTATGGTTTCCAGTGTATGTCATTAAAATAGACCAGTCATCAAAATGACTAGTCCGGTGATCATAGTATTCAAATATATCGATAGTTAATTGTTTCAATTACTCAGTTTTTTAGTTATTGTTTACCTTAAGGATCTATTGGTATTTGTAAGCAACGAAAATTAAACTAATCAAGTATTATCTTTCTAATTTTATTTAAAGTTATAGTGCTACATTTATTTTACCGAAATGCAATGATTTCTTAATTTCTAATAAAAAATGTTCATATAAAATAGTAGTGTTTATAAAGTTATTATAATGTTCATAAAATTTTCAACTTTAATAATTTTAAAATACAAGACTAGAAATATTTGTAGGCATGCTTTCTTGGTTAATTTATTGAGTTCATAGGAAGAAATATTTATTTGTAAATATAAATTTAAAAAATGTAATTTTCCTTAGAGATAAAAAAATCAGGTAATGCTTGGTGAAAAACTGATTCAATATTGAAAAATTTTTCTTTAAGACTGCTAGCAAATATTTTTTAAAAAAATGTTTAAAAAATTTTATTCAAAATCAAAATTTAAAGAACAATGTTTAAATGAAAATTTCCGTGTTCATGTTTTCGAAAGATATTTATAATTAATTGTTTCATTTTCGCATTTGTTTTAGTATAATTTAAGAAGCTACTGCTATTTTTAAGCTACGGTTCTTTAAATTTCAAATAAGAAATTTCACTTTTTGAAATTTCATTTATCTAACAGCTAATGTTTATCTCTATTATATCCAACAAGCTAAAAAATGTAAAATTATTCAAATTTTAATAAATAAAAAAACTGTATTCAAATTAGTAATATTCCGCTATTAAAATCGGATTAAATTTGATATTATAAAAAAAGCAGTGTTCACGATTTCAGTGTATGAACAGTGTATGATATCTCACAACAATTACACTGACACATTTGTATTTTGGTATATGTGGTACTCATAAGTTTAGTAGGACAATTATTAAAGAGCTTTGATAAATATTAATATTACTTTTTATATAATCTATATAAAATGCAGACTTATAATATGTTAATATGAAATAAGTATATATATATATATATAGAGAGAGAGAGAGAGAGAGAGAGAGAGAGAGAGAGAAAGAGAGAAAGAGAGAGAGAGAAAAGAGAGAGAGAGGGTGAGAAAAAGGGAGAGAGAGAGTGAGAAAGAGAGAGAGAGAGGGAAAAGAAAGGGAGAGTGAGAAAGAGAGAGAGAGAGAGAGAGTGGGAGAGCGAAAGAGAGAGAGATGGAAAATTATGGAAAAAATAGTTAAAATTTCTTGACTCCACTACACACACAGTCATCCCACATGTAATTGGTCTAAATTAAAATTCTCACGCGGCCTGCACGGGGATCGATCCGAGAACTTATAAGACTGAAGACCGTTGCACTGACCACTACGTCACAGATACGTCGTCTACCAAGGTTTTCAATAATAAGTAAGTATAATAAGTAAGTGTGTAATTCCGGATTTTCAATAAAACATATTACTCACAGATCATAATGTGAAACATTCTCAAATTAACTACATACACAAAATTTCATCAAATTCAGTCCATCCGTTAGGAGGAGTTCTATTACAAAATATGGACAGAATATATATATATATATATATATATATATATATATATATATATATATATATATATATATATATATATATATATATATATATATATATATATATATATATATATATATATATATATATATATATATATATATATATATATATATATATATATAAATATATATATATATATATATATATATATATATATATATATATATATATATATATATATATATATATATATATATATATATATATATATATATATATATTTCTTTTCTTTGAGTAAATTTATTTTCTAGATGCAATTAGTAAGGGTTTATTTAAGCTTCAGCTGTTTCGTTTGTTTTAAATTAAGAGAAACACGCTGAAATATAATTTTCATATGTGAGTAAAAGCTTATCTTTAACCATAACTTCTCGTATAATAACAATTTTAAGTGCAGTATAATTTATAACGAAAAGACAGGCCACACTGTACGTATTTATATTTTATACATATACTTGCAAATTTTTTCTAAGTTTTAAGCACCTTACTTACCCTCTTCATGGCTTCTGAAACTTCCATAAAAAATGTCTTCGTTTAAATATATTTTTTTCAAATGTGTTATCTTCTTGACATGCTTTAACACAGTAATAAATGTAATGCGTCATTTTATGTTATGTAAGCAAGGCTTAGTGCAATATTTTTAAGCATATTAAATGCTTTAATTTAAACTTATTTAAAACGCTCTGTGTAAATAGCTCTAATGGTGATGATGATGTAGATTTGGTTTATATGTACCATATGGAACATAAATAGATTTTGAACAAATATCTGTGAAATGCATGATTTAAAGTTTAGATTGTAGCGATTTTTCTTTGTATCAATTCCTTAAAGTTGTTGGATTAAAATATAGTAAACTATGTCATTTTTAGTTGTTGAAATAAAACCTGGTAACTCTAGTTTCAGATTTGTGTGGAATACATTCTCAAATATTTTTGCGCTCATATAAGGAATAATCAAGACTTATATGTTAATAAACAATTTATACGTATTTCAAAGTACTAATTGTAGTCGATATAATTTATGTCGGAATTAATATTTATTCCTGTCAAGGTACGCAGTCTATAAATGTATCGCCATTACCAAATTT
>CM063503.1:85388082-85410582 GCA_032207245.1 Pardosa pseudoannulata | reverse complement strand
ACATTCAATTTTCTCCGAATTTTTCACATGGTCAAAACTAACCCGAATAACTCATTTGTGGATTTAAATGTGATGTTGAATAATATATATTTCAAATGTTTCAATTTTCTTCTTTAGTAAAAATATAGTTTAGGAGTGATAAAATACTTAAGTGAATTTGTGTTTTCTCTAGAATATTCCCTACTTCCAAAATTACATATGTTTCCAAATGTTCCAGCACCAACAATACTCAAATCAAGATAGAAGTGTTAAACTCACTGATTGTCTCAAGCTATATGTAGATAGCTACTGTACCTTGAAACAACAAACATATCACACTGATGACCACGAAAAACTCAAAACGTTGATTTAACATTAACATTTTTATTGCTAAATTCTGAATTATTCTAGTACTGAATTGCTAATATCTTTCACTTGTCACACCCTGAATTTTTCTCTTTTAAGTAGAGGCTTCCTCTTCGTCCCATGTAAAGAAAATTAAATTTTATAGTGTCATTTAATTGTGGTTTTTGAGAATTAGTATTTTGTACGAATATTTTCTACTAATGAATCTGCTTCTTAAAATGTTTTTGCTCACGATCTATTGTCAAAAATTATGATTTCTTTTAGTTAAATGATTAAGATTAGCACGATTATTTTCAGAATTTTTTTAAAAAGCCTAATTAATTTTTTCCCAGTGTTTGAGAATAGTTTGAGTTTTCCTTTTCTTTTATCACTCATAACTAAGTTATGTTCACCTAGTACTTAATTGTGTGAGCAGACAAAACATTGTTCCTTTGTAATGGAGTTCATGAGTCCAAATCCCGGTGATGGAATGGATGCTCGTAGATGTTAGAAATCAGTTTTAAGTATTAAGACATACCACCAGCTCTCGTGTCGCAAAATAGTTGATTCCTACTCTCCAAGCTAACCATACTAACCATTCCTCCATACCTCTCAAACGCTGTCTTAGTAGAATCATGTATGTTAGTAGAATCATTTCCTCCAGCCCAATATTAAATATTCGAAACTAAATCTGACTTTGAAGCAACCTTTTTACGCTTAATAGAAGAAGGTACTCCTTTCACCGTCAAAGCTCTGCCTCTATACTTCTTGTAGTGCAGATAGGGCAGATACCCCAGTTTAGTAAGTCCACAGTTACACTTACATTTACTAGCCCGACCCAAAATCTATTTATGGAAATTATATCATAAACGCCGACTAATAAAATAACTGTAAATGTTCTGATATTTAAATTTTTTAAATAAAATCTTTCTTTTGTAATTCTAATTAGATGCTATGTGTCAAACTTTACCTTAATGTTAATTATTAATATTGTTTCATTTGTCCCTATTATTTTAATTCGCAGATATCATGCATTCTATAAGGCAACGCAACACTACATTCTAATACATTTTTTCTAAGACTAATTCATTCATTTTCAAAATGCTATTTAATTAAATGTATTGCATTCATAAATATGTCTCATATAAAAAAATAACTCTAAAGTACTAGTGTATTGATGTTTACTCCACGTTTTGTTTTACATGATATTAACGCATCAAACTTTAAATTTGAAATGGGGAGATTTTATCTAATCATCGTTGAATGTTTCCCTTGAATACACTTATAAAATATTACTGAATTGTTTTCTTCATTTTATTATCTCTAATATATGAGATATTTTCCACCATAATACTAGATTTTATGTTGATTTCTTACCCAATTAATAGTTTTGTAGGAAATCACTATTTTAAGTATATAAGTTATAAAATGCATTGTAATAACTTCATAGAAGAATATATTTAGAAAACAATGCATAAATATTTCCCTCAGTTTCAGGCAACCTTTATGATCAGTCGATCGACCGATACGAGAGCATTATAATTCTAAAATATTGTGAGTATACCTGAAAACTTGAAATGTTTTCTGCACATTCTTCAAATGTCCTATGTGCTCTTCCTACTTTGCAAGAAACGTGTGTCCATGAGTAAGTTGGAGAACTTTTTAACCGCACTTTATGATGCCATCCTGTAAATAGATGTAACTGCATCATTAATATATTTTGATCTTTTATGTAGATGTTTACACATACAAGTAAGGAAAAGTGAAAAGTAGAATTAAGAAAGTGTTAAATTTGATAACTGGAAGATTCAAGGAAACAATGCAAGGTTACCTGTAGTAAAAGTTCAAATCAGTGATGCAAAAGTTCAGTGTTCATACATTCAAGAACATAAAGCAACACACATAGAAAATTTCTATAGCATTAAAAAAACTTGGTAATATGAAAATTATGTGCATATATCATTCACATTCGTATGTTCAATGCCTATGAAACCACAATGTTTGAAATCAGAATTAAACTTTTTAGCTGATAAGTAGTTGGAATTAGAAATGTGCTTCTGACACGGTTAAAATCATGGGGAATAGATTTTAAGGCGAAATTTGATTTGCAAATGTAATTCATTTTGGGTTTATTAATAATCAATCAAGTAGTTATTGATAAAATTCTGAAGAAAATTATCTGTAGGATACAGATGCAAAATATGATTCGAACGTGGCTAAATAAATTGGGCGCTGCTCCATTTCGTAAGATAGATTAGATTATCACCTGTGACATTTCTGTTTAGATATATCGAGTTATATTTTCCTTTGAGAGTTAACACTCACAATCAAATATTTAGTAAATATGCTCTTAAATTTAATATATATTTTAAAAATATATGTAATATAAATTAAATTTTTAGGTAAATATTTAATTTTACCAAATGCAAAACGCTATTTCATTTTGCGTTTTAAGTACATATATGCCTTAAACCGTTAAATATGAATATCTACGTGTTAGTAAAAGAGAACAGTCATAATATCTCTCTGGTAGAAATTTTATATTTGGATTAAATTTTGAAGGCTTTCGTAAAACCCAATTGTCCAATTAAAAACCTTTTGATTATATATGAAATGAGTTTCGAATGAGCTAACTTTGCGTAATAGAACAATATATATTGCATAAAATTTTCTATTATTCTCTCTACCTTAAGATATCATCAATTATTAAAGCACCCATTTTCGGTCCACCTTCTCATTCCCTCAAGAAAAATGCTAGTAAGAATACAACAGATAGACATACAACTATCTGCAAAGCGAAAGTATTCACCGTAGCTTCAAATCCATTTTATTACCATCTGCTTGAACTCATGGGTTCGAAATATGCATTCATATCTTATTTATGTTTTCACATATTCCCCTCCCAATTCACTGAGCAAAATTTATTGATTTTTAGATGCGCATTTTTGGAACGCTTTCAAAGTGTTTCCAACTTTTGGCCGAGTAACTTGGAAAATATCCACCTGATTATAACACCTTCTATAGATGAATTTCTTCCATTTTTCTTACTGCTATTATTTTCCTTTGCTCTATTTTTTTCACCTGCAAAATGAAGAAAAAATGATTTCTAGTTGAAAAATGCCAAAACATAAATTTTTGTTTCTAAAATAATCTTGTACTTCCTTTCAAAAAGCTTAAAATATTGCGAGATTTCCTTTCTATATTGTTTTTCTCCAGAGATGAGTATAACCATATATATATATATATATATATATATATATATATATATATATATATATATATATATATATATATATATATATATATATATATATATATATATATATATATATATATATATATATATATATATATATATATATATATATATATATATATATATATATATATATATACATATGTGTGAGTAATTTATATTTTTTGAGTACTTATATCATTTTTTTCTTATATATGATGGATTGAATTCATTATACTTTTATTTTTATGGTGTGACGATGCATAAAATAAAAGTTTATGATTTAAAGTTTTGAACTGCATCCAAAAATGAATCTTAAATTCTAAATAAATTTTTTAAGTACCATTTCTCTCTTTAATTTTATTTTTAACTATTTAAGTGTCAATCATCAGATGTTGTTTTCTATGAAACAATATGATTTACCCCACAAATTTTGTAAAAAATCAATGTAACTGCTGTTGTCTGGAAATATTCTTTATGATTTCTAAATATTTGCCGTAGTAACATTTCAAAAAAATTATTTTTCCTCTATTGAACAACTATTTATTTTACTGCTGTAATTGAAATCATCACTCTTACTGACTAATAGTAAGTTCAATAGTTCAATCGCAAAGGTGTTTTGCTCATGCCCAAAGGGTAGACGATCGAAGGGTCGAGCCAGCCAAAGTCCGTAGCTTTTGGCGGCTAGGGCACGCAAAGTACGTGTTAACTATGTCCAAGTTCAAAAGCTACATCTGGAGGTAGCATTACTAACCCTGTTTACTTCGTAGTCCTTGCTTCGCAATTATGAGTAACCAATTTGAGGGAACAAAGTTGCTCCCATCTGTGGCATTCCTTAATCTACAAATGATCGCCGGTTAGTTGTCCATGAGTAACAGCTTTGAAGTCGATATCGAATACTTGTGAATTTGATCTCTGTGTGGTGTTAGACTAATTGTCTATTCTGCTTGATGCACTGAAAAGAACAAAATGTCATCCAGACACTATCTATGATAATAACCTTAGATCATGTGAACATAATGCAAACTACGGCCACCTGAGAAATGACCTCTTTTTTCTCTATGTTTAGATTGTACAACTTAAAACGTATCATTCAATTCTCGTTAGTCTTACCAAATAAGGATACGATATCTTTCAGATCCAAAAAGTTTTATGATATTAGTTATTAAGAAGACTCTAATATTCTACTTATTCGTTTAAGGATATTTAAGAACAAATAGAAATAATTAGCAAATGGCAGAAATGAAATTTCCTATTCGTTTTGTAATGCTTTAAGTTAAACTCAAATATACTCAAAATACTCACAATATTCATAAGTCAGAGCTAAATATATTTTACTATTTTGAGAATGTCAGCTATATTAATGAAAGTGTTAAATTTTAACTTTTTCGTGGTATCTACTAAAACCTCTGCTATCCTCTTTTTTACGGAGCTTAACTTTTACTTTTTAACTACTTTAAAGTATTACATTTCGAGAATATAAAGATACATAGCTTTGGATTTTCATACAAATTTATTTTGATTTACATATATATTAAGTGTTCCTTTGCAGTTAAAAGAATTAAAATTTTTCTTTTATTTCCCTTGTAAAAATTTTAATATAGTTAGCAAAATGAAAAATGCTTTGATAAATTTGTTAAATTGTTCCTAATCATTTATGGACAATCATTTTTATAGGCCAATGCATAGCTACAAATCATATTAGTGTGCATAGACATAATAGAAAACATCGTTATTTTAATTTTATATTTAAATATCTGATTTCACTTATCGAAATAAAGCAAAATATATTGTATTACGGTTCTTGGTATGGATTTAAACTTTTACAAAAAATGAAGAGAACAGAGAAACGTATAAAAATTTAAATTTTATAATTACTTAAAAAACTGAATTTTTTTTAAATTTGAAAACACCGTATAAGGATTGTTTATCTTAATTACAGAATTTCTATGGCTAACGAAAGTACAGTAAAAACAAACAGCCGAACGCTTTAATATGGACCCTGTATAGTATCTTATGACCGTTATATTTTAGTATCTTAGTTACGACTTCATTCATGTATGTTTCATTAGTTTTGAAAAGGAAGTGAGGCAATGAATTTAATTAAAAATACTCCTTAAAGGTATTTTCTTTTTCAAACCTTGAAGTTCAGAGGAAATTCTATACGGAATAACAGTAAACTGACAATATATGGATTTAGAAATAGGCTAAAAACTACCTCCATTTTAGTATAGTTGCTATTACAGATTCGTAGTTTTTGTCATAAACTATGGGTAATCAAATGAACCTTTAATACAGTTCAGTATTTGGAGAAAATAATATGCCTATATTAATTAGTTAATCATGTCAAATTTTAACGGGTCCACTAGTTCCAAACCACAGATTAATAACTGTAAAGGCCTAAATTGCTGGTATGAAGTACATGTAGAGGACTGAAAACTGATCTTTATGTTTCCAGAATCTCTCATGCACAATGATGGGTCTTTCTGGATGCTAAGAAATTCCATCACAAAGTTATCCAAGAATCCAGAACTTAAATGATGAAATCTTTCGTGCTGACACTCCGAGCTGTAGTTCAGCGCCACCTATACACTTCTGTGAATATTTATCTGAATATTGATCCTATCTATGAACTGTATCTCCCCTACAAGTGTTTACATGGGGTTTGATATACGTGAGGTATTTATTTGCTAAAATTTTTTTTCATGCATCTTAAAAATATATTCCCTTTTAAAATATTTAAACTTCTTTGTTTGGCGATATTAATCTCTGAACACTGCTTTGTATGAATTATTAAGGTGTTAAACGTCGTTATAGTAAGACTAAAATTAAACTAAAATAGTTTTTCTTTTTTCTAATATTTATTAAAAGTACTTAGAATTACTAAATATTTTCGTAACTGATAAAAACAGCAATGTGTATTTTTAAGGTAAGCAAATTTTTCACTTTGTAAAATTTATATTGAAAAACATATTTTAACTAATCGTAAATTCCTTTAAAAACTATTCTTATTTTTATAGTTCACAAACTATTCTAATTATAAAAGAACTATTGATTATAACTTTTATGTTCATACTTATGCAGAAAATTTTATTCAATTAATATAGCTATTTATTTAACGCTCAAACAAGATAGTTAGTTTTAAGAAGTCTGTACACAATTCAAATGCAAATTAAGTGGAAAACAATATTAGGAACCAAACTTCATGAATAATATTTTGTTTAATTCTCTAAAATATGCTCTAAAATAACATTCTACATTACTGTTCAATAGTAATTAAAAAATAGTCTTAAAGTAATGTTGTTTAGATTATACAAATATATTCTGGAGTAGTTAAAGAAACGAAGGATGTTAGAAATAATTTATGTATATTATATACTTAAAACGTTATAAATTCATACACAATTAAATTAATTCATAAAATAATTAACGGAGGTAATGTTTATAAAATATTCAAAAATTTGTTTCAAAACTTTTCATTTATTAAAAAAAATTCTTTAACTTTCATTTTCAAATTTCACCATAAATTACCTTTAAAATTACTTAGAAATGCTTTCTTGACACCTTTAAGTATCATTATTTAGGTATTTTTTTCTGTTTGCTTGAATGGTTATTTTGCATGTATTGTTTTGTTAGTATCTGTATGTTGAGTTTTTCTGAAAATATTGGACGTACGAAAATTTAAATAAAGTTTAAATAAATTACATAAAGATAAAACTTACAATGATTGCACTTATAAATTTTTGTTATTATCAGAATTCTTCGATAAAAGTGTAGCAAAAGTCTATAAAAATCTAAATCCAAAGAAACATTTTACATTTAGGAGACATTCTTAAAAATAAAAATATAAAATAAACTATATTTTAAAGTTATAACTTAACAACTAGTACTTAGTAATTAATCTAATAAAATTTAATATGGTTTGATAGAAAGTTTCATATATCTAAATCAATAGTTATAAAAATGCTTTCGTATTCTCACAATCATCTGAAAGAAAATTAGTTTAAAGTAAATAATATAAATATATTGTGGTATAAATAAAATTTGATTAATGGAAATAAATGGAATAAGAAAATAAAAGGTCGGATGTGACACAGTGATATTAAAATTTATACTGTGCATACAAACGTATCTTCGATAACAGAATAGTGGATCTAAAAGTTTGAAGACTGAAATACCATAAGTAGGGATTTTTATATGAGGGAAGAGTTTGTACTTTCTGTTGTTATATAAAATTCATAATTAACCAGAAAACTTCAAATCGATTTCTGTTTCAAAAATAGAGTAAGCGCAAAGTCATGCAGAGGACGATTAAAAGGAAGAAACTTCTAGGGAAGTAAATGTTATTTTATAAACTGCAGGAATGTTCTAATTCACTGAACCGTTTGTCGAACACCTTACTGAATACTGACAAAGATTAAAGTCATTTCAAGGAAACATATATTTGTTCATGACTTTGAAATATAAGCAGACCATGTCTACCAGAGAAATGACTTTCCAGCTAATATGCTTTAAAACAATTTATTTGCAAATAGACTTAAAAATCTACAAGAATCATGACCTACATGTTATTAGTGTAGTTATTCTATAATGTGAAATTTTGCATTAAAGGGAATTAGATTAAAGTCAAGCTGATATAGGAAGTAGAATATAGTTTTATATTTCTTATGTATTTCCATGATATTCAAGTAGAGCACTGCTCTTTGGTTTGCGGGTTCTAATTCCGCTGATGACATGGATGTTCGTTGCCGTTCGGGACCGACTTTAAGCAGTAGGTCCCGGTCTCATTAGCTATCGTGCAGAAAGGCAGTAGACTGTAGAGCTCCAAACCAGTCCAAACCATTAAAAAATGTAAATTTAGTAAAATTATTATTAGGATAAAATAAAACTTTTATTGCTCGTTTATAAATACAGACCCATATATGGATTCGCATGGAATTTTCTATGTTGATTATATTACGTGGACAGTCCGTTTTGGTATTTGAACATGTTGTAGTGGTAACTTTGCTCCGCTGGACTTCGGAACCGACTTTAAGCAGTAGGTCTTGGTCTCATTAGTGTAGCAAAGCAGTAGACCGTAGTGCTCCAAACCAGGCCAAACCAAACCAAAAACAATTAAAATTTGGGTAAATTTATTATTAGGATAAAATAAAAAGATTTATTGGTCATTTATGAGCACATACCCTTATATGAATTCGCATGGATTTTTTTTATGTTGATTATATTACGTGAAAAGTCACTTTTGCTTGTTGAACATGATGTATTGCTAACTTTGTTATAATGTATTATTTATGAATTTTCAAGGTTCTTGGTTCTCATTACTGAAAAACAAAGGGAGATATAGGTATTTGCGATTGAGTGCACTCTAAACAAATAATTTATGAAAATGGGAATGATTTATTTACACATTTTATTATAAATATGAATTCACATTATCGAAAGTTTTCTGTCTCCATTATGCTTACTTTGGTTTGTCTAAGAAGTGCTATTTGTTGAAGAACGACAGCTAATTGGGCAATTACTGCTGTAGTTTTCGTATGATTTACAAAGCTGCAGTTAAATATTAATAAATTGCAGCGTTTCATTTACAGCACAACGAGTTAAAAAATTACTTTACACTCAAATATAGTATATATTCACTTTACTATGTATATACACCCCTCCTGTTTATAACCAGTTTACCTTCCCGATCGTTGTAACAGGAATGTTGCAACACGATTGAAACTTAAAATTGCAATAATTAATCCGTTATTCGCTCCCTAGATGAATATTATTTCTTTACTACATATTTCTATGAAGAGACACTGTTATATTAAGTAATATATGAATTTAATTTATTTAACTGAGCAGTGAAATGGTGAGTGAGGAAATTATAAACCTTTAGATCATTTACATTCTTTAATAAAAAGTACCTAAATAAGATGTAGGAAAAATGTCCAACACACAGCTTATATCTTAAAAAATTTTAATAAATTTTATTTCAATAAAAAATATGTGCTTTTGTGAAATCCTTCACTAAAATAAAATTAACATAATCTTGGAGTTTTTAAGTAGCCATCATAGTTAAAAGTTTAAAATTTCTTAGACTGTTATTTTATTCCTTAAGGGGATGTAGAATCTTGCCAGACAAAAATTATTTTTTATGGTACTTTTTTCGATATATCTTGAAATAATAAGCTTTGTTCTTTATGTATAAAATTTTGCACATTTTTAATAGGATTACAGTTTTAAACAATTTATTTATTTTGCCATTAGAAGTTATATATTTTAAATTACGAAATATATATGTGTGTGTGTGTGTGTGAACTCAACGGGAATTATCTATGACACAATAGAATAATATTACTTCTATAATTTTATACCACATTAAAACTAAATACATTTAACAGTCTGGGAATATAAATTGTATTAACGCAAGCAATATATTTTATCAGAGCATCTTTAATACTAATACCTATAAAAATTTTAAAATTTTAACGGTTTTAAAATATTTAATTTTCATATTTTTTTTGGAAATTCATATAAAAATTTAGTTAAAACTTAATCTTTGAAATGTTATCTACTTGCAAAATTTGGTTATTTTTATTTAGTTTTTAATATGGTATTAGAAATGGTATAAGAACTCCTATAACTAAATTTTGATTCTAACAGAAATTTATGTTTTTGTATAATTTATAATATGTTATAGTAACCGTTTATTGCCTCTAAATTTACTATAATTTTTTAAGACTTATTATTTATATTTATACATGTAGACATTTTTGCTGACTTCCTTTTGTTTTTATGTCATATTTGTAACCAAAGAATTAGAATTTTTTTGTGTTACGTTTTAGGACATGTTTCAAATTTTATTTAATGTAATTACAAGGATTGGAGGAATATATAATAATTCAGATTTTACACTTTTTGCAAAATTGAATGTTTAAAATTAGAATTATAGTAAAACTATCTTACTGGAAATATTTTGTATGTAGAACTATCTTTATCTTGTTTGAAATATTTTTGCTTATAGAAGCATACGTCTACGTCCTATGGTTGGAGAAAAATGTCGCTCAAGGACTTAAGTATGTACCCTCTACATGAGCCGGTAGCTCATTCGCCAAAGACAACGATCTTGTAACTGAGAGGTTGTGGGTTCGGTACCCGAGCTGACCTAAGATTTGTCGTGTTCGCTAAAGATAACTGGGGCACGTAAAATATGTTCGTGGTCCCAATGTCCTCCATGTTCTCAATCAATACCTGGTGGGGGTGTCAGTCCATATCTATGGGTCTTCTGCTTGGTCCCTGCTTCAAAATTATGATGACCCACTATAGAATATGTCTACTTTCACCCTTGAGGTGCTCGCTGAAGCGAAAACCGCACCCCTTCGCCTTAAATCGAGTAGCCTCATGCTCATATCGAGCTTAGCTTGACCACGTGGCATAAAACAACAACAACCCTCTACATAGAATGATAATTATCTTTTAAAAATATTTTGTAGATGAAATCTGCTCTGTGCAATTATATTGCATGAGTGTTAAAAATATGCATTCCAGAGCTTGCATCAGAAAAATGCATTTCACTGTCACAGTGCCATGATAAAATGTATATCAAAAATCCTCACATTATGTATCTCTTGTATCGTAAAAAATAAACAAATTGAGGGAAGACTAAATGTCTTCTAGCTCTAAGTCTAGCTGACGGAATTCTTATTTAAGTATACAATTAAAGCCAGGATTTCTCCTTTTAAACTGTAGTGGTTAACTTTACTGAGGAAATAAAAATATTTTGTAGTCCATGAGAACTAGAGATTTTTTTTCAACACACAAAGGTTTCTCCGGTACACATAAATTTACGAAAATCGACACTTTGGGATAGTTGGTAAACTAAAACTTAGGAGAAATTTAGCTTTGGTTTTATGGGAATACATCTCGGACCAAATGGATCAAATAATAAATTCGGGGAAACGGCTAATGAAGGAATTATGGACTGAGGTTCTAATGTAACCCCAAAAACATTTTTATTCAACTCTCCTAAATACCGTAAACACTATTATTTCAGTAAAACGAAATATTGAAACTAAAAACGAGACGATAGTTGGTTATAAACGAAGAATTCGGGTTAAATAAGCATTTATTTTACGGCAATAAATATGAAACAAAAAATGAAATCTCCACTAAAAAGGATTTGTATTATATTTAACTTAAATGAATATCTATCATCATACTTTTACTAGTTCAAAAACTTGTTTAACCTCGCAAAAATATTTTCTCAATATTAAAAACCTAAGAATGATGTAGGTAAATCGTTTTCCTGGATAAAAACTTTAAATCATATAATAAGTATTATAAACAATACACTAAAACATGAAAATATGTAATCCAAAAAGTACCATAAATTATAATATTAAACATTTTCCAAAATCAGGTCAGTTCTTCAATCACATGATACAGCATCCTACACATTGCAGCGACTAAAGTAGCATAGTATCTAAAGAGGTATGGAAGATACTGATTAATCAAATCACGAAAAAAACTTCAGTCCGAAACATAAGAACCCAGAAAACCGTACTGATTGGATAAGTCAAATTGATGACAGAAGGAAAAAGTTGTAATCAATTTAGTATTACATAAATTTTATAAATAAAAACGCGTTTTATATATTCAATATGTATTCAAAAACGTGAGGCAATTAAATGACGTATATTGGACCTGTTGTATTTAAGGTCTTGAGTCACCTCTACTGATGAATCTTTATTTGTCTCTTTCAGTGTAATGGGAATATGGCTAATTGAACGTATATTTCCTGACGTGCGCAGTGTACGTCTTAAAGTTCAATAGGTTAATCTTAACTTAACGTAAATCCAAAGGCTTGTGAGCTACCTAAGTAACAGTCTACATAATTTCTAATTCATAGCTGTTAGCAATCGACATTAAGCAGTACTTTAAGGTGAAAATTAAGACATGTATTCAATTTTATAACTAAACCAATTTCATACAATCAAATAATTGTATTATATCCTTAAAAATGTGTGGTACAGTTCCATTTTGAAAATCTGAAAATAATTTTTATGTCGTTGCTCAACATTTTGAAAAATCAGTGACTTCAAAGCATTTAATATGAATAAATTTTTTATTTATCTTTTCTTTGACCTATTTATTACCTTATTTAATCTATTTTCAATCAAGCTAAAACGTTTTCATTTTGAATATTGCAAGATATTTGTAATATAGAAAATAAAAGTATTTTCCAACGTATTTCTTCAAATTTTTTCTTGTTGTTTTGATCAATACGCTGCACATATATGTTTGCTATTTTCAAAATCATTTAGAATATTTGTGTAGATGTATGAGGTTATACGAAGATTCGTTAATACATTCAGTATTTTCGGGGATGAACAAGTTATGACTACCTACGAAACAAACAAACACTTCTTAAATTCACGTTAAAGCCTATAAAACTTTTAAATCACTCAAAAAATAGGAAGAATTGTTAGATTGAACAAATCTAAGTTAGTGTATTATTCAAATTCTGTTAAACATAGTTGGTATAACCGCATACATCCACACAAATATTTTAGATGATTTTGAATATAGAAAACATATATGAGCAGCGTTTTCGTCATAACAACAAGAAACAAATTTGAAGAGATACTTTTAGAAATACATTTATTGTCTTCGTTTAAAATATCTATTTTGCTTCTGGACCATGGTTTGTAAGTCTGCGTTATATTTAGGCCAAATGTGCCTGGATGCAAATATTCATATCTTATTGAAATGCTAAATATATCTCAAGGTAAAAATAAAAGAGGGCATTTCAATATCCATCACCTTTTAATCAACGTAATAATTATTAACCCAATAGACAATTCAGTTAATACTAAAATTATTTAACAGATTTTAAAACATTTATTTTCGAAATGTATATGAATTGGAAATACTCATTTGTATTTAAAATGTACTTTAGTATTTTTTTTACTTTAGTACTTTTTGTAATTAAAATGTAAATGAAATTTATAGGCATTTTATAGACGTGAGCGATGAAAATAGCTTTAAACTGTACGCTTTGTCAATTTACAGAATAGGTGATACGACAAAAGAAAGCACATATTATTAAATTACTGAACTTAAAAATATGCTTTATGTCATTTTATTTTACACAAATTAAAATCAATATACATTTATGTATTTTTTTTATAAATTAAAAATATGTGATAAAATATAACCTAACTGTGCAAGATGCACTACAACAGAATATTGATAGCATGATTTTTAAAGATAAAATTTTTATAAAGCAGTTGTCTATATTAATTAGAAATTTTTTTTGTTGACGATTTTTATTTTTATAGATTTTAAATAAAAGATATATATATATATATATATATATATATATATATATATATATATATATATATATATATATATATATATATATATATATATTTACTCATACCAAAATTACAGTTTATATCTAGATATTTAAAAAATGTTTTATAGACTGTTTAAAACACTATAATTGAATATGAAAATTTTTTTAATTAGTATTCTTTGCATTGTATTATATTATTATTTTAATATCTATCTAAAATAGTTCAAAATTTTCAGTAAATTTTATATTAATTCAAAAGATACTAATTAATATTTATTTAAAAGCATTATTTTCTGATAATTTCTATGCGTATTCTTTTCATAATTTATAACATCATTTTCAATTATAGAACATATTTTAAATATACGAATAAAATTTATTTGATACTATAAGTGTAAGCAGAAGATAGGTAAGTGATATCCTTTGAACATATTCATTTTTTATAGTAAAAAATATATTACTTCTCTATAATATTAACTAATTAATACTATATTAACTAAAATATATAACTAATTAACAATATTATACGATTCAAAATATGTTAATTATAACTATAGTGATTTACTTAATTTTTATTCTACATAAGGACATTTTATCCACATATACACTTGGAAAGTTTCAAATATTAAAAAAAAAAATCGCTTGAAAATTGGTTGAAATTATTATTACTAGTAATTGTATCTTGTATTATCAGGAAGATTATGCTTATTATTTTAGTGTAAAAAGCATTGAAACGATTTTTTAATTTGAAATCCTTAGTTTATTTTTCAATTAATTAGTTTAGCAATATCAAATACTTAGCAAAATTTCGTACAGGTAAAATTCTCATATTGTTTAAAATATTAAAAAAAATTTCTCATTTTTCAAACAAAAATAAATTACTACGTGTTGTATGCTAAATAAAATAATTCTCCTTAAGAAAATGTGATTTGAAATTCATTTTTTTAAACGAAATTCCTGTAATTTAAGTTTCGACAACCTTATGGTTTAGTTTGTTTATCAACTATAAATACAGAATGTCCTCTGTTGTTATGGCTTTCAAATATTTACTTATTATAATTTACTTATTAAAATATAATCTATACTACAAAAAAGTATTTGGATTCCCTATATATTTTACAAATACACGCTAAAAAGTGCGCAAGCCGAAAAAGTGCCCTTTATTTCTCTTTTTAGTTTAAAAAGTAATGCTTAAATATACCCCAAATATATAATTATAATGATTAATCATGTTTATATAATCTTGACTACCAAAAAATTCGGAAGTGAAAATTTATTTATATGAAACATTCTTTTCTCTAAAAATTGAAATTATGTTTCATCCAATATATGTAAAAAAGCTAAAGGAATTCCTTTTTTCATTGGAGACGTTTATCGGTTTCTTCAATCAGACTGCTTACGTATTTCTCATAAATAAATGTTCTGTTGTCAAACATTAGTTTTTTTTTTAAGATTTAATGCAATTTTTTACTAAATAGTAAAATTTTAATTTTATGTTTCATATTTTAAAATGCTATTTATTAATTACAGTCTGATGATAACTTCATAGAATTTGAAATATTTTGTTTTTTTAAATAGAAACATTTTTTAAAATATATATTTTCATGTAATTTATTTGGTGTGAATGTAATTTAATAAAATAATTCTAAACTATAGCTGGTAAAATGTCTGTTTAATTTGCCGTAAACCTTATATACATCAGTATGTAAATAATTCTATAACTAATTTTAATTATGGTGATAATTTATATCTAGATAAAATTGACTATCGAAAAAAATCAGAAGTAAATATTTATTTAAATAAGACATATGTTTCTCTAATAACTGAAATTATATTTCATCAAATATATGTAAAAAATCTAAAACAAATCTTTTTGTCATGGGAGACCACTTGCCTATTTCTTATAAATATATGTTAAGATGCCAACAATTAGGGTTTTTTAGACTTAATACAATTTTTTATTAAATAGTAAGTTTTTAATTTTATGTTTGATATTTCAAAATGTTATTTTATAATTACAGCCTGACGAAAACTTTCTAGAATTTATCAGAAATATTTTATTTTTTTTTAAATAGAAACCATGTTTTAAAATATATATTTTCATGTAATTTATTTGGCTTTTATAATATAAAATAATTCTAAACTAGAGATGGTAAAATGTATGTTCAGTTTTTGCCGTAAATCTTGTATACATGAGAGTGTAAATAATTCTATAACTAATTTTTAATTATAGTGATAATTCATTTCTAGATAAAATTGACTATCGAAACAAATCAGAAGTGAATAGTAATTTATATAAGACATCCGTTTCTCTAATAACTGAAATTATATTTCATCAAATATATGTAAAATATCTAAAACAAGTTCTTTTGTCATTGAGGACATTTATTCTTTCTTACATCAGACCACTTCCCTATTTCTTATAAACAAACGTTAAGATGTTAACAATTAGGGTGTTTTAGATTTAATACAATATTTTATGAAATATTGATAATTCATTTCTAGATAAAATTGACTATCGAAAAAAATCAGAAGTGAATATTAATTTATATAAGACATTCGTTTCTCTAATAACTGAAATTATATTTCATCAAATATATGTAAAATATCTAAAAAAAATTGTCATTGAAGATATTTAATCTTTCTTCCGTCAGACCACTTCCCTATTTCTTATAAACAAATGTTAAGATTTCAACAATTAGAGTTATTTCGATTTAATGTAATATTTAATTAATAGTATATCTTTAATTTTATGTCTCATATTTTAAAATTCCCTTTTATAATTACAGCGTGATGAAAACTTTGTAGAATTTATTAGAAATATTTTACTTTTTAAATAGAAACCATGTTTTAAAATATATATTTGAATGTAATTTATTTGGCTTTTATAATATAAAATAATTCTAAACGAGAGCTGGTAAAATATATATTTAGTTTTTACCTTAAATCTTGTATAAATGAGAGTGTAAATTATTCTTTAACTAATTTTTAATTATAGTGATAATTCATCTCTATATAAAATTGACTATCGAAAAAAATCAGAAGTGAATATTAATTTATATAAGACATCCGTTTCTCTAATAACTGAAATTATATTTCACCAAATATATGTAAAAAATCTAAAACAGACCTTTTTGTCTTTGGAGACGTTTTTTCTTTCTTCCATCAGACCATTTCCCTATTTCTTATAAACAAATGTTAAGATGTCAACAATTAGAGTTATTTAGTTTTAATGTAATTTTTTATTTAATAGTAAATTTTTAATTTTATGTTTCATATTTTAAAATGTCATTTTATAATTACAGCCTGGTGTAAACTTCGTAGAATTTGAAAAATCTTTTAAAATAGAAACCAAGTTTTAAAAATATAGATTAATGTAATTTATTTGGCTTTTATAATATAAAATAATTCTAAACTAGAGCTGGTAAAATGTATGATTAGTTTTTGTCGTAAATATTGTATAGATGAGAGTGTAAATTATTCTATATCTAATTTTTAATTATAGTGATAATTCATTTCTAGATAAAATTGACTATCGAAAAAAAATCAGAAGTGAATATTAATTTATATAAGACATCCGTTTCTCTAATAACTGAAATTATATTTCATCAAATATATGTAAAATATCTAAAAAAATTGTCATTGAAGACATTTAATCTTTCTTCCATCAGACCACTTCCCTATTTCTTATAAACAAATGTTAAGATTTCAACAATTAGATTTATTTAGATTTAATGTAATTTTTTATTTAATAGTATATTTTTAATTTTATGTCTCATATTTTAAAATTCCCTTTTATAATTACAGCGTGATGAAAACTTTGTAGAATTTGTTAGAAATATTTTATTTTTTAAATAGAAACCATGTTTTAAAATATATATTTGAATGTAATTTATTTGGCTTTTATAATATAAAATAATTCTAAACTAGAGCTGTTAAAATGTCTGTTTAGTTTTTGCCGTAAATCTTCTATACATGAGAGTGTAAATTATTCTATAACCAATTTTTAATTATAGTGATAATTCATTTCTAGATAAAATTGACTATAAAAACATTCAGAAGTGAATATTTATTTATATAAGACACACGTTTCTCTAATAACTGAAATTATATTTCAGCAAATATATGTAAAATAATCTAAAACAAATCTTTTTGTCATTGGAGACCACTTGCCTATTTTTTATAAATAAATGTTAAGATGCCAACAATTAGGGTTTTTTAGATTTAATACAATTTTTTATTAAATAGTAAATTTTTAATTTTATGTTTGTTATTTTAAAATGTTATTTTATAATTACAGCCTGGTGTAAACTTCGTAGAAATTGAGATATCTTTTTAAATAGAAACCAAGTTTTAAAAAAATATATATTAATGTAATTTATTTGACTTTTATAATATAAAATAATTCTAAACTAGAGCTGGTAAAATGTTTATTTAATTTTCCGTAAATCTTGTATACATAATAAGTATGTATATAATTCTATAACTAATTTTTAATTATAGTGATAATTCATATCTAGATAAAAATGACTATAGAAAAAAATCAGAAGTTTTATATCAAATATTTATTTATGTAAAACATCCGTTTCTCTAATAAGTAAAATTATATTTCATCAAATATATGTGAAAAATCTAAAACAGATCCTTTTGTCTTTGGAGACGTTTTTTTTTCTTCCATCAGACCACTTCCCTATTTCTTATAAACAAATGTTAAGATTTCAAGAATTAGAGTTATTTAGATGTAATTTTTTTTAATAGTAAATTTTTAATTTTATGTTTCATATTTTAAAATGTCATTTTATAATTACAGCCTGGTGTAAACTTCGTAGAATTTGAAATATTTTGTAAATAGAAATCAAGTTTTTAAAAAATATAGTTTAATATAATTTATTTGGCTTTTATATTATAAAATAATTCTAAACTAAAGGTGGTAAAATGTATATTTAGATTTTGCCGTAAATCTTGTATACACGAGTGTGTAAGTAATTCTCTAAAAAAGAGCAAAATCTCTTCTTTTGGTGTTTGAAAATCACGTGTGACTAAAGAGAAATTAATTTGCCTGCGGACGTGGACCTTATGCATTATTTAATTAATATCGCAAATTATTTCGAAGCAAATAACGCGCCTGTTCAGCGTTTTACACGTACACGCAACATTGACATTTCCAGCGAAACGGCGCGCGGGAATCCCATCCCGACTCCAATCCTTTAGTTAGCGATCTCTGTATGAGAAGAGAGGCCAAAACGCGATATATCGCCAATGGATAGTGTTCCCTATCTATGCCGCCTTTACACTGTCACCCGTAGTACGCGTGCGCTGTCAAAGTATTGATCGGAACCTCTTGCGCCAGTGGTAAGAAGGAATAAGCAGGATATTCTCTCGAACGATGGTCTATGTATCCTCAGTTGGTCCCTGGCTTTTAGCATGTAGGGTACCGTGCTGCAGAAATCAGCGTGCGACTATGTTTCATACTCTGGAGCTGGGGCAAGTGTGCTTATGATGCAATTGCTATGGTGCACTGTCCGGTTGTGAACCCTCTCCGTAAACTCTCATCTGGGACTTAGTGCAGACAACATTTAGAAGCTACATTGCTCTGTTTACTGAGGGAAACTGTACTATCAACTCTTTGGTTGTTTGTCCTAAAAAGCAATGTTGTTTGGCCGTTAGTCCGATATTACTGAACATTATTTGAAGACAGGTAAGGGTGCAAGTTTTCATAACCTATACATTTATCGTTTCGGATAGGCACTGTCTAATCGCCAGTGTACAGGATATTATCGCAAATTTTAAGTTCATACACTCAATATAATCGCACACACGATATTTTGACCGTGAAAAATTAGGTCTTTAGTTACATGTTGCGAAAGAGACAAGAAAAAAATTGGAAGAGGATATACGTTTGTAAAATTTATAAACATATTATTAAATTCAAAACACTAACACTGGAACTTTACAACATTTAGGTGTACAAAAATAAAATTTCTGTATTTTAAAACTTTTTATCACTTCCACTTTATATCATACATTTTAATATACGGTTAACTTATTTTTAAATTTATTTTATGTCTGCTTTTTAATCTTAGCACTATTAAACATATTTATATCGATGTTTTCAGATAGAAACCAAAGGTAAAACAACTTTAATTGTATTTTATTAGTAAATAAAAAAAGAAATGAAATTTTTGGTTACAACATTTTAAGAATATATATACATAATATATATGATATTAAATATATACATATATTATGTATATATATAATATCATCTAATATTTACAAAACATATTTAAAAAAGAGTATTTAATTTTTTAATGTTTAAACATAGTTTATGTTTAAAATAATTTTTTTAGTTTAAAAATTTTATTAGAAACAAAAGAAAAAACAAAAAAAACAATTTTAATGTGGGAATGAGGTGTTTGTTTATAGTTCATTTTAAATACCTAGTGTAGAGGCGTATCTCGCTTATAGATATGAATGAAGAAAAAAAAGTACACATGTAAACAAACATGTCTATAAATAAAGTCTTATTTTCCTTCCGTACCAGATAGACTTAATATTAAATGAATTCAGCTCTATAAAAACATTTATTTGGCGAAACATTTTAAAAGTAACTATATATGTGTAAAGAAATATAGCTATGCTATAAAATATGAATTTATGTGCTAATGTTCATTCATTCTCAAAACAAAAAACTATTGTTTACATAGTAAAACAAAATAATATTGAAACAAAATTAAATACAAAAATTAAAATTATTTTTCTACGTTGTGCGATCTATATATAAAATATATTTATAATTTTATAAATATATTTATAGTACCCGATAGGATAACACACCGTAGAAAAATTATTTAAGAAAAAAATATATTTTATTTCCATACGAAAGATAAATATATTTGGGTCCAATTCTTAATTTTATGCATACACTTTAAAAATAGTATATTTTTTATAAATTAAGATATACGCGGTATACTATAAAAATAATTATAAATTTACCAAATGTAATACCGTTCAACACGCTATATTAAATATATTTTCGTTGTAAGATATACCAATTTAATAAGTAAATGTTGTTTATATATAATAAAAATAATATAAAAATGAATAATATTACGCATCAAGTACAACAATTTTTAAAATATATAATTCGGGGAAAAATTAATTACATTAGGATTAAATTAATCCAAATTTTTGTTATACTGCAATGAAAATTTTATATTTTTTTTATAAAATATTATTGGAAAGCAACTTAAACATTTTGAGTAAAAATAACTAAAATTGTGGTTATTAATGTAATTCTATAATTATTAGTTTTCTTTTCAACGAACAAAATTATAAATTAAAATATATATAAGCAAAAAAAAAAAAAAACATATTTTTGTACTTGAATACACAGTATAGTGTTTCTAAACAAACTATTGAGCAAGAATTTTTAAATATTTAACAGATTTATTCGTATTGCAGTTATTTTAATTTTATTTTGTTATAAAAGTATTTTGTTTTGTTAATGCGAACTTATTAATTTAACTCTATTGGTAACTGTAATAAATGTAGCAAAATAGAAATAGGACTGTACAGTTAGTGTTATTTTCTATTCTCATCATATTAACGTTGAAAATTACATTAATTTCAAGGATAAAAAAGTATGTTTTGTTAATAAATACATAACAAATAATACTAAAAAAACTTTAAAATTATTATTAAGGTCAATAGAGTCATATTTTACCTTTCTTCGGATTTTCAACATTGCATTTAAAAATTGAAAAATAACATTATTTTATAAAACTATTTCCAAATGTAGACTTTTTCAGTAATCCTAATAAAAGTAGCAGACTAGTGTTACAAATATATACTAATATAAAGGGTTTTTTTTTCGTATCAAAAAGAACATAAATAATATTTTTAACGATAACAAAATATTTTTTTGCAGTGTACATTGCTTAAAATATATTAATAAGAACGGGAGAGCTGTTTGATTGTTTACTCGTGTCTTAAAGACGTAATACAAATGCAAATAATAGTTTTATTTTACTGAAGTTATTAAATTCATCTCAAATTTTCAGTAATAGTTACGAAAGTAACATAATAATTTTAGAACTGTTTATTTTATTAGTTACCATTTTTTAATTATTTTTGATCATACAAAAATTCTTCGAAAATAAATATGTAGTATTATTCCTCATAAAATATACTACTAACGATAGAGTATTTATTTAAGTTAAATTGTTTTTGCAAAATTACATTAAAATTTATACTAATTATTTTAATTTTTAAACGAATGTTTAAAAATAGAATAAAATTATCAATTAACCATTAAGAAATTATAGTTTTACCGAAAAATTATTTTTACAATTTTATATTTTGCTGTCGTTGTATTTCTGATCTTAACAGTAAAAGAACAAACGTACTTTTACCAGTAAGGAATTATGTTTTCGTAGATTATTATACCAGTATAGAATACCAAAAACTAGTTATAATAATACCAGGTCCCGTTTTAGATTTACGTGTTCTCATCTCTTTCATTCTGTTGAATAAAAATAGTTATAACTTTAGATTGTAAAACCGATTCTTAAAATTGCGAATTAGTTTCAGT
>CM063503.1:85378082-85380582 GCA_032207245.1 Pardosa pseudoannulata | reverse complement strand
GGTCATATTTTTACTATGAATCAAAATATAAAAAAAATTTAAAAACAATTAAATAGTTTTTTACCAATTTATATATATTTTAAGAAAATTCAGATTTAACATAATTTCGTTTAACTAGCGCACTGTTCTAATGTACACCTTTAAGTACTGTAAAAGACACTTTTCCTTTTTATCTCTTACTCTACTGGAAGAGTTACTCAAGTACATGGAAAGCTTAATTTAGTTATATCCTTAGTTTTTGGGGATTTTGGTATTAGTAATTTCTGATTGTCCATTGCTGTAGTAACCACTGATTTCCAAGATTTATATTTTATTTTTGAAAATGAGTAAAATATTGCTAAAAATTCTATTTCAGTTTACTTTATGCAATGTTCTGTACCAATGCACATACTTCCGGAAAAAGGCTCAATATAAACATATTTATGTTTTGCTACTTTATATCCCTTACACCATTCGGGCTCGAAGAGAATGAACTTCAGTGCTGTCACGTACACAATTTGATAATATTATTTAAAAACACTAATTGTTTATTTCTCGTATATTTTGTATTTTTGAGTGCACTGATTTCTAAGTTTCTGTCTGTGTTAATTTGATTACATATTTTTACTTTGTAATATTTTCAATAAAAGTCAGCTTTAATTAATTCAAAATGTTAAATTCATATCGTTTATGAAATGTCGGTTGTAGTCCGTTCACAATTTAAGTTTTCAATGTTTCTGTCGCATGACTGTGTTAAATCAATAAGGGCTAGTATGTGAAAAAGCAGTCTTTTGTAAGGCTTATTTTACAGTGTTTAACTAGCGTTAGAATATTAATTCAGTTAGAATAGTTTTTTAAAGAGTTCCTATTTTTGCACATAGAGCGATTAGGTGCTTTAAGATCGATCTATTTTCTATGCTCGTATGCTACTATAGCAGCTTAAGAAACCGTACTTATCACTGATTGCACGTATTTTATACATTTTTGGTTTTACATTGTTGCTAATCGATAACTCTAATAATGATTTCTGTTTAAAACAAAATTTAATATTTACAAGAGTGACGTTTTCAAATAATTCACAGTTTTCCACTGTTTCTAACAAACGGATGTAAGTTTTCATTAAAATTTTGATTACAAAATAATTCACAGATTTTTGTGATAACAGGCATTTGTTTGTTTTCATTTTTTGGCTTTCAAGCCGTTGCTTATATTACGTTATGAGATTTAATTCATACCGTGTATAGTTAAAAATAGAAACTTCTGTATTGGAATATTAAACTATTTGTTACCCGTCAAAGCATGACGGTTAACTTTTCCACATTGTATTAAGGGAGAGAAAACTGTCTTGCTAGTGCAGATTGCGAATTCAATTCTCGAAATCCTAGTCAGTGATATCGGAACTATTAGCATGCTGTACAATTTCTTGATAATTTTCAGCCATCGATAATAAGCTTGCATAATCTTCTGAGGTATAATCTTATAAGGTTTATTCCTAACAATAAATTTTATAAAACTGGCAAAATTTCATGACCTTAGCTAACTTTTTCATTCTGTGTTGACGATTGATATTTTTAATACTGTAAATAGAAACTTCTTGCTCAGATGCGAATTCATTTCCTCGAAATCCTAGTCAACATATCGGATATTCATAACTCATTTACATAGAAAATTCACTTATAATACACCACAAGCTATTATATTTCTATATAATATATATTTAATATTTTATATATAAATAAATATATAAATATATAATATATATAATATATATATATATATATAATATATATAAATACATATATATATATATATATAAATATATATATATATATATATATATATATATATATATAAATATATATATATATATATATATATATATATATATATATATATATATATATATATAGATATATATATATATATATATATATATATATATATATATATAATATATATAATATATATATATATATATATATATATAATATATATATATATATATATATATATATATATATATATATATATATATATATATATATATATATATATATATATATATATATATATATATATATATATATATATATATATATATATATATATATATATATATATATATCAGTACACACTTTTGAAGCGAGAATTAAACGTATGTTGCTATATGCAGTGAAGCTAATTAATTGCAATGAGCATGCGCATTATTTCAGACGTAATGCGTCTCCGAAGGAATGTAAACTCAATAATAAATTCCCTTGATGAATGTCAATTATGGATATAAATGTTCTCGTTTGCACTACTATGAATTCAAATTGACATGATTGTTGCAGTCGTTAATTCTCATAAAATGTCGAAATAAAATCCTGTATAAAAGTTCTACTAAATCTATATATTTATAATATATAAATTTTGTACAGCCCTTAGACTTCAGCCATATTATCAACTGAGATTTACAAAAGAAAATATTTTGCTCGTAATTAATATACAGGTTGTATAGTGAAGCCCTTGTCCCGTTTTT
>CM063503.1:85358082-85373082 GCA_032207245.1 Pardosa pseudoannulata | reverse complement strand
CTTATTTAATTATCTTTAATTTGGATTGCCCGATAGGTCTAATACATATAAGTGACCATAGTGTTCCAACCGACAAATCCTAAGAGAGCGTGGAAATCGAAATAAATATACAATGGCTATAGATGTTAAATTCATAGATTTATTGCCATTAACCTGACATTCTTCTTATAGGAAACGTTAGTTAAACCTGTGTTGTTTTAAAGAAGAAATATCATGCTTTGTTATGCTCCATTAAGTGCTGGTTTCCTCTTGACGTGAGATTTAAAAAAATCGAAGGATTCTTCATAACTCAGAATGAAGTAAATCACAATAAAATAATCAAAAATGTTTTGAAGAGTTTTATAGTCGTTTGGCAGCGCTCTCTTTCATCGACAAACGACTTATGAAGTTTACATGTTACTGATGCTTAGATTGATTGTCGTTGAAAATCAGTTTTACTAATGGTATCCCGATTTATCCTCGGTAATGCTGTAAGATGCTGGATTTGAAACTAGATCGTAACGTAAAAGAAATAAGTTTTTGTAATGCAGTACATAGATTAATTTCCCATTAAAACATGCATATTTGTTGTTAAAATATGCTTTTATGATAAAATTAATGATTAATGATAAATGTAATAAATCTCTAAAAACAATAACTGGGTCTTTATACTCAAACATGAGAATGCATTTGCATTATCGAACACCATAACTTCATGTAGTTTTATCCCATAAAATTTCATGTTATACTTAACAGCCCTGTTGGTGGTACAACAGGGTCATCTCTCTCATATAGCTTAGCCGAATGATGGCCGAGTTGTTAAGGCACTGAGTTCATGGGTTTCAGTCAAACTGTGGCATGGGTGTTCCTAGCTGGTCGGAATCAGCTTGAAGCACTAAGTCTTGGTCTCATTAACCCTCTTGTTGCAAAAAGTAGACTGTAGAGCTTCCAAACAATCCTACCTACATGCCTTCAAAGCTGTATGGAATTTTATCAGGATCCAACAAGCTGGAACCAATATAAAACCTTCTCAGAATTAACCTGAATCGTCCTTCAAAGTTTTATTAACTTCAAAGTTATTTTTTATGCCAATTTAGATCTCCTAGAGATTAAGAGTCCCTTAATATTTAGTCCACCATAAGGCGTATTTCTGAATTTTTTTCTATCAGTCCCGACTGCTACAATACTCCAATAGGAGTACAAAAACAATCTGTTTGCATCGAAATTACTTTATTAAATTAGTTACTTTATTAAATAGTTCAAATTATAAAATATATATGGTATAAACGTGTGCGTATAGAATTTTCAAATAATTTAATATTATTATTATATTATATATTATATATATATATATATATATATATATATATATATATATATATATATATATATGTGTGTGTGTGTGTGTGTGTGTGTGTGTGTGTGTGTGTGTATAAATGATAGATAGATAGATAAATAGATACATATGTATACATATATATAACATATACACACATATATATACACACATATGTGTGTGTTAAGACATATACACACGCATATATAAATACTCCTAGATAGAAAGTTAAATTGCAATGCACAGCCCAATCTTTTTCCGTTTAAAATTCTATTCTTCGACAGGTATGCATTAAATGTTCTCTTTTGGGAAATATATTTTTCATTGTATCGCTACGTTTGTAAATAGAAAAGTTTTTTTTTCTTATCCTCATGAGAATAATTTGACAGCTATTTCTCGTTTTGCTGGTAGAGAAGAATACTTTATTTGTACTTAGTATATTATAAACAGCGTTTTAAGAATTAATTCAGGAAGTTTTTGCGCTGCAAGGCTCACTCCTAAAGGATTTAAAATAGTCTGGAGACGTATTTAACTTTAACACAAATGGTAATGAATAAATAATTCTACAACATGTCTCCATATTTTTACTTCATACGTTTTATATTTTCTAAATTATTTAAAAGTCATAGTTCCGTAAAAATATTAAATAAGGCAATGTGTAAAGAATTAGTATGTATTTTTTAAAGTTTCTACAATGAGGTATTCATTTATTCTCTTTAGCTAAACATTCTCATTATTTAATGCGCAGAATTATTTCCCCACTAGGTATAAGAAAATAATTAAGGTATATGAAATATTAATTCTGTTTTTACTATCTTAACTTATATATTATACAAACAATGCATATCTTTGTTGTAAAATTATTAAATAAAAGAAAATATAAACTACTTGTTCCATTCTTTTAATTTTATGAAAGGAATTTAATTATATATTTATACATAACGTTTCTAATATAAAGATATAGTTAAAAACATATTTTACTGCTAATAATTTATGTGTATATCTTAGGTGTTTACTCGTATTATATTTATTATTAACTAGTAATTGTTAGTAATTATAATAAATATTTACTCTCAAATTTCATTCATTTTAAGGCTTTTCCGCCTATGATGGCATAGTGGTTAACATATTAGGCAAAACACCTTTACTGCCTGATATGAATAAAGAGAGGATATATTCTTGCATAATAAATGCCTTTTAACATGTAAGTTGTAATGGTTAAAAAATGGATTCTATATACAAATACTTTTCGTGAGGAAATGTGCGTTGCTTTTTGTGTGATAGCTATGCGTTTCATAAGTTTTGTTTTAGTTTAGGTTAATGGTTGATAAAAGCTTTAATCATTTCAAATTATTTTGCTATCACAAGAGAAATCACGGCATTTTTTCTCAGGTAGAGGGATTGTAAATTAAATTATAATATGGCTAAAATGCCTAAGACACATTAAATTTCCTTATAACATGACAACATGTTAACTTTTAAACACACTGGATTCAATTTAAGCATCCTTTTCGGATTCTTTTCTGTGATAATGTGAAATTTCAACACATTTATTTTGATACAGGTTTGTGTTTGATGAAGCCTTTAACCTGCGAGGACACTCGCTTCCAGGAGTTATGCGAGAATGCGCACTGTGCCTCGGAGGCAGGTGCAACATTTCTGAGCTACATACCAACAAAATTGATTTTGATGAATAAAAAATTTGTATTGATAATTATACTTTGTTAATACTTAAAACGGATTATTTGAAATATTTCTTTTTAAAAGTATTTTGGACTGTAGAACTTTTTTTAGTAATTCGAAAGTACACATGTAAGAGAAGCAAGTTACACGCTCAAATCAAATCTTTATATTTCATCATTTTAATACAATAGAAGTTTTTTGTATAATTTCTCTCCTCCAACCAAAAACAGTAAAAATGCAAAAGTGTATGTGCACGCACTAGGTTTATGGTGCCCAAATTAAATTAAAAGTATCTCTTTCCGTGAAAAATATTCTGAGAAAATTGAGGAATTAGGTCTTCAAGACCTATAAGACAATTACTGAAAATTTGGGAAATTTATTTCTATTGGGTGATTTTGTGCGGATTGTTTTTTTAACGCTCTGTCCTCAGAGGCCCGATAGGAGTCCTCACGGGTTAAACAATTCATAAATTTTCACGATTTCTTTTCATTTTTCTTTAAGTAAAATTACATTTTCTATACACTATACTGTGACTATTTCGCACTAAATCTTATATGTAAAAATGGATTATCTTAGATCTTTAAAAGATTCAAACAAAATATTTTCACTAAATAATTTAATAAAAATTCTAATTAAATTTATAAAATCACATTTGTTTTACTTTTGTTCACTCTGGTTGTGCACTGAATTAAACCGCAGATAAAGTAAGAAACTGAAAAAAATAAAGGGCACAAAGTAATAATATTCTAAAAATCCTATAAACTTAAGGAAGGATAAATATGTGAGTCCGAATGTCATCTCTCGTCGGGTGTTTGGAAATTGGAAAAAAGTATGGGAATAAAAGCAAAATCCCCTAAAATTTTGATGAAGCTTCCCAGCGGCAACACAAATGTCTGATAGACATTATGCCATTGAATGTAGGAGAATGTTACTTCTTTCTTCCTCTTCTTCATGAAAATCGTTAAAATTGAAAAGACGCTATTCAGTAGTTCAAAGACCGCCTTGCAGCTGTGACTGTGTTGGTTTTGTTTGGAATGCTACATGCTAGTGTCTCGATACAAGAGGGCTAATGTGACAGGGACTTATTGCTTAATGCCGATTACAAACATCTACGAACATCCAAACCAGAAGTATAATTAGAGTCTAAATTAGATAGCAGCAGGGCCCTACTTATTCGGCCCTCAATCGGTTGGATTACAAACTGACTCACACACACACACACACACACACACACATATATATATATATATATATATATATATATATATATATATATATATATATATATATATATATATATATATATATATATATATATATATATATATATATATATATATATTTATATATATATATATATATATATATATATATATATATATATATATATATATATATATATATATATATATATATATATATATATATATATATATATATATATATATATATATATATATATATATATATATATATATATATATATATATATATATATATATATATATATATATATATATATATATATATATATATATATATATATATATATATATATATATATATATATACTTATGAAGTAACAATTTTCATTTATTTTGCTTTAATGAGAGTACAAAAATGTTAAGATATTTTATAATATTATGGTATAAATTTAAAATTACTTAAGCGGTTCGTTTGCCAAAGATACATATTGCTGTTTTTCAGTATCAGAGTTCAATGGTTTCAATTCCGCTGATCACAAGAATATCGATACCAGTTTTGAATTCGCATGAAACCGTAAAGTCCGGTTGTATTGCACCCCATAACCAAAAACAAATGTAGATCACAGCACTGCAAATCAAACTTTTATACATTGTTGTCTATGTTTGTAATCTGAGACGTGGCTTCTCATTCGTGAAAGGCTTCAATATCGTAACTAGAGAGTTGTGACTTGCAGGCTCGAGCTGACCAAAGTTCCTATGTGTTCATTAAGATCAGTTGGGACACATAAAAAAGGTTCTTAGTCGGAATGTCCTCCAAGGTGAAATGATACTTCTGGAGCTGACAGGCCTAATCTGGGAGGGGGCTTATGCTTAGAACATAGTTCTAAATGACAAGGATACAGCGGGGCGAATGTCCCTCGCGTAAGGGTAATTCCATACCAAATCAACACAAGGTTTCTACCTGACCCCCTCCAATTTTGATTAAATTTGATATAGCAAGTGATTTCATGGTAATAAAAAAATCCCCAAATCTTATGTTCAAATAATAATTGGTTTGGGAGTTATAAGTCTTTAAATTTGCCAGATTTGTCTAAAAATTACACTATCGGCATACCTTTAAATTACACTTGCTATTCACCTAATTAAGCTATAGATATGTGCAAGGTGTTATTTTAAACCTTTTTTTAATGGGCTTTCATATGATGTGCAACACATGATTACTTGAAAATATTTTTAAAAATTTAAATTTAAATTAAAATTTAAAATTTAAATTTAGATTAAAATTTAAAATTTAAATTTAAATTAAAATTTAAAATTTAAATTAAAATTAAAATTTAAAATTTAAATTTCTCAAAAAGCCAAGTTTTTAAAATTTTGAAAAAAATCTCAAAAATTGCTCATTTTATTGTTAATTAATCCTCAAAGTTTCATGTTGGGATCATAATGGGATCAGAAGCTACAAAAGTTTTTTGTTTGATATATTTACTATTGGAATAATGAAAATGAGAACATGCACTTATTACTTTTAATCTAACTCAGCTGTATAGGATGGCATTAATGTTTACACACTACCTTATTGACATATACTCTAGTAAATAGTACATTTAACATTTGTGAAGATTTTAAAATAAAGAAAAGTTATTAAAGTGCATTACTTTTGATGGATGGTGCTACTTATTTAGTTGAAACTGGTAGAAAGCTTTATGTGTTTTGAGAATTTCTACTTCAGAAAGAACACCTTGCACATATCTATAGCTTAATTAGGTGAGTAACAAGTGTAATTTAAAGGTATGCCGATAGTGTATTTTTTAGACAAATCTGGCAACTTTAAAGCCTTATAACTCCCAAACCAATTATTATTTGAACATAAGATTTGGGGATTTTCTTTATGACCATGAAGTCACTTACTATACCAAAATTTAATCAAAATTGGAGGGGTTCAGGTAGAATTTGTTCTAAAATTGCGTTGATTTCACATGGAATAACCCGTAAATGACATTTCGTAAGCAACACGTATTCTCTGGAATAAGCTGTTAAGATATTTTATATAAATGAACATCAACTTACCAGGTGTGTTATAAAGATGTCTGTCTGCATTGTCAGTTGCATATAAAAAAAACATTGTTTGTTATCTGTATTTTGATACCTATGAGTATGATTTATATAAGTTAAAAGATTGGTTTCCAATTATATGCTATAATATTTCTCTCAGGTTAATGCATAACAAAGCTGTAATTTTTCTACCTAAATTTAATTGATTTTCCCTTACATCTATGCGGTATCAAATATCATTACATTCCATGAAAGATAACAAAATTATATATAACATTTGTATGAAACTTGTCTGATAATTTATAGTGTTTGTCTCAGTTTTTATTAAAATGAAAAAAATCTATTTTCAAAAACATAAATATCGTAATTTTATTAACCGTTCTCAAATCTTTCAGTCTTTTAATAAATGTCATAATAAGTAATAAATGTAAGTAAAAACCATTTGAATATTTGGAGCAAAATTGATATTATATTGCAGCTGAAAAGAAACGGAAAAAGTCGACCATAAGCTATAGATATATTGATATCACAGTAATTAAACTTTGTTATTGAAATAAAAAATGTCAGCTTTATAAATGGTAAGAAAACACTGCAGTTCAACTTAATAATTGCCGAACTTAACATCCCGTTTTACAAAACCTTGATTAAAATATTTCTAAAACCAAATATTTTTATTTCTCATCTATTAAAAAAATAAATTTAATAAAAACATAATTAAAAAATTCCATACATAAAAGATAATTGACAATTTATAAATATTACGGGTGTAAGTTTTATATTTATAAAAAAAATGCAAAAAATTCAATTCTTAAGCAATTGTTTAATACCTTCTGAAATTAATTATTGTTTATACAATATATATCCCATTGCAAAAAATAGTAGAATATCTAAAAAAAGCGCAAATATTCACCAAATTTCGATTATTTTGATTATTTCTCCAAGCTAATGAGCTCCCAAACATAACAAAAAAAAATGGATAGAAATAATATCCTTGGATGAAAATAATATCCCATATCAGAGAAATTGTGTTAATCAGAAACTTTTATGTGCACAACATATTACATTACAATTAGAGGTTATTTTAAGGAAATTAATATTTTTTAAACTTGTTTGTTTTTAACGTTCTTGTTATGTATTTACATTTTATGGAATGTTTAAAATAATATTTTAATGTATTAAAGGAATCATAAACAATCGACATCGTGCGCAATATCACAAATGAAATTCTTCGCATCCACAAATTTAAATATGTTTTTTTTCAGACTTATAGGAATATTCTTATAAAACTTTCGATTTAAAATATTTGATTAAACAATCTTTGATCTTCATTTAAAATTCATAAGCATACATTTTGCGATTGGGAAATTCAGTAGTTTCTAGTAAAATTTAACTTGGCGTTTAACTCGAAAAATATTTTACTTAAAGAATAAATTACAGTTTATTTTAATAAAAATAACTCTCTCTCTCTTACGCTCACACACACACACACACACAAATATAGATATATACACATATGTACGCATACTCGCAAGAGTATATACATACATACACATACATACATAAATAAATAAATAAATAAATATATATATATATATATATATATATATATATATATATATATATATATATATATATATATATATATATATATATATATTATTTATTTATGTATGTATATAAAATTTGTTATAGATATCGTAAGGTGGAACGTTATACTAATTACAATTCCCTCAATTGTATTATATTTTAAATATAGTTTTAGACCAATGACTGAAATAAAATCTTAAACAAATATAATCATGGTAATAAACTACTGAGAAATGAGAGGGCATTACTCTTCGGTACCAGGTTCTGTAGATTTGAATCAAACTGAGGATGCAATTTTTCCTAACCATTCGGAATCGGCGTTACATAGTAGGTCCCTCTGTTGTTGTAGCAAAACAGTAGATTGTAATGATCCAAACTAAATCAGAATTAAAGCTATTTGATAAGATATATGAAGAACTGGTTTTAACTACATTTAGAAAGAAAGAAATATGTTCCTTCATGAAACGGTTGACACAAAAATTAGAAAACCCCTATAAATAAAATAATAAATTGTACTATTTTAACAAATATACAATACGTGATAAGTATCAGCTTCTTAATAAACGAAGATATTTATTAAATAAGTGAAACCCAAATGGTAGAAACTATATAAATTCAATTCATGAAATAATGATTCATGTGATTACGTCTCTATGACGAACATTCAATGTGACACACAGTGTCGAAGCTTTTAGCTAACGTTCTCTATTAAGCTTGACCTAATGTATTACGAAGTTATGCCACGCATATAAAGGTTTAATTTAATTTAAGTCGCTAGGCCAAGCACTGCACAGCAACCATAGTTTAGGTACCAAATGTAATTAGTTCTCCAACTAATTAGTCGAGTTCGCTCCAGTTACCTAACAGGAGGTTCTTGAAGCATAAATTTTAATAGGGCTAAGATTTGAAAACGAAGATTTCAATTGTACAAACATGAAGACAAATAAGTCGTTTCCAAATTAAATACAAACAATAGATACCCAAAATGGTCTTCATTTTATCATGTAGTATTTCTTAAGAAATAATCAAAGGTAGATAGATATATTTACACACTCTTACTCAAACATAAGTGTATACAATGATCCATTTTATATATAGCTTTCTCATTTTTAATAAGATTTAATATCCAGAGTTTACAATTTTTGAGATACATAATTTTTAAATAGGTTACTATAGTTTTGATGCCAGAATACCGTAGTTGGTTTGGTTTAAATTTACATGAACATGCTGTAATAAACCTATAAACACATATACATATACATAAACTGACAACGTTTTATAAATTAAATTTTATGCATGAGTTTGCATTTCTACAGTTAAAAATATGAAAATAAATCAGTGTGTCGCAAAATTTCTACTTAACTATAATTTCTTATGCATTTTAATACACTGTTTTTATCTCGAAATAATTAAAGGTAGGTAGACATATTTACACACTCTTACTTAAACATAAGTGTATTACATTATCCATGTTATACATAGATTTCTCATATTTAATGTGTTTTAATACCAGAGTTTACAATTTTTGAAGTACATAATTCTTAAATAAGCAACTATAGTTTTGAAGCCATAATACCATAGTTGGTTTGGTTTAAATTTACATGAACATGCTGTAATAAACCTATAAACACACATACATATACATAAACTGACAACGTTTTATAAACTAAATTTTATACATGAGGTCGCATTTCCACTGTTAAGAATATGAAAACAAATCAGTGTTTCACAAAATTTCTACTTAACTATAATTTCTCCTGCATTTTAATACACTATTTTTTTTAAATAATTAATGGTAGATAGATATATATACACACTCTTACATAAGTGTATTAAATTATCCATTTTATATATAGCTTTCTCATTTTTAATGGATTTTAATATCCAGAGTTTACATTTTTTAAAATACATAATTTTTAAATAGGCAACTATGGTTTTGATTCCATAATACTGTAGTTCGTTTTGTTTAAATTTACCAGAACATTCTGTAATAAACCTATAAACAAACATACATATACATAAATTGACAACGTTTAATAAACTAAATTTTACGCATGAGGTCGCATTTGCACCATTAAGATTATGAAAACAAATCAGTGTCTCGCAAAATTTCTACTTAACTATAATTTCTCATGCATTTTAATACACTATTTTTTTCTCAAAATAATTAATGGTAGATAGACATATTTACACACTCTTACATAAGTGTATTAAATTATCCATTTTATATATAGCTTTCTCATTTTTAATGGATTTTAATATCCAAAGTTTACATTTTTTGTAATACGTAATTTTTAAATAGGCAACTATGGTTTTGATGCCATAATACTATAGTTGGTTTGGTTTAAATTTACCAGAACATTCTGTAATAAACCTATAAACAAACATACATATATATAAACTGACAACGTTTAATAAACTAAATTATACGCATGAGGTCACATTTCCACCATTAAGATTATGAAAATAAATCAGTGTCTCGCAAATTTCTACTTAACTATAATTTCTCATGCATTTTAATGCACTTTTTTTTCTCGGAATTATGTTTATTGCCTAAAAAGGAGGAAGGTATGTAGTGAGAGCTGGTTTCTACTATTTACGAATTTACTAGTTATGTCTGAATGCTATTACAACTTAAAAGTTACGAAACAAGATTTAAGTTTCGAATATAATATACCTTGTTTCAAGGTACTGGGAGTTGTTATGCTATTTCATACCTTTGTAGTTCATTGAACAAAAGACAGTGCCTAAAACGGCTTATAAATCGCAGAATGTTTCCAGGAGGCATTAAAGAATTAGCTCTTAATTGCGAAGATGCTTTCTAGAGATATTCAGCATTGCAACGATTTACCGCAGGGAGTCATTCTTCATTTTCAATTAAAGTGTGTTTTATAGTACTCATGTAAAATTAATGGCCTGGTCATCCGTTAGACCAGAATTCATGGAGAAATTATGTCAATCCGTTAATGTGACTGTATTTCATTGGGATACTCAGCTTCAGAATACTGATCAAAACAGAAAACACTGCTTCAAAGAACTATTTATTATGGTATATCAAAGCAAATTTTGTAAGCGTTATCGATCATATATCATGATAACAATTTTTAGTTCAATAATATAAACTTTATTATTTGTACTTCAGCTTTTATCAGTAGTCATACAACTTCATATTTTAAAAAAGTTAAACTATAATTTCTCAAAAAAAATCTTTAACTGATAATTATAGAGTTATTGCTGTTCTAGAACCATAAATATAATCTTTATTTCTATTTAGGTTATAATTCCAGATTGAGATTGTTTTAAACAATGTTATATACATTGTAAAGACTCTGATAAAAAATTAAGTTATTAATTATAAAGCTTTAATGAAACTCATATTAAATAGAGTTACTGGTGCTAAAATGTTTCCTTCTGCATAAAAATTTAAATCTTATGTTTATTTATTGCTGTTCTAGAACCATAAATATAATCTTTATTTCTATTTAGGTTATAATTCAAGATTGAGATTGCTTTAAACAATGTTATATACATTGTAAAGACTCTGATAAAAAATTAAGTTATTAATTATAAAGCTTTAATGAAACTCATAATAAATAGTTACTGGTGCTAAAATGTTTCCTTCTGCATAAAAATTTAAATCTTATGTTTATTTTTTCTAAATATAAAACTAAACGTAGACTTAAATTTAAACAAAAAAATTAATACCATACATAAACACGTACTTGTAACCAACTAGGACGATGAACAAACGCTATTTTAAAATTTTAATGAATCCACTCCAACATTATAGACATTACACAGACGAGGTGTCTTTAAAAGAATGCATTTTTTCTCCACAATTTTTGCTCTGTATTCTAGATAACTCTCGTACTCTTTCTCTAGTTAATAAATCAATTCTCATTTTTTTTTCTACTCGTGGATTTCTCGCGTGTCAAAAACTAAATAAACCATAAAGTCCATTAATTTTAGAAGGGATTAAAAATTAATGTTCATATTATTATCGGGTGAAATGACTCACGTTCTGAAATCTTGGAATGCTATCGTAACGTATAATTATTTGCAGAGTAAAATTTTCTCATGTTTAAAATAAAAAAAAATTGAAGCGTATCTGCAAGAGTGTCGCTTTAATATTCTTAATAAAATTTATGACAGGTTGTAACTGATTTATCTCCATTAATATGTGTAGTGGAGAATATCTTAGACTTGTAAATATCCTGTTTTTTAGTTAGCGATGACATTCAATGCATTTTATTTTAAGCGTTAGTAACAAAATAACGCTTCTTGTAAGCAGTTGAAGAAATAATGAAATTTTTTTACAACTGATTTATTCAAAATAAAAAGTTTTGACAGAGGAATGGAAAAAAAATTCTTCTATCATATATTCCGATTTACATTTATTTCTTGACAGAGAAAAGGAGACAAGTACACTTTACTAGATTAAATTGCTAGAGTGAAACAACATCGATTTCTTAAACATATTCTAATATAAATATATCGTTCTCTTCAAATGTTTTTTTATATGATAAGGAAATATTTACAGCAGTGTTATGATGTAGTAGAAAATATTTATTTCGACAGAAGCAAGAAAGATTCCATGTGACAAACACATATGTATATGTATATATATATATAGAATATAGACTCCTTTTAACACATTGTAAAACGTAACAGCGTATCATATTTACATAACTTAGTAAAGAATTTTGTACACACCCACTCACTCACACACACATATGTGTATATATGTGTGTATATATATATATATATATATATATATATATATATATATATATATAATAAATATATATATATATATATATATATATATATATATATATATATATATATATATATATATATATATATATATATATATATATATATATATATATATATATATATATATATATATATATATATATATATATATATATGAAATATGGGCGAGCTTCATTCAGAAGCACAACACACTTTATTTCTGGTGTCGATACATCAAATCTATACAACAAGCACAATTATAATATCGTGTACACACACTTTTTAAGTAGGGATTTCTCCGATAAAAAGACTACGAATAATCCCTCTACACACTTGACCCCATGATAAAAAATACCCATGTTTAAAGTGAACACGTTTAACATTGGCTAAAGAGTTACAGACAGAGGCTGAATTAAGTCTATAGTGTGTCTGTAGGCAAAAATCAGAATTACCCCCCAAATATATAAATAAAGGATTTTAATATTACACACACACACATACACACACACACACACACACATATATATATATATATATATATATATATATATATATATATATATATATATATATATATATATATATATATATATATATATATATATATATATATATATATATATATATATATATATATATATATATATATATATATATATATATATATATATATATATACACATATATACATATATATTTGCATACATTTGCTTAGAATAGATTTTTCCCCAAATGGACATTGTCTGAATACACAGTTGTACTACGATAACTTAAATTTTATTTAGAATAATCATCAGTGTAATTTGAGTTAAATATTTCTCTCCCTTGTATTTCAAGGCAACTTTCAACACTTCGTAATACATCCCGAGGTCTTTGTCCCAGTAGCGAGTTTTGTACATTTACACATCGTTTGTCTCTATATTGAGCACAGTTTTGTTATTTGTGGGAGAAAATTGCTGAGCAGCAAAACGTCCTAACGAAACATTCCATACATTTTCCATAGATTTATGTCATGGAAACACGCAGACAGGCTATGTGAAGGACACCCCCCCACCTATACTAAGAGATTATTGTGCATAATGTTATCAATTTCAAGTTTAGTTGAATTCCATAAAAATAAGGTTTCGTTGAAATTAATCGACAAAAGCTAAATATATGTTACTTGACCATCATTACATGTTATAACATAGGTAAGCGTGCGAATTTTGCTTTGTCATGAACTCTTCATCAAGAGTATAAATAATCGTACAGGACATTTATAATGACGTGTGCTTACATGATGAAATTGGAAGTCATATATAGAAAAAACTCTAGAATAATAACTTGAAAATGAAACTTGACAAATAACACTTTATCAATTACCTTATATGATCAGAATATAATGGATCTGCTATCATCTCAAAAAGGGCATGGTAGATCAATGGCTATCTATCAAACAGAAGTACAAACAACACCATTGCAAACATGTGCAGTATGGACTTGTAGAATGTAGGCTGACATAAATTGGGTCGTAATGTTCCCACTTTTATAATAGTCAACAGTTGTAAAACAACCCTTTTACAATCATTTTACAACAAGCATTTTCACTTCCAATCTCAGTTACAACACGAAGTCGGTTTAAATTTTAACCAGCTGTGCTAGGTTGGTTAGAATTTGCTGAAATATTAATATGTTAAAGTCCTTGTACTGGTAAGACAACATATCTTCGTGCGTCTGTAACACAGAGACTTTTCTATTTCTGCCTATTGGGGTTTCGATTTAATATCTGTCCATTTCCACCAAACTTCCAGCTTACCAATCATTTTTGAAATACTGAAACCATGTAAATTGCGATATAGTCAAAGAAAATGAATATTTGTTCTTAAATTATGTCCAAGGAAAGAAAATAACCTGTTTAGAAATAGTTCTGTATTTTTTTCTACAGTTCCATAGCTCGAAAACAATAATTCTTAAACCAGATACCCATGCAAAGTTATCGCTAGCAGTCTAATTGTTAGAATCTCCACTATCTAACAATAGAAGGTAGGTTCTCATTAGAAATCGGAAACTGCTTTTCCTCTACAATAAGCGGTAGAAAAAAAAATTTGGAGCAATTATCTCTTAGATAAGTCTCGTTAATTGGGAGTGTGTATAACATTCTGTAAAGCGAGTACCACTAGTATTAGAGGTCACTAATTGATGGTTTTCTTATTAAAGATTGAAAACTGAGCAGAATTTAGTTTTTTATGTTTCATATATTCACTCGAGCATTAATTTTCTCGAAATTGTTATAAATGGCCGACGAATAGCTTAATTGAGGTAAATATCTTATGAATATTTAACGGGATTTTTCATGCTCGAAAAAACTAACAAGAACTTATAATGATGAATGAGAAGATTACATTATGCTCAGAAATTCTT
>CM063503.1:85353082-85355582 GCA_032207245.1 Pardosa pseudoannulata | reverse complement strand
TATAATATTAAAATATATACCCCTTATATATAATAAATGTCTATTATCATATTCAATGATTGGTTATTTATTTCATGAGGTCCCCGATTTAAATTCTGATTCCTAATTTTGAATATTTTTTTTATCTAAATACATAGATTCAATAGTATTTTTAAAATATTTTATAAATAGAACCCAATTATCAATTTTTGACACTAATCTCATTCAATGGATATTCAAGTAACAATTTTAATCATGATAAGAACAAGAATTCTACAGGTTAAAATTTTGAAGTATTCTATGATACCAAAACATTATACCATATAATAATCAATTTCAGAACAAAAATGAAAAGCGAAATAATCCTTAATTAGTTTTCCTTCTTTTAATATTTTAATATTGGAAATAAATTTTCCATTAGAAAGAAGCTGTGGTGATTAGAATCAAAATTATCTGTATTCTTAATTTACCCCAAAGACAGAAGTATCGGATAATGGTAAGTGGAATTAGGAATATTACGCTTAAATTATCTCTTGATTACTCCAAATATTCCAATAAAAATCAAAACCTATATTAAAAAATGAAACAAACAAGAATTTAACTACTTAAAATTTTTGCTCTTTCACTGTTTGAATGTTAGGAAAAGGGAGTTGTATGATTTACCTGTAAACAACTAAGGCAGGTTATTTAACTACAGCAGTTCAATAATTTATCGTGTTTTAATTTTCTAGTTTAGGGTTTCTAACACATGATAGGTAAAGTCCATTTATACTTTAGTTTTGATATTGTAATTTTCTTCTTTTTTTGTTTGTTATGAACTAGGTATTCCAATAAACTAGGAATCATTTATTGATAAATAAGAGGTATGTTATTAAAGGATAGAATACATGCTATAACATATGTATAGCTATATATATGACATTTCAAGTTACGACTTCGTACAAGATATTTTTCTTTGATAGAAATACCACTGTTTCCAGCGTTTCACCTAGTTTTGGAATGTATCTCTTTCTGATATTCCTCGAATGTATCTTGTTTTATTCCCCTGATATCCCTCTGTGATTTGCAAAAAAAAGAAATTTAAATGTGGTTTTAAATTTGAGAAACAAGAAAAACTATATCAGTGCAAGGTCCAATTATTAGCTTTTGGTTTGGAGCGCTACGGTCTACTTTTTGCAACAGGAGGGCTAATGAGACCTACTGCTTAAAGCCGATTCCGAACAGCTACGAACATCCATGCCAATGTGGGATTCGAATACACGAACTCCGCTTCCGAATTCCAGCACCCTAACCAATCGGCCATCCTTCGGCCCAATTATTAGGGTTTGGGGAAAAAACAAGCTTTAAACTCTTTGCTGCAAATAAAGAGACACAAGTGGGCAGAGGCAATGTCATGGTGTATCAGCCAACATCCGTATTTGGTCAACTCAAACCTTTTACTGTGCAAATCATTTCTGAAACGCGCTTGGAAATGCATTTTCAATAGAATAAAACTTAATCATCATCATAGTTGACCGGTATCCTTTTTAAGACTTTCATTCTAATGCCAGACCTTTATTCAATAGACACAGTGGAAACCATATTCTTAAGTATGAAAATAAATTTTCTTTTTAAAAATTATTGCAAAAGCTGCAGTACAATTTTATACTTACATTCACTTTTTACTTTATATTCTCCCATTGTTATATTTTAATTTTTTGACAAACAACTTGTGAACTTGGCAATTTTTCGGAGCCACAAACATTCACAGAAAGTGGCAAATTACAGTTTTATGTGTAAACATTCCGCTAGGAAATCTCATTGGTTGAATTTAGTTTGAACTGCTTCTAATACATCACTGTATTAGACAATTCACATTGCTCGTTTTTCAACAGACACAGTAGAAACTATATTCTTATGTATGCAAATAAATTTTCTGTGTATAAAATGTTTCAAAAGCTGCAGTAAAATTTTATACTTACATTCAAGTTTTTCTTTATATACTCTTACTTTACTTTATATATTTTATATATATATATATATATATATATATATATATATATATAATAAATAATAAATAATACATATATGTTTATATATATATATACATATATATATATATTGTATATATATATATATATATATATATATATATATATAAACACACACACACTTATTATATATTAATATTATATATATATATATATATATATAATATATATACAATATATATAAAACACAATATATATATATATTATATATAATATATATAAATTTATATATATTATATATATATTATATATAATATATATTTTATAATATATATATATATATTTCCCATTGTTACATTTTAATTTTTTGACAAACAAATTGGGAAATTGGCAATTTTTCGATGCCAGAAGTATGCACAGAAAGTGGAAAATTACAGTTTTATGTATAAACTTGCCACTAGGAAATCTCATTGGTCACTCATAAGTGCTTCTAATACATCACTGAATTAAACAATTCACATTGCTTGTTTGTCTGCTATAGTGCATTACCT
>CM063503.1:85338082-85345582 GCA_032207245.1 Pardosa pseudoannulata | reverse complement strand
AATAAATCAACTAAAGATATCCCAGTTATAAAAGTCTTAAGTTATATAATAATGGTTGTAATTATATTTATTCGTCTGAAGTACAGCTTCTATTCCTTGACCATATATTTTCTAAAAGTTTTTCATACAAATTTAAAAAGACAATTTTAAATTAAAATAATATTCACACAGGTTATGTGGGTGTTAGATGAGAATACATAACTACTAAATTATAGTAAATTATACAAAAATAATTTCCTTAGAGAAAAATATATTAAAATACAAGCTGTTTTTGGTATTTAAATTAGTTATACTCCAATATACAAATATACTGATATACTCCTTCTCCTATAATTCAAATAAATCAAATAAAGATATCTCAGTTATAAAAGTCTTAAGTTATATAAAAATGGTTGTAATTATATTTATTCTTCTGAAGTTCAATTTCTATTCCCTAACATATATATTTTCTAAAAATATTTCATACAAATTTATAAAGACAATTTTAAAATAAAATAATATTCAATCAGATTATGTGGGTGTTAGATTAAGATACAGGAATGCAAAAATACAGTCAATCATACAAAAAGTCTATTATACAAAAATAATTTCCTTAGAGAAAAATATATTAAAATACAAGCTGTTTTTGGTATTTAAATTAGTTATACTCCAATATACAAATATACTGATATACTCCTTCTCCTATAATTCAAATAAATCAACTAAAGATATCCCAGTTATAAAAGTCTTAAGTTATATAATAATGGTTGTAATTATATTTATTCGTCTGAAGTACAGCTTCTATTCCTTGACCATATATTTTCTAAAAGTTTTTCATACAAATTTAAAAAGACAATTTTAAATTAAAATAATATTCACACAGGTTATGTGGGTGTTAGATGAGAATACATAACTACTAAATTATAGTAAATTATACAAAAATAATTTCCTTAGAGAAAAATATATTAAAATACAAGCTGTTTTTGGTATTTAAATTAGTTATACTCCAATATACAAATATACTGATATACTCCTTCTCCTATAATTCAAATAAATCAACTAAAGATATCCCAGTTATAAAAGTCATAAGTTATATAATAATGGTTGTAATTATATTTATTCGTCTGAAGTACAGTTTCTATTCCCTGACCATATATTTTCTAAAAGTTTTTCATACAAATTCATAAAGACAATTTTAAATTAAAATAATATTCAAACAGATTATGTGGGTGTTAGATGACGATAAATAACTGCAAAATATAGTAAATTATACAAAAAGTCTATTATACAAAAATAATTTCCTTAGTGAATACTATATTAAAATACAATCTGTTTTTGGTATTGAAATTAGTTATACTCCAATATACAAATATACTGATATACTCCTTCTCCTATAATTCAAATAAATCAACTAAACATATCTCAGTTATAAAAGTCTTAAGTTATATAATAATGGTTGTTATTATATTTATTCTTCTGAAGTGTAGTTTCTATCCCCTGACCATATATTTTCTAAAAGTTTTTCATACAAATTCATAAAGACAATTTTAAATTAAAATAATATTCAAACAGATTATGTGGGTGTTAGATGACGATAAATAACTGCAAAATATAGTAAATTATACAAAAAGTGATCTATACAAAAATAATTTCCTTAGTGAATACTATATTAAAATACAAGCTGTTTTTGGTATTGAAATTAGTTATACTACACTATACAAATATACCAATGTACTCCTCCTATAATAGAAATAAATCAAATAAACATATCTCAGTTATAAAAGTCTTACGTAAGATAATAAATAGTTATTTGTATCCTATAAATAAACTATCTTTTGCACTTTAGTATTAATTTAATATACCGCATTATCAAAAATAAAATTAATTACATTTTACAAAAGAACCTAAACTATCATGAATAAGAGTCATTTATGAATTAATATAGTGTTTCGGTTTATTAAATTAAAAAAAATTATTTTTCCTCAATTCCCTACAGAGCTTTATTAAGTGCTTTACATTATCTTCCATTTAATTCTCTAATATTTATGTATAATGTTATAGTCTTTTGACAGAATAAAAAAGTCAAGAAGTAAACAATTTTATTTTCAATGCCTGAAGGAGAAGTGCTCTAGAAGTTTAATATCTCGTATGATTCAACTTGAAAAAGCAAATTCTACTCCTCCCCAGCTCTATTGTCCTCGTTACAGCCATTGTGCCATTTATCTTGTTCGATTTTAAAGGAAGATTATATTGCTTCCAGCATTTTATATCTTTCAAAACAATACAGTATTTTCGCCAAAGTTATTTTCTTATTCTCTTCTTCCTTTTGCTATATTTAAAATGATTTAGTAAATAATTGTATTAGGAGATTAATAAACTAAAAATACTTTTCTGAAAAAATTATTTTCATTTTATTCACATTATGGTTTGGAATTTCTACTTAATTAACCGCTGTTATGCTGTCTTTCTTCATAAAAAGCATAGTTTAACAATCAAAACCCTTAATTACCTTTTAAAGACTTTCTTCTATATTATATTTATCAGAGAGCATTTTAGTGAAAAACTGAAATTGAAAATAACTTTTTTTTTCTTCAATTTCCAGTATATAAGTAAATGAATTATCTCGATAATATGCAGTTTCATTCTGTAAAAAAATCCATTTTAGCTACGGGGATGAAGCTAATTAAATCTTTTGTTTTTCTTAATAGGTTTTATTACTCACTCAAGCAAATATTACGATAAATTTAAAAGTTTTGTCGACTGGAAGAAATACATAAAATTTTCTTTGAACAAAATGAATTTTTACAAAAAATATGATATCCTTAATCTTGTAAAAAAATGTTAAAGCATAAAATAGCATTTTTAAAAAAAAAATTATAGACAATCATTCGATCATATTTATAACTTAGCAAAAAATATTAACTAAATAGGAAATTGAATAGTCATTCTCATTCCCTTTTAGCATTAATCATTTAAATTTGAATCGTAAATGTTAAAAAATGTTGGCAGTAATCTTAACTGCAGGAAGAAATATGCGCAAAGAGAAATGTCGTAATGAACACGAATGTCAGGAGAAGTGTAAATTGATTTTACAGGTAGACAAATTAACGTTTTACGTGGTAAGCTTTCCCATGCACGCGATGAGGCGTGGATATATTAATACCTCTCTCTTAGAATTATTGATAATCCATCATTTGTACGTGGGCGGGGTGTTTATATGTCTTCTGCTTCAAATTTATTTTCTAATTGGTAAAAAAATTAATTTTTCATTTTATATTCGCATTAACTTATATTGATATATTTCATACAAATATAGTAAAATATAAAATTTGTCATTCAAGTTATTTATACTTTTTATTTTACTCGAAATATTCAGTTTTTCTTTTACACGGGAAATTTTAATGCTTTAATGAAAAGTTTTCAGTCAATTTTTGTAATCTTTATTATACTTTCTATTGCCCTCCTACACGCTAACAATATATAACATTATCGAAAATATGCAAAGTCGATAAAATATAAATTAGATTTTATTATTTAATTTAACGTAAACAATCAATATCTTCCACTTCAAATTACAGTCAATTACAGTCTTTGTATGTCTTCTGCTTCAAATTTGTTTTCTAATTGGTAAAAAAATTAATTTTTCATTTTATATTCGCATTAACTTATAGATATATTTCATAAAAGTATAGTAAAATATAAAATTTGTCTTTAAAATTATTTATATTTTTTTATTTTACTCGAAATATATAGTTTTCCTTTTACAAGGGAAATTCTAATGCTTTAGTGAAAAGTTTTCAGTCAATTTTTGTAATCTTTATTATAATTTCTATTGTTTCTCTACACGCTAACAATATATAACGCTATCGAACATATGCAAAGTAGATAAAAAATAAATGAGATTTAATTATTTAAGCTAACTTAAGCAATCCATATCTTCCACTTGAAATTACAGTCAATTACAGTCTTTATATGTCTTCTGCTTCATACATATTTTCTAATTGGCAAAAATATTAATTTTTCATTTTATATTCGCATTAACTTATATAGATATATTTCATACAAGTATAGTAAAATATAAAATTTGTCATTCAAGTTATTTATACTTTTTATTTTACTCAAACTATCTAGTTTTTCTTTTACAAGGGAAATTTTAATGCTTTAGTGAAAAGTTTTCAGTCAATTATTGTAATTTTTATTATAATTTCTATTGCAATTCTACACACTAACAATATATAACATTATCGAACATATGCAAAGTAGATAAAATATAAATTAGATTTAATTACTTAATTTAACGTCAACAATCGCTATCTTCCACTTCAAATTACAGTCAATTACAGTCTTTATATGTCTTCTGCTTCATACATATTTTCTAATTGGCAAAAAAAAATTAATTTTTCAGTTTATATTCGCATTGACTTATATAGATATATTTCATACAAGTATAGTAAAATGTAAAATTTGCCATTCAAGTTATTTATATTTTTTATTTTACTCGAAATATTTAGTTTTTCTTTTACAAGAGAAAGTGTAATGGTTTAGTGAAAAGGTTTCAGTCAATTTTTGTAATCTTTATTATAATTTCTATTGAAATTCTACACGCTAACAATATATAGCTGTATCGAGTTATTCAAAGTAGATAAAATATAAATTAGATTTAAGTATTAAATTTAACGTAAACAATCGATATCTTCCAATTCAAATTACAGTCAATTACAGTCTTTATATGTCCTTTGCTTCATATTTATTTTCTAATTGGCAAAAAAATTAATTTTTCATTTTATATTTGCATTAACTTATATAGATATATTTCATAGAACTATAGCAAAATATAAACCTTGTCACTCAAGTTATTAATATGTTTTATTTTATTCGAAATATTTAGTTTCTCTTTTACAAGGGAAATTTTAATGCTTTATTGAAAAGTTTTCAGTCAATTTTTGTAATCGTTACTATAATTTCTATTTCCCTTCTACACGCTAGCAATATATAACATTATCCAACAGATGGAAAGTAGATAACAATAACTGTTCATTAAAGAATAGAAAAACTATAATTTCACTTCGAAATACATTACAATGATATAATTTTCTTTTACTTTCTTAAAGATAAATTGTATGGATTTTATAGCAATGCATCAGTTAAAAACATGCCTGAAGTTTTTCATATATATTTAAAAAATAGTTTTATTTTGAAAACATTAAAAATATTTTAAATCAAATAAAAATTTCATAAACACTGATTGCATGTAATTGTAAAAATTATAGAAGTTGTAAGATATTTAGAATATAACACACTTTAACTCTTAGATATTCTATAGTTTTATTTATTTTCTTGAAAACAAAACCACTATTGGTAAAGGTGTAATTCAGCATCAAAAATCATTTTATTTGAATATGTATTGCTCGAAGCAATAAAAAATGTATTTATATTATGAAAGAATTGAAGATAATTTATTTCTTTTTCTGTTTCAAAATTCCTTGGTAGTGTAAAAAAGAACAAGAAGTCACAAATTTTTTTTCATTCTAATACAATTAATTACTTAGAAGTAACTTATTCATATCTTTTGAAACTAATTTTATTCTTTATAAATTATTTTACTTAATGTATCATACAAGAATTTTAGTATTTCTGTTTTTTAAAAAATCAACAATAACATTTTATTTAATTTCTATCAATCAAATTTTATCTGTGTTGTCAGACAAATTACCGATTAGAGGTTATTTTAGTTTTGTTTTATCAGTTAATCAATTTGAAATGACCTTAAGACGTTTTGTAATAGATTTTACTCTTATTAAAGTTATTTTTATACATATTGGTATTCATCAATTAGAAATTTTTATTTTATGTCATACATTACTCTTATTACTCTTATTTTCTTTCAGGCTCGAAAGGGGCGTGCGTTTGAAGTTTTCTTCAAGTGGAGAAGAAAAGACCTCAACTTGAAATAGAAAAAAAAGAACAATTATTATTTTCTGTTTTTAAAGGTGAGTTTTTTTCTAAATCAACTTTAATGAAAATGCATATGCGCCTCACCGTTTAGGTTTTTTTAATAATCCCCGAAATGCTTTTCATTTTTGATGTATTCTATTTTCACATTTTTTAAATTTTCAAATTAATAAAGTATTTTATCTTTTAATTTACAATTATTATGATTGGAAGCTTCAGGATAGAGATTCTTTAATTTAGCAGTTTTAATGTATATTTTTCTACTAATAAACCTACGTTTTCATGAATATAATTAAAATAAAAATGCAGAAATTTATTTTCTTTGAAGTCTCAAATTCTGCATTATCACCTTATTTATAAATTAATAATGATTCTTAATTTACTTTTGATTTTTCAACAGTTAATTGAATTATTTCGCTTTTATTTGTATGATGCAAAAAGTATCATATCAAAGGCGAGGATAAGTAATCAATTATTAAAGATGCAACCACTAAGTTATTAACAGCATGGAAAATTTATGTGAAATATATTCATATTTAAATATGTTATGCATTTTTTTATAAAACAACTTAATAAATTTAAAAAGTAATAGTAAATATTTTTATTAAGATTTGTTTTCTTAAAGCTAGTCTATTTATGTATGAATTTGTTTCAAGTCTTTTACTTTACCCCTTTGAGATGCGAGTCAAATGGTAAGTGATTTTATTTTCTCATATAAAGTCAAATTTAAGAAATATACAGGAAAAAGGTTGGTATATTTAAATTTGAAATTTTCATCTATTTTATCTTATTGCGTGACAATTATAATCGTAATAAAAATATGTTTCTAAATATTGAAGTGAAAGTGTGTAAATGTATAATTTATTTAATTCTTGTAATTTTTGCAAACAATAAATTGGAAAATGTTAACTGGTTTCTGCAAAATCACTTATTTTTAATTTTATATAAAATTACTAAAATGAATATTTCTGAAACAAATACATCAATGAATATTCCATTTTCTCTGCATATTTTTTCCCCTAAAGACATGTTAATAAATACTTAAATGCATGTCTTAAATATTACTGAAAAATGTTTGAAATATCTACCGAAGTATTAATTCCTATCTATAAACATGACAAGAATTCTTAACCGGCTTTTTTTCTCCAAAATTCATAGTCCCTTTCTCATACCGATAGAACTTTTAATTTTAATTTTACACATCATTTTCAGTTTTTCCATTGAAAGCTAGCACATTCATTCTCCCCATTGTAAATTTTGTTTCTGTAGCGCAAAAATTCAAGCTAAAAGTTATTTTATTTTCATCACCCTCACTTATTTAAGAACCCTTAACTTTGTAGAATTTGTTAAGACCATAACTCCTTTAAAAATGTGATGTGAAACTTGATAGAGCACAAAAACGTACACATAACACACTAACATAAACACACACGAACATATATACATATATGTGTGTGTGTGTGTCTATATTACATACCTAAATTATTATTACATATTTAACAATACCACAAAACAATTTATTTTTCACACGTAAGGTTGATCTCTTTTTGAAAATTTAAATGTAATTTA
>CM063503.1:85318082-85330582 GCA_032207245.1 Pardosa pseudoannulata | reverse complement strand
TCAAGTTATTCAAGACTTGGTATACATTTACCTTGTATGTGGTACAATGTTTGATGATCCATTATATTTGACATAGCCTCTATTCTCTAAGCACTGCGCTTCGAATAATGTAAATAGATTATACGGAGGCCATTTGTATGTACACGAGTCCGGACTGCTATTTATATATCTAAGTATGTGTGTTTATGTGACTGTGTATATTTGGATAAACGTATTATAATTTACTTATGTCAGTTCCAATTATTAATCTATTAATACACCTGACGTACTATTAAGTATAATATTTTTTAAATTATCAAATATTATATATTTATTACAATTTTATTTTCAAATGCTTTTCAAAGCTATCAAGTTCTTCATTTGCAGATTTAAAAGAAAAGATTAATCTTTCTTTAGTAAATATACTAAAATTTAAAATTTAAAAACTAAACAATATATTTTTTATTAAATAGAACTGTAATCTAATGCGTTTTGCAAGTGAATTTTCAACTTTTATGAATTTTATTTTTTCCTTAAACTATTTAATATGCCAGTTATTACTTTTCAATAACTTTAAAAGTTCCCAAGTTGAGAGATTAGAGTCAAATCAACAGTCTATAAACTAATTAGAAGATAATTTGTTATTAGTCCTTTGGAAATTATGAATTTTGAATATCTCTACTAACTTTTCAAATGGGGAAAAAATGTAATTATTAAAACATTAAATTATCAAAATTTTATTGTGGTGCATATATTACTAGTCTGCTCTGTAGTTTTAAGATTTTATATTTTTATGCTATTTTCTTTTTGAACAAGAGTTAAAATTAAGAACAGCAAAATAAAATAATTCTAAATTTTAAAAAATAGTAATTCAAATAGTGCAACCACACAATAAGCAATGGAATATTCTTATATATTTCTGAAATAATAATTTTATAGATAATAGTTTCTAAAATGTTAGGGAAACTCAAACATTAAAGAAAATACTCAAACATATTTTAAACCACTTTCACAGATAAAAAATGTTCCTAAAGATTAAAGATCCTTATACAGTTTTTCGTTGAGCTCCCCTAAGAGGAATATATGATTTAGAGTTTTTAAAATTATGTATTCATATATTCATTTTTTAACTATTCTCACATAAAAGCAAGAAGTTCTCTATTTAATGTACATTAAATAAAGAAAATAATAATAAAAATATGTGCATTTTCTACTATTGTTCGAAGTCTTTAAAGTATTTTCAATTAATTAATTAATTATTAGCCGAAGATAAAATTTTAATAGTTATTAATATATTAGAAAGCAAGGAGTAAAAATGTATAAAAGTTTTTTTCCTAAGACGTCAAATATTAGAAAAAGGAAAAAGACTTTTCCATTTTTTAGCTCTAAATTAAATACCTCTGGAAACAATTATGATCCGGAGGCGTATAATCTTGCCTACGATACCACATAAATCAAGACTATGAAATGTTGACATTTTTGAGTTTTTGTTTACATTCAGATTCATTTGGGTGTGGTGAAAGGGCGTAGTTTCTGCCATGCGGAGTATCGGAGAACCGCCCAGCGGCGTGCCCTATTTTTCACGACCGATAGTAATTGCCTGAGTTGGAAGTAGAAGACAGAAGCCTTTCCTTTAAAGCTTGGAGCATAATCTCTTAAAAGGAAAATGTTACTCTTTAAAAATATCTTCAATAGAGGAAAATTTTATATATTAGAAATAGTTTATATATTAGAAAATTCTTGAAGATAGTTAGTTAGAATAGATGAACAGTTTAATGTCTAGGTATCTGGTGACAATATGATAACCAATGTTTTAAATATTTAAGAAACCACTTTATTTGTCTAATCCTTATGACAATAAAAAATATACCTCACTTTGTTTTTCTACTGCATATATATATATATATATATATATATATATATATATATATATATATATATATATATATATATATATATATATATATATATATATATATATATATATATATATATATATATATATATATATATATATATATATATATATATATATATATATATATATATATATATATATATATATATATATATATATATATATATATATATATATATATATATATATATATATATATATATTATATATATATATATATATATATATATATATAATATATATATATATATATATATTTATATATATATATATATATATATATAAATACATTACATTTTGCAATAAACTCGCCTGATTGACTTTGAAGGCCCGTGATCAGGTGGAAGTGGTTAGTAACTGCTGATGGAGAGTCTGAAGAATCATTCTTTCACTTACATCTGTGTGTCATGGGAAAGGCTGGGTATCTACGCGATTTTGATAGAGGGCAGAGTGTAATAGCTCGAAGACTCGGAACATGTATTTTCGAAAGTGCACGACTCGTGGGTTGTTCGCCATGTACAGTTGTTAGTATTTATGCAAAGTGGATGAATGACGGTGAAACCAGCAGTACGGCATAGTGTTGGACGTCCACACGATATCAAAGAAATAGGTCTTTGGGGTCTATCTCGCATGGTGAAGCAAAAACGGACAACCCAATACAGCTGACAAGCCAATCCAATACAGGGCCAAGAATAGTATTGGAGCACACTCTTTAGCGGACACTGTTGGATATGGGTGCTACGCAGCAAACGTCCCACTCGTGTGCCTTTGCTGACCAAGCGTCATCGCCAAATACGCCTCACGGTTTGCGTAATCGTTGTTTAAATATCTGGTACAATCTGTCTCCAGCTATCTACCAAGGAGTTGTGACATCCATGCTAAGGCGTGTTGAAGCTGCGTTGCACGTCCAAGGTGGGTCAACTCGTTATTGACAGGTGGTCATAATGTTTTGGCTCTTGAGTTTGTATATATATATATATATATATATATATATATATATATATATATATATATATATATATATATATATATATATATATATATGTATATATATATATATATATATGTATATATATATATATATATATATATATATATATATATATATATATATGTGTGTGTGTGTGTGTGTGTGTGTGTGTGTATAAACATGGTGGTGCTTGGCTAGCGTCCACAGTCTAATAAAAGAGCCCAACTCAACGTGAGTTCACACAGCAATACTTTCTCAAGATGCTCTCTCTCAATCTTTATCCTTTAAGTCTTATTATAATGAGTGATTCGACATTCATGCGCCTGCATTAAAAGAGTACGCTCCTTTGTTTTACTGTCAAATCCCTAAATTATTAATCTTACTTTCAAACCTCACACACACACACACACACACACACACACACACACACACACACACATATATATATATTATATATATATATATATATATATATATATATATATATATATATATATATATATATATATATATATATATGTGTGTGTGTGTGTGTGTGTGTGTGTGTGCTGTTAGTTTTATTCAAAGAATTATTTCTTTGTTACCCAGAGAATAACCGGTATTTGACTCCTGGTTATTTCAGTAGTAAAGTATCATATGTGACGGGATTGATATAGATTGATCTGCAAACATTTAAACATTTTTAGTCATAATCTGTGTATACTTTATATGCCAGTCATTATCAAGCCTGTTTTTAAGCAATTTGGATAAAATTTTGTATATCATGGTTGATATTTAAAATACCATATATGTTTTATCGGTACTGCTTACGGACTATAAATTTAAATGTGAATTGTAGTATTGATTGTCAGCATTATTAGCAAAATATCATGTACAGAAATCGGACACTATTCTCCTTTATCCTTCTTGGAGAAATCTTGATAACATAAGGTATATCATTTATGGCAGCAAACATGCTATATATGTCTCATAATACTGTTTAAATACTATCAACTAAACAATGAATAAGTCGATTTGCATTAAAAAATGTCGAAAGCCAGTGTTTATTATTATCCTAGAAATTTAATAGTCTTCATTCTATCCTTGTGTTCACCAATTAGAAAATGTCTAGTGATTTTCTTGTAAATAAGAATCACCCTTGTATATGAACTGCCCAAAGTTATAACAAAAATCGATGATATCGTCCGCAATGTATTTTCCTTACAATTATTGATTTTGCAGAATCTTCAATTAAATTCTGTGTTTCATCCATCTCTTCAAATTTTGAAAATCCCTGAAATTGTTTTTAAAAAAATTGTTGTAGATGTTGGCTTCAAGAAATATTACATTAAGAATGGAGTCCGGGCATCAATTAGAGATTTAAAACTGCAAGAAATATATGAACTAATATGCAAATGGTACAATATACAATAGTTTACAAAACTTTATTTGTATTCCGGAAATCGCATTATTAAATCAAGTTAAACCAGCTACAATTAATTGACTCAAATAGGAGAGTATGCCAATAGATTTAGTCAACACATACAGAACATAATGTATCATATAAGTTGCAAATTTGTATCAGTGTTTATTCGCAACGTATACAATAAAGTGAGTGCTTTATGGGAAATGTTCATATTTTCTATCAGAAAGAAATTTTTTAAATATTATTCTTATCTAAATGGATATTACGACGATTCTATTTGGACTCTAAAACTGTTTTGAGTTATTCCAATAATAAGTATGGAATGATTGTTTACGAGGTCACAAGGTATATTTTCTGTTATCATACTGATTATTGATTTATCCAATTTCACTTTTTGTTGAAGAATGCATGACAACAGAAAAATGCATTTATAAACGAACATGAGGTTTATCAAATTATCACATTAGACCTCTCAATCTTTCTTTTCTCCATCACAGTTTGAAATAAATTTGAATCACAGGATAATCTAATTCTTTTTTATTTATATCATGTCATGTAAAGTATGAAATCTACACAATTACCTTTCATGAACTAAAGAAATATCTGTTTTATGGAAGATAATTTTATGAATATATATATATATATATATATATATATATATATTCATAAAATTATCTTCCATGAAACACATATTTCTTTAGTTCATGAAAGGTAATTGTGTAGATTTCATATATATATATATATATATATATATATATATATATATATATATATATATATATATATATATATATATATATATATATATATATATATATATATAATAAGTATATATATTTATATTCATTTTGTTTCTGAAAAATGCATTGTTTATCAATAATTTTAAATTTTGAATTTTTTATATGTTTTCATACGTCAATTTAGTATTAGATAAAATATTTTTAATGTACTGTTGTTATGCTACTAAGCATTAATAATTTTCAAAATCATTCTTAACTTACACAGATTTATCGGACACAGGAGACGTGATGTTTACACTTTCAATTTGCTCCCTGTTTTATACTACATTAGATATGCTAGATATAAAACTTTATGTTTTAGAAAACTTTCTAATGACTCCTAAACATCATAGTAAATATTAGGCAACTACTATCCATGACTGTGGCTTAGAGTGGTTATAGCTTACTGTTGTTGATGGCATCAAATGATGAAATTGGTCATGGAGAAGAATGATTTTCTAAAAGTTTTTTCTCTAACCATCGAAGATTGTCAGCATGCTATACTGAAGTGCGCAGTATTCGATCCGTTCAGGCTCATAAAGTGCAACCAATTAGAAGGGAATACATTCTACAAGAAAATGTAAACTTTAAATAACATTATTTCTTTATAAACCTATTAACAGCGAATACTAATAATAAAAACTAAGTATTATTATAAAGACTAAAAGGAATCTTAAGATTAAAACTGACCATATTATACGCAAAATCAATCCATATGGAACGTTTTCAATAATGCCTCTTTTGAAATAATTAATATTCATCTAATTTTGAATTATTAAGATTCAACCTTAAAATTGAAACAAGAAATTAAGAAAAATATATGGTTAATATAATATAATAAAGTATATTGGTCAAAATTCCATTTTTCTCTCATTAAGAGTGAAGGATCAAGTTTCCGATAAGCATAAAAGCTTTATATCAATATAAATACAATTATGTAATTGTGGTAAAATTTGACAAGCAAAATAATAATTATAATTGGACTAATAACTTGTAGTTATTTAAATGTTAAATATTTTGAATATATCACCTGAACACTTCCTGTCATACACAATAAGGTTATTTGGCATACATGCGGTTAAGGAATACACAATAAGGTTATTTATAACATACGTTAAAGCCTATGGAATAAAATTTCATAGCTACCTTATGCCTTCAGAAAATTATAAAGAGAAAACGAATTTAATATTAGTGAAAATATTCATTTTTCATGTAAAAAAATCTATGAGAAACGTTTTATTATCATATTTGACAGACTATCGGTTTTGAAAAAAAATAAAAACATTAGGTAATTTTCATAATTTACACTACATGGTGAATTAATATATGTTAAAATGAATCTTGAGGGTTTCAAATACTGATAATTTAACATTTTTTAGTTAAATTTATTATAAATACTAACTTTATTGCATGTTATGTAATACTTAAAATTATTGTAAAATAATAAATATTAAAAGGGTATTTAATTATATTTATTAGTTATATTTCATGATTCAATGATATATAAATATCGAAATTTCAGTCAATTATCAAGTTTCTAACATGTGTTGTTAACTACAGTCCTTCATATAATCTGGATTTCATAACCATATGGTTATTCTTTTTAATACGGTAATTAGTAATAACAAGTAAAAATGTAATGATTATTAATTTCCTCCTTCGTAAAATAATTTTTCCAATCATAAATCGGAAATAAAAAGAAATATTTAAATTTAGATTAGAAATAAAAGTCAAATAGCAATATATATTAAAAATTATAAATTAGATTAGTTTGTAATTTAGAAATATTTATTTAATTTTATAAAGAGTTTGTTTTGAACTTTCTAAATAATTTCCAAAATTCAGTGCTCTAATATGATAAGGTGTTTATACATTAATATTTATTATAGAGTATATATATATATATATATATATATATATATATATATATATATATATATATATATATATATATATATATATATATATATATATATATATATATATATATATATATATATATATATATATATATATATATTATTTTACTGGAATTGAAAAATGAAAGGTTATTATTTAAATGGTTTTAAAAAATTGTATAAATTTTTAATATAAGTTGTTTAAGTAAATCATTGACTATTTGACAATCAATAAAAATTAAGTTACTTATTTAATGTGTTTTAATCCCAAAGGTCGTATTATAGAATCTACAAAATATTAAATATAAGTTAAAATGATTCAATCATTAACGGATATATATTAGACGTCCATTTCTGAAAGCATTCAAAGTGAAAATGCGAACTCATTAGCATGGTATAAAACCTGTCTCTCTAAGTTTGGAAAAAGAATTATGACTGAATTTCCTTTGGAATTCATCAATACGAAAAAAATTGTGAAATCTTAGTCAATATATTCCTTCTTAATCTCATAATTAGCATATTAAGTGATCTCAGTGAAATCTGAAACCTGAGGAAAATGGCATTTTGAAACCTCATTAGCCCTACCAAATATTCAAGATCTTCTTCATTAAAGAATACTTTTATCGCAGAACTTTGGTCTAAACGATAATGGACCGCGGTCATTATTTGGGATGATCCACGAAACGTTATCAGCGTTACAGTTTGATGATATTGGTTCATAAACTGATGACCCCAGAGTTTCAGATTGTTAGTCTATTACGATGAAAAATTTTAAACTCACTGTATTATCACGCATGTATTTTTCACTAATTATTTATGATTGGATATAATAAAAATTCGTTCATAATGTAAAGTGATGGAATTAGAGGTTATAATTTTATTTTATTCGTATTTACTTATAGTGAAAATGTAGAGATATGAAGAATTGTATGGGATAATTAACAGAATATCCACTGTATAAGCAAAACTATTTTATCTAAAAATTTAGTTAAATGGCAGTACTGATTTTGAAAGATGTAATTTACCGACACATTTAAGAAAAATATATTGGTGAAATATTCTCACTGCGAGCTTAATCGGAATATAGTACAGTATATTTAGAGACTTCCACTTAGTAGTTGGCAAAATCTGATAAAAGCATAAATGTTTGGAAGAGAAATATGTACTTTATACATTAACTGTGTATAATTTGCAATGCATATTACATATTGACTTAATTAAACGTTGCTATACACATTAGACATATTACATTTATTTATTATCCAGCGTGTAGCAAAACAGTATACCTCAACAATACCATAATTAAATATAATTTTTATATGACTATAAGTAAACGAATAGGATGTGTGCACTTCCTTATTAAAACATTCCATATATTCACGTAGCAGGATTAAGAAGTATATAGTTTATTATTTCTAAAATCTTCCTTCTCGATAGTTGGTAAAGCTGATATTAGTATAAATTTATAGAATTAAAGTATGTTTTTTACACATTATCTGCATTAGTTATGCATTTAAAATTGCATTTTGAAGTCATAACCGTGGAAAAATATAGTAGACATAATCTTATTAAATTTTGTCCTTGTGTAGCAAAACAGTTAAACGTAGTTTTCTAAATCAAAACAAATTTTTATTAAATAAACTTAATATCGAATCTGTTTATCTAATAGAAATGGTACACTTCTATTTAAAAAAAACTCTTAATAATAGAGCAAGATCATTTATGTAAAAAAAATGTAATTTAAAATGATTTTTAAAATTTTTGTCTCAATGAAAAAATTTCTATTTTTGAGTGTTGTAGTGAAATCAACACTTCATGATCAAAGTGGGAAATTGTATTCTTATTATTAAGAGATCTTTCCATGCCGATATACTAGAGCCTTGAGAAATAAATGATTTCCACTAGACTATTGCTGCAATAATGAAACAAGATGATTTTTTGGTTTAATGATAGAATTTCAGAATGATTTTTAAAACAATGATACATCCAAAATTTAATAAAACATCATTTTTAAATGAAGTATTTTCTATTTCTGTAAATATATTACAATGCCATGCCTCACAGAGAAAATTGTTTTGAAAAGGTATGTGTTGTACCGCTTTCAATTATAAGCTACAAATAACATTATTAATGTATTTAGTCAACTTTTGAAAAAATGTTGATGTAGATTTATAAACATAATTTTAAATATTCTCCGAAAAAAATCTAGAAATTTATTACAGATTTTTTAAAATTTTGGTTTGAATCGTATATGATAGGGGGAAGGGGAAATGAAATATGATGATTTCAATTGATCATAAAATGAAGATTCCAACCTCAAAAGTTAAAAGTAATTTCAAAAGGACATATAGTTTGAGTAAAAATCTGTTCCCAAATATAAGAATAAGTTTTATAAAGGGTAATTGTGTTATGATTTGACATCTTGTAACATACTAAATGTGTTGTAATCCTTCATACCTAACAGGGAGCATTTATTGAATAGCAACTGGACAATTATTGCCGAAATAATTTTGTAGATTAATGACAACAAAATGCCTGTAAAAGGTAATACGATCTGCCCTTAAAAACCATTCTTTTTAAATAGAGTTTTAATCAATTCTTCAAAGGGCCTTACTTTACTGCAGGCAAAAATCTCTTTCAATAATACAGCTTTCTTTTCCATTTAATGCTAATTATAAACTTCAAAACAATTCTAGAAATTAAATTTAGTGATGCGTAAATTTTTCCTTCTTTTCTTCTCACATTCGTACCTTCCTGAAGCATCATTAATACCCATTTTGTTTAGACACTGATGTTTCATTTATTGCATAAGTTATATTCACATCGCCCTTTTTGAATTGGGACTGAAACAAATTCTTTGCATTTTGACGGAATAAGTTGCAGCCCGTACCCCATCTTAGCCTTAGGGAGAACTGAGCATCCCACTTCAAAACATAATTAGTGGCACACACAGGGTATGAAGATATTGAACACTTTGCTTCTAATGGCCTAGAGCAATGTAATATATGCTATTTTCCATGATGCGAGAGGAAAATTGAAGAGGTTTATAAATGATGCTACGTTACTTTTTCAACTGTAGCAAGCATGAACACTAAAATTGGTTGATTATTCTTGTGTGAAACGAGAAATCCTGCAGAGGACAGTGGATCTCATTTTTCTTTTTATCTTTTTCAAACAAAATACGATTCTGAAATATGAAAATATGGCTAGTGTCGATGGATTTTTTTATATATATTTTTCTAAAATAACAAATAAAATTATTAAATAATTCCTAATAATTGAATATACATCAAATATTTATACAACATTCAGAAATTGTCAATGAAAAATATTAGTTTAGAGAGTATAAAATTATAATTTGTTAGTAAATTTGAAATACAATACATCGGATTTAATTTTTATTACGAACATTTAAGATATCTTACTTTAAAGAAATATAAGTGAAATTTTAAAGGATATGATGTCTTTTAACTGTTGCAATATCATCTTTATGTTCAAGTCGCTATATCTAAATTAATATATTAAGATTACAAATATTTTCACTAATAAATGAGCTTCTACACATTTTAGACTTAGTAACATTAACAATTTCATTTTTAACAGGATAAGATTTTCTATTTGTAAATTTCAATGATTGATATTCTATGAATTATTTTATTACTCGAAATTTTAGTCGTTTACTATTCTAATTTTACAAAATGTTTATACTAAAACAAACAAATAAATAAAATACCACTTGTCTTTAAAAGTATGATAAATTATACTATTTCAATACTAAAATTAAATTTCAGTTCAATTTTTAAGTTGATATTTAAAATTTCTAAAAATCCTTATTCAAATTTTCTTTTAAGTATGTATAAAAAACCTATTATAGTATATCTATTAAAGATTAATTTACATTAATTTAAATTTAAGGAAACATTTGAGTACAGATATAAAAAATTACATTATTATGGGAATTAGAAAATATTTTCTTGCATCATTAGATATGAAAAAAGGATTTAACTTATTTTTTAGTATAGATTTAAACATCAAAAGTAGACCATATAGGTTAAGTTGCGGTTTTATCGTAAGAATATAAATTTTCAAATTCCTTCCTTTATATTACATATTAATTTGCATATATATATAAACAAACACACACAGACATATATATATATATATATATATATATATATATATATATATATATATATATATATATATATATATATATATATATATATATATATATATATATATATATATATATATATATATATATATATATAAATATATATAAATATATATATATATATATATATACATATATATATATATATATATATATATATATATATATATATATATATATATATATATATATATATATATATATATATATATATATATATATATATATATATATATATATATATATATATATATATATATATATATATATATATATATATATATATATATATATATATATATATATATATATATATATATATATATATATATATATATATATATATATATATATATATATATATATATATATATATATATATATATATATTTATATATATATATATATATATATATATATATATATATATATATTTATATATATATATATATATATATATATATATATATATATATATATATATATATATATATATATATATATATATATATATATATATATATATATATATATATATATATATATATATATATATATTATATATATATATATATATATATATATATATATATATATATATATATATATATATATATATATATATATATATATATATATATATATATATTTATATATATATATATATATATGTATATATATATATATATATATACATATATTTATATATTTATATATATTACATATATATTAATATCAAACTATATATATATAATATATATACTATATATTATATATTTATATATTCATAATTCACACTTGTGTGTTTGCTGTTACTCTCGCGATTCTTTTTTAATTACATTTTTTTCTGATTTTTCAGATAAGTATCTCAGATAAAGGAATAAATTTTATAAAACCAGATAATGCCTTTAAAAAAACGGAGCATTCAAATATAATTTCTTGAGTATTCAAAACTTCCAATGATATTAAGTTCTCTTTCCGGCATGCGGTATTTTTTCAATAGTTTATTGATTATTATTCTTGCTCTGTAAAAGATCGTATTTTTATGAGAAGAGCTCATGCAACTGTAGATAGCACACCCACGGTTTCTTTAATTTATTCTTGAGAACATCATTAGACAGCCGGAAATATATTTAAAATCAAATTATTAAGGATTTTGAATTTCGAGGATAGTCTGGAACATAGATAATTGAAACAAAGGAAGCGATAGGGAATCGAGTAATTTTTTGGACGAAAGGCACTCAGTGCCGTAAATTATTTTTCGATAAAAATGAGAAGTGCTTTTAGGATGAATTTCAATAATACATTTCTTGCTTTGAATTTTCTTTCCATTACTTGAAATTTAGTTTGTATAAGAAATCATTATGATACAAAATG
>CM063503.1:85308082-85315582 GCA_032207245.1 Pardosa pseudoannulata | reverse complement strand
TACCACTAATTCTAATTTTAATTTAATTCACAATTTTTTAACTAGTGAATATAGACTTATTTACGTTTAACTGAAACGTTAAGATGTTAGACATTAATAAAATTAATAAAATGTAAAATTAATACAAAGACACAGTAAAATATTCTTACAAATGTCAAATTGATTTTAATATAGTTAATAAACCAAACCTCTTATATAAACTATTTTTCTCTAAAATAATTGTTGTATTTATGTATTAATTTGATATCGGGTAATTGTGTAATGGTAAATACCTTTGCAAGTAAGATAGAACTGTTCATGAAATTAATGAGAAAATTGACTAAACTTTACTTCTAATACAAGTTATGTCTGTACAGCATTACACAAATTTCAATTTTAAGGAAATTGTTCTAATTAAATATTGTTATAAATCGATTTGTTAGCGGTGTCCACGAAAGCCATATTGCAGAAGTATATTTATGCAAAGTGGTCTCGCAGTCTGTTAAATTCAATTTTAAACCTACTAGTTATTCTACAACTTGATATTTTACAGATAGGTTAGGTATTTCGAGCCATACTCCAGTACATTAATTCGTTTCTAATAATACCAGTTTTTTAACTAATTTAAACTTTCAATAAAATTATTGTAAGTTATGATGTTTTCCGAAAATTATAAATTAAACTTATTTTTAATTTATATTGGATGAATTTGGGTTATATACTTTCTTAGCTTTTAGTCTAACAATTTAATATTTAGGTAAATATGTTACTTTCGCGTTACTGGAAATATTAATGAATCTATGATGCTATTACCTGTTATATGGGTATACAAAAATCTTCATTATACCACTTTTTTCAAATTTTATACCCCGTTCAGTTATGCTCGTTTTAGAAAAAAATATTACTAGTCTTTTAATAAATATTTTTAAATATATATTCAGTTTCTAATATATAATAATGAAAAAAGACAAAATATTTACAGTAACAGAAAATAATAAGTTAATATAACGGAGTATTAAGTTTTGTATTAGTTATATTATAAACTAATTTTTTGCATCAAATTGAATTAAAATATCAGTTCTATAGTATAAATTTAAAACTTTTAAGACGTCTGACATTTTACACTTAAAAAATAAAAACTATTAGGAAATCGAAAATTTAAAAATTATTTTTCTTAATATAACATAAAATATATAACTCCTGTTAATATATTGGTGTTTAGAGAAAACAAATTCTAATAAGCTGCTAAATAATATAAAAAGTTAGCTTGTAAGTTCAAATATTAATAGAAATTTTACTGGTAATTAAGAATTTAATTTTCTTTTATGTAAAAATTTTATATATTTTTTTATGTCTTGTTTTATATAGTAAAACTGAATAATTTTTATAAACTTAGATGTTCATTAATAATATAGGGAAAATTTATGCTGAACAAAGCATAACTTTTTATTTTATATTGAATCGAATAATAGTTATCATACTGAAGACTATTGAACTGGAAACTTTCAGTCTCCCGTCAAGAAATTAAAATGAAATCCAAGCTACATTTTCTTGTATTAGACTCTATCTAACACATTTTCCAAATAATAAAAAAATACCATTTATCACTTTATGCAACGATATTTCCTTATTTACTAAAATTTCCAGATATATTAGATTGTAATTAACGTCAAAAATTAAAGCAAAGATTACAACAATACTGCAAAATACAAAAGCTTATATTTCTGTAATAGTAAGATTTAAAAAAAATGTCAGACATTAAGAAATATTCTACTAAAAAAATTGATTTATTTTACACATGGTCATTAGCATTTGAATTAATGTTTTCTTTATTGCAAAACTTATAGATAATTTAGTTTCTATTTTAAAACACACTGTATATACATGTATACAAATATATATATAGATATACAAATATATAGAGATGTACAAATATATATAGATATTGATATACAAATATATATATAGATATTGATATACAAATATATATAGATATTGGTATATTCAACAACTGACATATTTAGGGGTTTTCTTTTTGTTAAAATTATAAATGATTAATAGAGTGACTGGAGATTAAATATGAGTTTAATCAAAACTGTACATGCTAAAATCTGTACCATGTATTAATTTACGTCTAAAATATTATCTATTATAATCTTTATAATTCCAAATATGCTGCTTTGAAATCCTTGTTGATCCAATGAGTGATTGCGTCTGTGATTTCGGTATTTCACTGTACCCATAAGCATTTGTAGACTAAATTAATTGCTTTATGTTTGATAGACGTTTCATCCGCATAAGGGTTTTAAACTTGTGTGTAATAAATTTCCATAGGTTCAAATCAGGTTCAAGGGTTCAATCAAGCTAGACGTGCTTCGCGCACAAAAGTCATTTAACTGCTAGTCAAGCGAGTAGTTAAATGTCTTATGTTATTATCCTATGTTTCTGATACGTTGGTTCGCTATTCCTGCTGAATTTCTCAGACATATAAGAGGAATTGTTATGATATTTGCAAACACAAAATTGTAAATATTTTTCAGTAATTCTTTAATAGTGTCATTTATTTTGGGTAGTATTTTTTCTATCGCTTATTGTTTATGCATTTAAATTTACATAAAATTTCATATAAAATTCATTATTTAAGTATTTTATTTTTCGAATTTTTATAATTTACAATATATTTTAAGGGAATGATGGACATTAAATGTGCTATAATAAATCAGTAACTTTCAGTTATGTAATTTTGTATTCATATAAGTTGAATTATATATAAATTAAATTATATTATAAAACTATTTTCATAATTCTGAATAAAATATTTTTATGTACATTTCTTAAAATTAAAAAAAGTTTATTACTTAATTTTTATAAGATCCTTCAAAAGATTTGGGTGTGAGTTTAGAATTTCGGTTTTATTTAGATAAATTATTTAGCTGAATTTAAGTTTAGGATTTGCTAATTATTCCCATAAATGTTGAGTACATTAGTAAAATTTTATTATGAACTGACTATTCACTCTATATATAATTCCTAAATACGTTTACAATATGCAATGCACTGATAACTACTGCTTACCAGAGGTGCAGGTGGACCGATGGAAAGATACTGATAAATTCAAGATATTATCAGGTGGCTTTTGTGAGGTCAAATATACTGTCACACACACACACACACACACACACACACACACACATATATATATATATATATATATATATATATATATATATATATATATATATATATATATATATATATATATATATATATATATATGACTGATCAGAACGTCTAATCTTGGGTTATTGGTGGTAACCATTTGTATGGAAATGGATATTTTGATGTAGTTGAAGACTTTCTGAGATTCTGTAAGTTAGGTCTAGAGTATTCCGGAAGTTGCCTGTTATTTTTGATTAAAAAAGATATTGCCTCAAGATTAGTTACCTTTATCGCCATTTGTTAATTAAATGTTCAATTATTATTATCTCCAAACTAACCCTTCAACTTGTGTAATCACCAAAAACTAATCATATATCTGCGTGATTGTCTTGTTGGGAAGTAAGTGCAATTACCTCCAGGAAATACATAATTCTTCTATTTGATTTCTTCACTATAATTACTAATTTTACCAAATCTAGATCTCAACAACTATATATGTCAGATACTAGAAATATAAAAGTTATCTAAGCTAAATAACGTCAACAAATATCCTATATAATGTTATGAAATTATTACAATAAAATTGTAGTAACACCGCTAGGCATGTGTTTTTCAAAATCGATGTCAGTGCTTTCAACAATGTCGCTTAAGAAATGCACAGCCGCAAGAGAATATTCAAATATATGAACATAAAGGACTAAAATTAAAAAAAAAAAATTAATCCTCAAAAAATTTTGAAGTACTAGAACCTTTCTAAACCCATATTACATTACCTCGGACAACACTGTAAATCTATAACTATCCGGTCAATTAAGGCACATATAGTAAACTTCATGAATGGAAAAAATCTTGAGAAATTATGCCTTTAAATGTACATTGTAGAAGTTTTTAGATTTCTCAACGACATTTTAATACTGAAACATATTAATGTATACATATTTGTTCCTTTATTCACTACATCTATGGAAATTTTAAAATTTTATTTAAAATACACATTTTATGATTTTTTATCAACAGTTTAATATTTAGTTCTTCTGTTGTATCTAAAAATTATCTTTTTAAAACTAAATATAAAGTTTGTTTTTTATGTCATTTTTGTACACATTGCTTGGTTATTCAGTGAATATATATTCATTATTTATTTCTTTCATTTAAAAATAAAAAAACTGGGAGTATTGTACACTAAACACTTCTTAATTTCGCATATTTCTTCTTAATTTCACTTTTCAGCATTTTATGTAAAAGTCAAGGAAATGACTAAAAATAATAAAGGAAAAATTTGTGAACGCGACGTGAAATTTCCGAATTTTTTTTATCAAACATGGATGGCTTGGAGCTGATACTTTCTTTAATTAAGGTTTCCTCTTTTGTCCAGGAACATACAAAAAAAAGAACAAAAACCCGAAAAAGAGCAAGAAAATGCTCCAAGCTAAGCTTAAATTGAGTTTTCTACTTTCATCGTAGCAACGCTCTCACACTCTCCAGGTGGCGTTAATCAGCGTTGCCACCTTCAGATATAAAACGTTTTTAACAGTTTTGCGAAGAAAACAATGGTGGAAAATTTGATTTTAACTTTTTTTAAGCGGTGATACAAAAAAGACACTTTATAAAAGCTAAATGAAATTCTATAGAAAAAAGACTAAGTAATAAAATGATGTTCGAACAGTAATTTAAAAGTCATTTAATTTCAATACTGTTTTACTTAAAAAAATACATAATATAATTTACTCTGCCTCATAACTTCAGGCGTTGCACTGCAATAATTCTTTAGATACAATGCTTATTTATTTATTAATAAAGCTACTAATAAAGTAAGTAAAACATTTTGAAAAAAAACGTTCAATTTTATCAAAACTCATATCTAAAGTGGTGCATATTTGACAAAGAAAAATACATAGCACTTACGCAAACTGGTTTAATGTAACGAGAAATTTTAGACATGACCCCTATAACAACACACATATTTAGTTAGTTAATTCATCAATGTCAAGACTATGGTGTGGATGTTAATAATTTAATACGCTTATATATATATATATATATATATATATATATAATATATCTATATAATATATATATATATATATATATATATATATATAATATATATATACATACACGTAGCCATATATACATATATGTGTGTGTGTAAAACAACACAAATTTGTCACAGAAAAATACACTACAGTTATGCAGAGTAACTAGGAATTTGAGACATTACCTACTTAAGAAAACACATATACAATGTGCACACACACACACACACACACACACACATATATATATATATATATATATATATATATATATATATATATATATATATATATATATATATATATATATATATATATATATATATATATATAATATTTGTCGCTAAAAATATTATTTTTAACAATTACTAAATTCCGATGTTTCTTTCATTTACACAGTAAAATGTATGTCATAGAAATCTTAGTTATTACTCTAAGCATTAACTAAAAGCATTCGTAATTATATGCTAAAATAATTGAAACATCCATGTTTTACACAATATATCTATTATTTTTACGATGGAATATGACAGATGTACATTCCTGAAGTATTAATTTGAGCTAACTTTAATTTTTTATGCGGAAAGGTAAATAGGTAATAAATTTTAAAAAATATATGACTTGAAATGTGTGTGTTTGAAGAATGCCTTATATAATAATACGTATTTTAAATAAGTGTTTAAAATTATCACTCTTCATAATTGTGTCATATGATATTGTAATATTTACAACTTTTAATCCATGATATAATTATGTACTTTTTTTTCATTCTTATATATTTTCATATAATAAAAATATGACGGTATTGCAGATTTGTTATTCATCTATATGTTTTAAAATAATTTGTGCTATTACTGTAGTGTAAAAAAAAAGTTTTACCTTTGTACATATGAATATTTTGTTTATTTCGTATGGAGACCTACAGTCTACTCTTTAGCTTCGTTAGACCTAATGGAACCGTTACATGTAAAGGACTAGTATGAAACCTAGTTTATAATTCATTTCCGACACTTTGCTATAATAAAAATAATCTGTGATAAAAATAACACTGTGTAAATATTTGTTTGATAGAGTTATTTCTAATATGACAAATAAATACCGAATTAGAGCATTTCAATGTTGGTATAACTTTCTGCAGACGTGTTAAAAACTGACTAATAATCTCTATGTAAGAAACGAGTTGAGTAATACACTAATATTTATACTTTTTATAAATTATTTGACATTACTAACACTTTTCAGCTCTTATTCTTTTCCTTAACACATTTAACTGAAAATGTATATTCATTTTTCATTCAAACATGTCTATTGTACATGATCTGACACTTTGATTCAGGAACTGCGAAACAATGAATGAAACTTATAAAAAAATAACTGTACCTGTATCATGGTTATGCTATTTATCTGCTTTCAATATTCAAATTTTGGAATTATTACTATTAGGTAGGAGAACATTTTCATTTTTATATAAAAATAATCTTTTACTGATAATAATGCAATAATATTATGATGATAATAATAATAGTAATATTTGTATGCATTTTTATAGACTGAAATTACTTGACATAATATATGATATCCCAGTCGTGGATTAGAGTAATTCAAAGTTGCTATGATATTCTGAAGACTTGTTAAAACGAGGCTTATGTTCTGTATGAATAGCGTATAATTTCTTAAAACAGTGCTCAAAAAGGAATAACGTCACGCTAATTAAAAATGATCAATAGGATCTTTTCATGTGAATGCATTTGTAAAGTCCAAACTCTCTTTTCTAATTACGAATGGCCCCAGCGGTTGACTTAAACCCCAAAGTAGTGTACTTAATTATAGCAGCTGTGAGCATTGCAGGCAGTTGCGAATCAGGGTTCAATTTATAATCCCCTAATTGAAGTACCTGTCCTCACTTGTGACGTGTGGAAAATAATTGCAAGTGATTTATATGAATTTCGTTTCGAATCAAGCGGTTAATTGCTAAGATGTAGAGTTATGCTAATTAGAGTTCCAAAAGGATAAGTGGCTTGTACGAGACTATTTATGGGTATTGAAGGGGTTAGAAAATACGAGGATTTTTTTTTATGTTTTAAGAAGTTGGCACTCTTGTATTATAGAAAATATAGATGTTCAATTTGCGAAAAATATTTTTAAAAAATGAAATATAAATTAAAGGATTGCAGCAAATTATGACACTTTTTCCTATATTTTCTAAGAATTTTACATAAAAGAAGATTTTTTATGACGTTTTTCATCAAGTATATTACTAGGAAAAAGTTATGTAGATATGAAGGATTTCCAGCAAAAATAATTCAAATTTCTAATATTACAATTC
>CM063503.1:85288082-85303082 GCA_032207245.1 Pardosa pseudoannulata | reverse complement strand
AATTAGTGTAGGAGAAACATAAGCCGCTAGACAAGTTGATGATGTTGCTTTCGTGATACATTGAAGAAAAGCACAAGTCCGAGCAGAACTTGATTTTATTATTTTAATTAAGATAACGACATGATTTTACAGTAAAAAGCAAAGAATGATCATCGAAACACGTGTTGGAACAGGGTTGGACTCCAAAGTGAGACAGAGACAATATTTTTATAGAGAAAGTTGCTTAGTCGGCGTCATTAAAAGTGAACTTGGGGTGTCTGGAAAGTATAGAGAGTGCCCAGAAAGTTTTTATTTATTGAGAAGAAAACTTTGGGAAATGGGTTGGAAGAATTTTAGGTCGAGGACACACCTAAGGACGTTATGTGGCTGGAAAATAAATTTGAAGGAATAAGAATAAGTCAGAGGAGATTTTTATGAGTAATTAAAGTGCAATAATATCTATATATTACACACACATGTATATATATATATATATATATATATATATATATATATATATATATATATATATATATATATATATATATATATATATATATATATATATATATATATATATATATATATATATATATATATATATATATATATATATATATATATATATATATATATATATATATAAATATATATATATATATATATATATATATATATATATATATATATATATATATATATATATATATATATATATATATATATATATATATATATATATATATATATATATATATATATATATATATATATATATATATTATATATATATATATATATATATATATATATATATATATATATATATATATATATATATATATATATATATATATATATATATATATATATATATATATATATATATATATATATATATATATATATAAATATATATATATATATATATATATATATATATATATATATATATATATATATATATATATATATATATATATATATATATATATATATATATATATATATATATATATATATATATATATATATATACAGAGAGAGAGAGAGAGAGAGAAAGGGAGAGAGAGAGAGAGAGTTAAAGAGCAAAGTATATCATAACACTATATATGGTATATATTTATTTACAGCACATTGTACTATATTTTAAGTTGGACCATTACCTAGTTCTATAATTTATATTTCAGCTTATAGGAAAATTTTTACCTTTCGTTACCTGATCTATGCAGCCAGTTAGAGTGTAATTAGATCTCGAGCTAGAAAAATTGACCGCAACACATCTAAAAAACAAACTTCCATTAGCGGATAATTCCAAATGCAGGGTAATTAATTTCAGAACAAAAAAGGAGACGTGAGGACGATCTTTGTTGAAGCATTAGTCATTTTACTCGAAACTGTACTTCTAAATTGTAAACTGTTCATTCTAAAAATAAATATTGAAATATTCATTTAAATTGTTCATTAGAGAAAAATTCAGTTGTCCTTTGTTCCAGTGGTTATTTAAAGAAAAGAGGGTAGAAATTCGAAAGTTTATTTATTATATTAAAATTTCCTGTAATTAATTTATATAAGCATTGAAAAGCCTTTAAAAGAAAAAAAATAAAAATATATAATTAAATCTAAAATCCAAAGTACAAATTATTCATTCAGGAATCACAACAGTTTTATATAATGGTATGGTGAGAATGCAGTTTATATTTAATACTGCTTTAATACTGAAATGTCTAAAATAAAATAAATTTTAGTTTTTTGTATTTTTTACAGTTACACTCTTCCCATACATATATGTGTGTACACATACACAAACACACACACACACACACACACACACACACACATATATATATATATATATATATTATATATATATATATATTGTGTGTGTGTGTGTGTGTGTGTGTGTGTGTGTGTGTGATAAAAAATATCCATGTCTAAAGAGAACGCGTTTACTATTGGTTAAAGATGTACAGACATAATCTGGATTAAGTCTATAGCGTGTCTGGAGGGAAAAATCAGAATTACCGCGAGAACCAATAACTTAATTCATGAAGAGAAGTTGTTAAATTAATATAATAAAATATGTAAATAAATAAGGGATTTTAATATTAGACACACACATACACACACACTCATATATATATATATATATATATATATATATATATATATATATATATATAGATAGATACACACACATATTATATATATATATATATATATATATATATATATATATATATATATATCTTTTCATTCACTCTTTTTGAAGCCATTTTTAAAGAAATATTTTAAGTTAACCGGAATACTTCTTTTCGAACATAATAATTCATTTACCAGTGTTTCGTCATTTAAAGATGGTTATGATTTATGTTTCGAATATAAATTTTTATAATTCTGTGGAGATTTAGGAAGTCGCCTACCTCTATTTTAATAATTTATTTTTATGTAATTAAACCATAAACCTAAAATCTGAAAGCTTCTACTGTGTATCTGTTAAGCATATTTTTAATATCTATAATTTTTATAGTTATTTAGTAGGGTAGAATATAAATCAAGAAAGTTTAAGTACATTCATTTTATTTATCTAAATTATAGCCCTAATTAAACAGGAGTTTGTTAGACTTACAGAAATTACTTGGACGTTGACTGAACTCCCATTGGGATCTCTGTTCTGTTAAGTTTAATATATGTATTCCATAAGTTCAAAGAGATGTAAAAAAAGGGGAGAGTTATATAAGAAAATTGATTTTTTTAAATATTAGTATTTGGCACAAAAAAGTATTTATTTATTCAGTCAAGTAAAAATATATTCTATAAAAAATCAATTAACGATTGTGAAAAAATGTATTACTAGATTTTTTTTTATTTAAAAATTTACAAACATAATTGCATATAAATTCTTAATAAATCGTATTAAAATTTATTGACCAAATATAATTTATGCGTAAATGGTTTTTCAGTTTAAGAAGACGATATGTTTGTTGATTAAAAGAAATCTTAAAATAACTGTCTATTTTTTTATCTATTATCATTTATTTCCTGACTTCATATTATACGTTTATTTCAGCAATCCATTCATATTTAGTACCATTTAAAATTTAATCGTTTAAACTCTTTTTATGTCTTGGGTGTTAAATTTAAACCTACAAGAAGAATCCAAATCAGTCTCAGAGAAACTATGCCGACGCAAAATTAATGAAATTTCGCATGAAACAGATGACTATAGTTTTATAGAACCATTGTCTAGAGTAGCTGAAATGTCACGCACAGAAATGATAATGCGTGACAAAGCAAATTATAATATGTAATCGTGACGGTATTGTGAGAATGGAAAGAGGCTATCAGCCATTTATATTTCGAAAAACACGCAAAACCTTTCATTTTCCTGTTTTGTTCAGTATTATATATAGATGCATAAATATGTTTACATGGTAGTGTGTGTATGTTGTTTTATATAACCCGTTTATACAAAAGAGAAAACAAAATGGATTGAAAGAAAAAAAAAGTTTTAAAGCTGTTAGAGTAAACAAACATTTTCTCCTCTGCGGGGAAGATGTTATTTATTTTTAAACGTGTAATGCAAAGCATTTTATTTGACTTTTAGCAACTAGAAACATATATTTAGTTGCATATGTTTAGTCATGAAAACGTGGTACATAATTACACAAGTTATGGGATTACCTATATAATTAAGTTAAATTTTATTTCAAAACAATTAGGATATTAAACAAATATTTTCAATTTTAAAATGGTTTCTTTCTCAATTTTTAGATAATGTTTTAACATTTAAGTGGTTTCCGTTAATTAGCATATATAAATATATATACATATATAATATAACAAATATAATATAGCAATGTGATATAACAAATATAAATTAAAATTTATTGTCATAATAAAACAAGGAATTATAGTTTCTTAACCTGTATAAACTAAACGAATATTTTAAGAGCTGGCAATAATTTGACGTGACAGGATTTCACATATGTCTACATTATGCCAAACGATGCCTGAATGGTTAAGACGGTGATCTTTGATGCCAAACTTTGCAGCCTCCTTTCATGAATCTCACAGTGGCATGAATTAATCGAAATTTTTATTAAGAGTAAGTCCCAGTCTCATTCGCCCTCGTGTTTCAAAAGAATAGACCGGAGCTGTCCAAACCAAACGAAACCAAATATGACCAATAATAGTTGCAAATTAGTCAAATCAGCCATCATCCATCTTAGTGCCATCTACACACACACACACACACACACACACATATATATATATATATATATATATATATATATATATATATATATATATATATATATATATATATATATATATATATATTATATATATATATATATATATATATATATATATATATAATATATATATATATATATATATGTATAATATATATATATATATATATATATATATATATATATATATATATATATATATATATATATATATATATGTATATATATGTATATATATATATGTATATATATATGTATATATATATATGTATATATATGTATATATATATATGTCTATATATATATATATGTATATATATATATATATATATATATATATATATATATATATATATATATATATATATATATATATATATATATATATATATATATATATATATATATATATATATATATATATATATATATATATATATATATATATATATATATATATATATATATATATATATATATTTATATATATATATATATATATATATATATATATATATATATATATATATATATATATATATATATATATATATATATATATATATATATATATATATATATATATATATATATATATATATATATATATATATATATATATATATTTATGGCACATATTCCATATATAATTTTTCAACGAAACGAGAAGATTTTATGTTAAATAAATAATTCATTTCTTCCCTGTTGAGTTTTTGAAGAAGTGACACTATTACCTTGATATAAGTTTTGTATTAAATACTGGTGGTAAGTAGAATTTTCTACAGACATAAAAATTTTCATTTTCTGGAAGTCCAAAGCAAAGAAGAATTGAAAAATAAAATATTTAAACAATAGTTTATAATTTATATACTATAGTTTACTTACAGATGATAACAACACAGTAAATTTCAGATTGAAGTGATATTGGTTAAAGCGTAAAACACGTTTTTCCTCAGCAACCACTCTCATGAAATCTTATGTTACATCAAGGATTTAGTTTGAATATATTTTTGTTTTGTTGAATTAAATTAACATGTTGTGGAGCTTGTTTAGAATCATTAACTTAATCGCTGGAACATAAAATAATCCCTCGTTACACTGGGTTAATAAGATGGAGCATAGTTTTAATATTTCACTCCTGAATTATGTCTGTAAAACATATTATGAGACTATAGAGAAGCATGCATCGTTTCGTTTAAAAAGGTTTCATGTTTCATATGTGAAGCATATGCTTAAAGCAATTAAGTGCTTCAATTATCAACACAAGAGGTCTTGAGGTTTCATTTATTTCAGTACTAGAAAATAAATTGAAATTTTAATACAGGTTAAAGTAATGCTTGTTATAGTTTTCTAAACTATTAGAAATAACATTTTCTGAAAATCTGTTATAGAATCGGTAACATTTACTAATCATTATTTGAATGAAGAAAATTAATTTGTTACTAAAAATGAATATTTCTGTAGAATTAATTTTGAAATTAACGATGCATAATTATTAGATTTCCGAGAAAACTATTAACATGATTATTTTTATATTTTAAGAAATTTCGCAGGAAATAAAATAATATCAGTTATATTTGGTTTAGATATTTATACTCGAGTTATTTGTTTTTTTTTCTAATTTTTGAAGAGTTGTGTAAAATTAGGATTATTTTAAAAAACTTTAAATTAAACATATGAATTTAAAACTTAATTTAGAGTTTTTCTAATTTCGAATTCAGGATATTTTATTCATTTTAAAAGCTTTAACTGGCATGATGAGAAATATTTTCCAAAATTTTTTATGCATATTAGCGAAATATTTATACTTTCGAAAATTATAAAATATTTCCGAATATACCTAACAAATTTTTAATTTAGGTAATAGAGTATTAAACCTTATTTCCAACATTTCATACTCTATTGTGTTTATTCTGAACAAAATATACTATCTGAGAATGACAAGAAATTTACTTGTTTTATTTATCTTTAATTTATTTATTAGATAATTAATTTTATCTATAATTTATTTTTTATCTTTAATTTATTTTTTAATAATTTTATCACTTGTTTTCATAATTTTTGTTATATTTCCCTTCCCGTTTGCAATACAATTTTTTTATTTTAAAGTTACAACTAAAATGTATAATATGTAATATATATATATATATATATATATATATATATATATATATATATATATATATATATATATATTCATTTAAAGAAGTAAAATATACTAATTATTATGCCTATGTATATTCTCAGTTGAATATACTATAAACAGGAATAGCGTATTATACATTAGAACATTATACTGTTCAGTTCTTAATAAATTTACACACATTTCCGTGATCATTCTTAAAACAATCTAATCATCTAAATAAATAAAAAGGGATTAAAATAGTATTTTATACAGTAGTGCAGAATTTGATGTTAATGACCATAGCCCTAGAGAAACTCAACATATATGAATATTTTTATTATATACAAGCTATTATCTACTCTGTTCTATATAAATAAAGATTTTTCTTATAAATTTTGTTGGAATATCTAAAGCAATCAGTTAAAGAAAACGGAAATTTTTGCATAGTATGTTTCATAAATGGATAAACTTAAATATTCAGTCACAAATAAGCTGTTTTAATAACGATTTATATTACAGACTCGATATAATTATCTAAAACTTAGTAAATAGTTACATTAAAGATACTATACAGTATATTACATAACACATTTGGTAGAAAAATGTAGTTGGTAACTAAATAAATATTCAAGTGGCGTCTAGTTTTAGGTCTTCAGATTTTTAGTGATCTTAGCCCCAAATGAAGTAAACTTCTGATACAGTATTATGTAAGAGAAAACTCTTTGTCGGAAAAGTTACGTCGAGATAAACTTTACCAAGCTTCAAAGTTCAACAAATTTGGGAAATTTTTAAATCTTTCTCATGTAAATGATATAGGGAAACATTTCTACAACTCGGAAAGAAGACGTGGAACTGTACATCAAAGCAACTAATGTATAATAATGTAAAATAATGTATTAAGTAATAATTCATAATACAATTCCATCAGTTTCACATAGAAACAAGCTAGGAAGTAGAATGCAGCAATATTATCTTTATATTTGCATTTTGTGCAAGAAAAAAATATTGAAGTTTAAAATATTTTTTATTATATATTGCAATATTTAATGAAAACAAATTTTGAGTTGCTTTTATGAACACTGGAATAAGTTATTATACAACAAATATTACTTTCCCTGCTGTAAAATGAATTTTAGTTAATGAAGGTTTTTTAAAAGATTAATAGTTAACGTAATAAAATTAGTTAGAAATACTTTTTTTGAAAGAGTATAATAAGTTTAATTTTTGATAAAATCTTAAAACCTTACGAGATTTATCACATTATAATGCATGAAATGTTTGAGCGTTTAATAAATAAAAGAAACATAATATTCATTAATTTCGCTCTTGATTGCATTGCAGACTAGTTTTAGGTAATAATAAATATTTATTTTTAGTAATTTAATTGGATAGTATAGCAAAAATTCAAATTCATTTCCCAATCAGAACTGTAGAAAAAATATTGAATGCATGTTTAGTATTGGATTAAATGTTCACTTAATAACTAGTGAAATTTCTTTAAACTATTTTAAATTCAGCTTATTTAACAAAAAATGTTAGAAGCTGTGACAACAATTAAAAAATAATGATAATCGAAATTTATTACTGTGGAAATTATATTTTAGTTACACTTAAGTGAATATTTGTTTAGCCACTGCTAAAATGCAAGAATTCCATCAGTATCAGTAATGTGAATTAATATATTATTTAAGAAAGGAATTATTAAATTTATTCATGATTATCTGCAATACTTCTTTCAATTTATTAACCCTTACCTTAATTATTTTTCTTTTTTACCATTGTGTAAAAGGGCTTTGGAATTCATTTGTAAGAATCTCACATAAGTTTTAACTTTCTAATAATAATGAATTTAATATCATTTATTAAGATAGATATAAAGTAAATACGTCATAGTTTAATGAGGTAATTTTATTAACACAATATTTAGTGTATTTATACAAAAAGAAAATATTATGTATTCAATATTTGAAAAAAATTCCGCTGCCTATGTTTGTTATAAATTTCAAATTATTGGAAATTATAAAATTGTTCTTTAAAGAACTATTATATAAATCATATACAGAAGTATTTCTATATTTTTTAAATTTTTAATTTTCAGTCAAGATAATATTTACTGAAAACGTTTATGAAAAAAAGAGAAAATTCCCCTAATAAATGAAACGTATATTTTGAATAAAAAATGCTATATAAAAAATAAAAATTTAAATGTAGCATTTTTATTAAAGTATCTTTCGCGAAAAGTAAAAAAAAAAAAAAAGGAAATACAGTTTACTGTTACTTTTTATTCCACTGGCATCAATATTGCTAAAACCATGTTAAAAATCTCACTTAACAAATTAAAACTGTTTTTTTTTTAATTTTCAATGACATTAAGAAAATATATTAGATTATTGGATTTTATTATTTTATTATAGATGTTGGCTAAAATCTGCTAAAAACGATATATATATATATATATATATATATATATATGTGTGTGTGTGTGTGTAGATATTTTTCTCTGTCTTTATTATTTATAAAATACCATCTTTTAAGAGTCTTTATGATATTATGGGCAGAAGAACAATTTTCTCTTAGAAAATTCCCTCAAATAGCTTTATTCTATCGTAAACTTTTTGGTTACAGGTAAAATCCAAAAATGATGACACGCAGGTGTTTTCAAACAGTTGATGTTATAGAAACGTTTAATAATATATAAAGAACTTACATACTTCAACTTTCTTTGCAACAATTTTCCTTAATGGGACATTTAGTTCTAAAATTCTTTCAAGGATTTTTTCCGTTGAATAAAATATATCAATTGTTTTGTCGTATATTTAAAAAGAATATAAATAAACAAATATATATATATATATTTTTATATTTATATATATATATATATATATATATATATATATAATATATATTTAAATATATATGTATTATAGGCTAAGGGCTTAAAGGGAGGTACAAATGGTAGAATTGTTTATTATATACACCTTTCAATAAGAAATGTGAGAAATTAAATTAAATTCTGTACTAAAACTAAGTTATTGTTTTTATAAGATTATTACATTATGCGTTCATTTCACTTAATTTTGTCTACTTTCTATTCTGTTTTTCCATATAACTCACTAACAGAAACAAGTTGTTCTTTTGTATGACAAATATGGCTGACAATACTAAAGTAGTTCTGTGTTTACTCCAGCGCATATAATTGAAAAACATAGTGTAAATAGAATTTTTAAATAATTTCTTTTATAAAGTTTATTATTTTGAATGTACCTCATGCAACATATTTCATTTAATCGGCTGGTATGAATAATACATACATAAAAACAGTTAAATTTAACTTAGATATTCTTATCCCCCTTTTCTAGCTGAACGAAATTATGAAAAGAATGTATTTATAAAATTAGAAAAATGTTTGAATTTTAACTTGCGGTTAAAGTAAATTATAACTTCTGAATTATATTGTCTGATTTTCCATATTATTTACCCATAATGAAAGTTCAGCTTCAGTTGAATATAAGAAAAATTAATTTGAACAACGACTGTATATTAAGACTCACTCAAATACGTAATATAACGCATATACCCCGTAAACGTGTTACTCTGCAACCTAGAATATTTTGATTTAATGTAGATAAATGAAATTACAATAGATTAATAATAATATTAGTAAGAAATATTTTGGTCATAATTAATGGAAATGTAATACTAAACAGCTAAATGATATTAAATTTGACTTCACGCTCGAATGAACCTATATATAGAATAAAATTTATTAAAAGAGGTTTTTCATAGAATACTGTCATAAAATTCCTAAGATGAAGGTACATCTCATTTTTTCCCTATATCCACCAATTCCACCGTGATCCCACTTGTAAATTTAAAGTGCTTTATTCATGAGTAGGATATGATGATGATTTTCACTTTTCAGAAATACTTTTGGCCGATTCCCGTTCTATCTTTTATTTCGGGTTTATTTCTGGAAATATGAATATATCTGGCAAAGACATCTTTTCTGGATTTATTTTATTTTTGGAGAAACTCAAACTGATTTTGTTAAAAGTAACACAATTTTTTACTTTTTTCACTCCAGGAAACAACGTGTATTAGCTTGATGACATATTTCCACTTTGAAAGGGAATTCTTGGTCTTATTTTGTAAAATATGTATGGAAAAGTGCTTAACCACAGACAAGTAACACTTTTTAGAACATATTCTAATTCTAAAAGAGAAAAAAAATGCTGAATTCATTTTCTTTCAATTGAAAATAGCTCTTGTAATAAAATATCATATTATTCACTGGTTTAAATTTAAAAAAAAAAGATTATTTTCTTGCTATCATTGTACAAATATTATGTACATAATATATATTTAAGAAAAAATGCAGAAACATGTGCAAAAGTTTAATGAAAGAAATCTGTTTAAATATGTTCAAATCAATAGAAATTACAAAAGGTACATTTTCAATCAATAAAAAAACTGTTTTAATTATAATGAATTGAACAATTTTTGTGTACAGATTGAAGTAACATAATTATTTTTTTATCTGTGTGGCATCTTGTTCCTCTATAAGAAAATTCACTGTTTTATTTAGTAAAAATATATGAAAATGTGCTTAACCACAGACAAGTAGAAAGTTTTAGAACATTTTCTAATTCTGAATGAATTGAAAAAAAAAATATTCGAGATGATTAGAATGAATGAATGGATAAATTACAATGAATTTAAGAAATTACAAAAGGAACATTTTGATTCAATAAAAATATATTCTAATTATAATGAATTGAACAATTTTTGTGTACAGATTGAAGTAACATAATTATTTTTTTATCTGTGTGGCATCTTGTTCCTCTATAAGAAAATTCACTGTTTTATTTAGTAAAAATATATGAAAATGTGCTTAACCACAGACAAGTAGAAAGTTTTAGAACATTTTCTAATTCTGAATGAATTTTAAAAATTTATTTGAGATGATTAGAATGAATTTAAAAAATTATTACAAAAGGAAAATTTTGATTCAATAAAAATATATCCTAATTATAATGAATTTAGAAATTTTTTGTGTACAGATTGAAGTAACATAAAAATTTTTAATATGTGTGGCATAGTTATCCTCTGTAAGAAAATTCACTGTTTTAATTTGTAAAAATGTATGAAAATGTACTTAACCACAGACAAGTAGAAATTTTTTAGAACATATTCTAATTCTGAATGAATTTTAAAAAATATTCGAGATGATTAGAATGAATGAATGGATAAATTACAATGAATTTAAGAAATTACAAAAGGAACATTTTGATTCAATAAAAATATATTCTAATTATAATGAATTTAGAAATTTTTGTGTACAGATTGAAGTAACATAAATATTTGCTTATGTCTGTGGAATATTTTCATTCTCTAAGAAAATTCACGGTTTTAACTTGTAAAAATACATGAAAATGTACTTAACGACAAAAAAGTAGAATTTTTTAGAATATATTCTAATTCTCAATGAATTTAAAAAATTTATTCGAGATCATTAGAATGAATAAGTGGATGAATTAAAATAAATTTAAGAAATTACAAAAGGAACATTTGGTTCGATAAAAAATATATTTTTATTATAATGATTCGAGCAATTTTTGTGTACAGATTGAAGTAACATAAATATTTGCTTATCTGTGTGGCATAGTTTCCCTCTATAAGAAAATTCACGGTTTTAATTTGGAAAAATATATGAAAATGTACTTAACCACAGACAAGTAGAAAGTTTTAGAACATATTCTAATTCTGAATGAATTTAAAAAAAAATTATTCTAGATGATTAGAATGAATGAATGGATAAATTAGAATTAATTTAAGAAATTACAAAAGGAACATTTTGATTCAATAAAAATATATTCTAATTATAATGAATTTAGAAATTTTTGTGTACAGATTGAAGTAACATAAATATTTGCTTATGTGTGTGGCATATTTTCATTCTCTAAGAAAATTCACGGTTTTAACTTGTAAAAATATATGAAAATGTACTTAACCACAGACAAGTAGAATTTTTTAGAATATATTCTAATTCTGAATGAATTTTAAAAAATTATTCGAGATCATTAGAAGGAATAAGTGGATGAATTAAAATAAATTTAAGAAATTACAAAAGGAACGTTTGGTTCGATAAAAAATATATTTTTATTATAATGATTCGAGCAATTTTTGTGTACAGATTGAAGTAACATAAATATTTGCTTATTTGTGTGGCATAGTTTAGCTCTATAAGAAAATTCACGGTTTTAATTTGTAAAAATATATGAAAATGTACTTAACCACGGAGAAGCAGAAAATTTAGAACATATTCTAATTCTGAATGAATTTTAAAAATTTATTTGAGATGATTAGAATGAATGAATGGATAAATTAGAATGAATTTAAAAAATCACAAAAGGAAAATTTTGATTCAATAAAAATATATCCTAATTATAATAAATTTAGAAATTTTTGTGTACAGATTGAAGTATCATAAAAAATTGTAATATGTGTGGCATAGTTATCCTCTGTAAGAAAATTCACTGTTTTAATTTGTAAAAATATATGAAAAGGTACTTAACCACAGACAAGTACAAATTTTTAGAACATATTCTAATTCTGAATGAATTTTAAAAATATTCGAGATGATTAAAATGAATGAATAGATCAATTAGAATGAATTTAAGAAATTACAAAAGGAACATTTTAATTTAATAAAAACTCTATTTCAATTATAATGAATTGAGCAAGTTTTGTGTACAGATTGAAGTAACAAATATTTGTTTATCTGCTTGGCATCTTGTTCCTCTGTAAGAAAATTCACTGTTTTAAATTTAAAAATATATGAAAATGTGCTAAACCACAGATAAGTAGAAATTTTTAGAACATATTCTAATTCTGAATGAATTTTAAAAAATTATTCGAGATCATTAGTATGAATGATTAGATGAATTAGAATGAATTTAAGAAATTACAAAGGGAACATGCTTATTCAATAAAAAATCTATTTTGATTATCATGAACTGAGCAATTTTTGTATACAGATTGAAGAACGTAAATATCTGTTTTATCTGTGCGGCATATTTTCCCTCTATAAGAAAATTCATTGTTTTAATTTGTAAAAATATATGACAATGTGCTTAACCACATACAAGTAGAAATTTTTAGAACATATTCTAATTCTGAATGAATTAAAAAAATATTCGAGATGATTAGAATGAATGAATATATCAATTAAAATGAATTTAAGACATTACAAAAGGAACATATTAATTTAATAAAAACTCTATTTTAATTACAATGAATTGGGCACTTTTTGTGTAGAGATTGAAGTAACATAAGTATTTGTTTATCTGTGGGGCATATTTTCCCTCTGTAAGAAAATTCAAGATTTCAAATTGGAAAAATTTATGAAAATGTGCTTAATCAAACACAAGAATAACATTTTAGAACATATTATAATTCCGAATGAGAAAAAAAATCCATAATCCAATTTTTCTTTCCAGAAAATGAAATTAGTCCTTGTATGAAGAAGAAAAGAAAATGTTCTTCACTTGTTTCAATAAAAATGTTTAATTTTCTACCTATCATTGTCTTAACATTTTGTAAAGAATAAAAACTTAAGTTATTAATAAATGCAGATATATGTGCTTAAAATAAATCAGTACGAGAAGCATGTTTAAAATTGTTCGAATTAATAGAAATTCCTCTAGAAATAACAAAAGTTTTTTAATTCTATAGTAAAATATATTTTAATTATAATGAATTAAGCAATTTTTTATACAGTTTTAAGGCACACAAACTTTTGTTTATTTTTAAAAATATTTTCGAATAGGTGCCCAGAATAATGTCTATTTGCTCTGTAGATTTAGAGTAGAAATTATAGTAAAACTGTATTTGAAATTGATTTTAATCTATTAAATAACAGTTTCACCAAATGAAATGGTACGATACACGATGACAGGAATTCGCAACTTCTGAAGGAACTTTAATTAAATAACCCGCATCTATTCAAATCAAATTTCTAAGGCTATTAAAATGTACTTTTTCAGAGAATATAAAGCACGAGAGTTGATATATATATTGTTTACAAAGTAAAAGAAAGGGCAATGTAAGGCTGTTATTAATAAATATTTAAAAGTTTAACTAACATACGTTGGTATAATTTTATTTAAACATTTCTCTAGTTTTGTGACATTTAGTTTTTCGTAAAGTGGCTGTAAAATATACTTGATGAATAAATGCAAATTTAATTTAATCGATTTTATTGTATAAATTTATCTATCATTTTATCATTTAGATATAAAAAATGACTGGAAAATATATTTGTTGGAGAAGACAAAACATTTAAAATAGATTATAATCTTAGGGGTTTTTTTTAAATTTTGTATCCTAAACATCTACGCTAATTTCTAATTCAGTGTATTTCATTTAAGAATTGTTGAAGTATTGCAGAAGAGCCAAAATCTGTAGATAAATAATTTGAAGATTGGACATTTTTTATATTTCAAAGAAATATTTCTCTATTTTTTTATTATCATTATCCTAGTTAAAACATGCTTAAACTCACACTTACCAATGATGTTTTTGGAGACGTGTATTTAGGAACATTATGCATATTTAAAAAAATAAAAAAATATCATC
>CM063503.1:85265582-85280582 GCA_032207245.1 Pardosa pseudoannulata | reverse complement strand
TATATACTGTTAAATTTTTAATAGTTTTTTAACAAAATTTATCCGATTATACGAAAAATATATTTTAAAATTATGAACTAAGCAGTAATCCCTATAAGTCTATGGTATTTAAAGTTAAATCATATAGGTCTTAAAATTATAAATATTCCAAAGTATTCAAAAAATGTTATTCGTTTTATGAATGAAAAAATAAAATTAATTAGAATTTATTAATTAAATATTAATTATATTATATTTTTTAATATTCATAGAATAATATTGAATATATACATTTTTGGTATGAGTTTACATTAGTTTTAAAATTATATTATTCATATATCGATTAAGAATCTTGGATTTTATATTGCTGGTGTTAGATGAAAAAATTCTAATGCAAAGGAAATTGTCAAAAATATGGATAATTTAAAGTTTGTTACTGAGATAGGAATCTAAAGCAAACACGAAAAGGCTTATTCGTTTTTATATTTTTTATTTTTCCCACAGTTTTATTTAATACTCTATTTAATAATAAAATTCTTTAAACAATAATTCTTTTTCCCAGTGAAGAAAAACCAGACAGACAAATTGTCCTAGACTGCACAATAAATTAAACACTACTGGAAGTAATACTGCATTACTGGAAGGAGGTATATAGCTCTTATAAAAGAAATGTTTAAATATACAGAATTCCGTGTAACGGAATAGAGTGTAAACTCCAGATTTAATAAATCCAGGATAACAAATTAATTTGCTTTTCTAGCTAAGAAGGAAGATGGGTTGCTAAGTAGAAAAACACTTCAAAGCAAAATTAATTTCGCATGATAATATGAATAAAATACTCTTAGCTCTGCAGAAATATTGCACGTAGACCGAGATAGAAAGTATTTTCTGAAGATGGCAACCATTAAAATTACTATGCAGTTTTATTTTTAAGATTTCAGATTTTAGGATATATTCAATTTATAAGACTTTTTTACAAAAAAATATAACATTTATAATTTTTTTTAAAAGTAGGATTTTGAGAAATTAATATTTGCTATCTAATTACTATTTCGTAAAATGGTATTAAGAGAAATTGCATATTATAAGCATCTATATTAATTTTCTAAGTAAATAAACTTTTAATGTTTATGGGGACATTAAAATTGTTTTTTTAATAATTAACTCAAAAACTAAAATAAATGGAAATGTAAACTAAATTACAAATAAATAAATGAAATCAATTTTTAAAGACGAATATTTCAGTCAGTTTCTAAAATTTTAATATTGTTCAAAATACTTTTCGTATATTAAAATTTAATTTATTTCTATATAAATTTGCAAAACATGTATAATTTGCATTAAAAAATTGTTTATTTATTTGTATTTTTAACATAATTTTAATTAATGACACTTGATGCAATTTATAAAAGATTGAAATTTTAATAAAAAATAATTCTTAGACGTTAAAAAAAGTGATAAGCATTTACTGTATTCAATCAAATATTAAAATATTCACTAAATGCAATTAAAATTCAATTTTATAAAAAATGTAGAGAAAATAGGAGAAACGTAAAAACAAATTAAACATTATCAAAAATTACAAAAACTCTTAAAAATTGCATTTAAAAATTTGGAAAAAGTAAAAACCATTTAAGTTTAAAAAAATCTTGTAAGAAAGTGTTTTTAAAGTGATTTATTTTATTTGTATTTTAATACATATAGATAGTTTTAAAACTCCATCAATAATTCACATGAAATCTTAGTAATTTCGAAGATAATTAAAATTATTAAAAATGAAATTGAATTAACTATTGAAGCTGTAAGTAGATGACAGTGGCTTTAGTTTTTAGTTTTTATTGAACGTGAGTTTTGGTAAAGAAATTCTGGATTATTTCAGAGAGGTAAGATTTTTAAATAATTGCATTTCTACAAAGGCTGAGCTCATTTGGTCATCACTCTTAAAGCAGGTGGTATTCACACTCTATCTATTAAAACAAAAAGTAAGATTTAAATGCCTCTAATCATAAAATTTCCTTTACAGGAATATTTTCAAGAAATTTTCTAAACAAATATGACATAAGCATCATCCTATGTGATTCACTGAAAGTGTGCACAATTTTTCTAATGCATCAATGTATCATACATGGTTTATCTCTTTGATGGTATAAAAAGCATCTCTTCTGTTTTGTGTCCAGTTACTACAACAGAGCGGTTGAATCTTCATTTGAAATGATCATCCTAGGTAATGTTTGTTTATTCAAATCACAATAATTCGGTAATTACAGCGTAGGAATCTATTTTCCTAAGCTTAACACTGCCTTAATTATTGTTATTGATTTTTTATCGATATTAATCTTGTATTATAACTGAAATTTAGATTAACTGTTACAAGAGCTTTTTCTTTGGAATAAATTAACACAACTGAAATCTTAGTTATGAATTGCATGTACTTCTTATACATTTACTAACTCATTTTAAAATACTTTTGATTTTATTCATACATCTCAATATTTATTCCCTTAAATACATAATTTTTAAAGTTCTTTTACTAATACATACATTTATGGTATAATAATAAAATAATTTATACAGATGTATATTTTTTTATTTGTACCAATAATCGATTTTACAAAACTGTTTCACTATTGAAAATAAACCATTGTTCCGAAATTTACTTTGAATGATTCATAACGTTTAACCCTCTAAAAGTATGCTAACTTTGTAAAATGTACAAACTAAATTTTACGAATATACATATGCATTCATTATTTAATTAATCGCATACTTACTAATCATTTAGTTTTATCAATAGTTCACTTTGATATGTATATTCTGTAAGATTTAAATCATTATACGACTTTAGTTTGCACTTTAGATTGTCCTCATTCATAAGAGAGCATTTATTCCGATTGTTTTCAAAGCAATTCTATTATGTAGATCAGACTAATTTTGGGTAATTCATTGTCTTAATATATGCAAGATAATATTAAATCATTACTGAATTATTGTATTGCTTATATATTAACAGCTCAAAGGTGTCCTCTACTGAAAGTTTTAAAGAACTAGAGGGCAATAAAAAACAATAGAATTTATTTCTCACATACAGATAATTCTGTCTATGTCTGAATACTGTTTCATGCAACTGCAAGATAAATGTATGATACTTAATATGTATATATATACATATATATATATATATATATATATATATATATATATATATATATATATATATATATATATATATATATATATATACATATATATATATATATATATATATATATATATATATATATATATATATATATATATATATATATATATATATATATATATATATATATATATATATATATATATATATATATATATATATATATATATATATATATATATATATATATATATATATATATATATATATATATATATATATATATATATATATATATATATATATATATATATATATATATATATATATAATATATATATAAATATATATATATATATATATATATATATATATATATATATATATATATATATATATATATATATATATATATATATATATATATATATATATATATATATATATATATATATATATATTATATATATATATATATATATATATATATATATATATATATATATATATATATATATATATATATATATATATATATATATATATATATATATATATATATATATATATATATATAGCAGGTTTAAAAATGGGGGTTAAAAATTAAGCGAGATATAATTAATAATAGTTGGAACTCATTAACGATAACGTAATATTAGACGAGCGGATTTTTACGGAATAAGGAAGCTGACTTGGAAGTAGACATAAGAATTTTCTTAGGTAGCAAAGCAAAAAATATACACTTGTAGGCAGGGAATGGGGCTGGTAACATCCTCTAACAACGGATATCTAAATGGAATAGCCATATACAGAAGGATTACAATAAAGAAATTTTTATATAAGAAATCAAATGTGTCTTCCATGTGTTAACCACTTGTCCGTATCATATATATATATATATATATATATATATATATATATATATATATATATATATATATATATATATATATATATATATATATATATATATATATATATATATATATATATATATATATATATATATATACATATAATATATATATATATATAATATATATACATATATATATATATATATATATATATATATATATATATATATATATATATATATATATATATATATATATATATATATATATTATTCATATTTTCTTTAGAAGTAATTAATATGTCACTATTTCTTTTTATTAACAAAATTGTACAAAATTGCTTAAAACATCTATGAAGCAATGCTAAACACTTTTGAAGTTGTTGAATAAATTGATTCTTTGAAAGAATAAGTAAGCAACGTTACAAACAATAGATATATAATATGGTACTAATTTATGTAGTGAATTCACTCAGAATGTTGTAACCCCGAGAAAAATCAAAACATTTTACAGTATATTTAGGTAGTATAAAATATTTGGTGGGTAAATATTATACTGAAAGGAAAGAGAAGGCTTTTATTTCAGAACTTTAAAATGAATCTTACGCATTCCAAATCTCAAAAAAGTTTGAAAACGAGAAATATTACTCTGCGATCCATTAAAAAATAGTTAAGTCTTCATTCCTTCAGTTAAAAATGAAGTTCAGTGAAGTCAAATGCTTTTACTCATTAACAAATTTCCAGGTCCAACTGCATCATTAAATAAAATTATTTCCAGAATGATTTTTAAAGAAACGTGTGCATATATAAAGAAATAGTGACTTTTAAATACTTCAGCACTATTTCATTGAAAGAATAAATTCATATAGTTTACGAAACTGGTATTTGTGCTCTGAATCTTGTTTAAAACTAATGATTTACTAAATGCGTGTTGTTCTCAAAGAAAAATATATATTTTACGATATAGTCTTATAATTCAAAATTGTAAGAACTATAGTTCATCATGAAGCCAAATTTTATCTCTGATGAGTACAAATCTCTCTGATGAGTACTTTTGGAAACGTTTTATTTCCAAAATTCTGAAATAATCACGAGTCATCTAAGCCTTGCTTACACAGGGAAATTTCAAACTAATTAATTTTGTTTTAACAAAACTTTTTAAAATTTTAATGTGTTATTAAGAAATTTATACAAAAGTGTAATTATTTAAGGTAAAATACTGAATATTTAAGTCGTATTTAATCATCAATTTTTCATACTAGATTCAATAAAATTGCTGAAGTACATTAAATTTATATATGATGTAGCCACTTTTATTTATAATGTAGTTCATAAGCCTTAAAAAAGAACTTTGTTCGTAATGTAAGGATTTAATGAAAATATTAAATTAATAATATGAAAATATCAAAAATAAAACTTTTTCTTGTGTATAATGACCAGAATAGTTTTTAGCATACATAATTCACAAACATAACGTTTTAAACAGATTAATTTCAACAAATTTGACTATTATATGAAAAAAATAAATCTATTAGCAAAATTTTAGTGGTATGTATGAATTCGTAATACACGTAAATTTTTATAAAAATATGACAGTCATAATTACTCATTTTAGTCTGTAGTGACCAGAGAAAAATAAATCCAACATAGCCTATGCTTGACGTATGATGCTAGTAAAATACGTACCCAGTGTTCCTGTCTCCAGAGGATTTATAAATATAGTGGCTGTCCTCTCAAATAGGCGGTAGAGTACAAGGATAAAAACTCTATCCTGTTAAAAGTAATTATTGCGATGTGAAACGAAAAAAGTAACAGTCTGTCGTGCAAACCAACGAAAATCCTACAAAACGAAAAACAACGAAAGCTGAAAATCCAGGGACAAAGGTAGGGCTGACTAGTATCGTATCTTGGAGAAAGCTAGGGACCAAGCAGTTATATCATGCTACTAAATAAGAAGGAAATGTATTACGTATAATTACTTATTGTGACATATATATCATGAGGAAAATTAAAATCCTTTTTCTCTCTCATTCATAGTTGTATTTCAATTTAAATGTAGTCTTACTAAATTATCCAAAATTCAGTCTAGTATCCCAATTGAAAGTCCCTGCGTCTGTAACCAGATTAATTGGAGATTATATTCTACAGAATACTAAATATTTTTTAAATGTCCTGTTGTTTGGTTGGGAGCACTAAGATCCACTTTTTTTGCTACACGAGGACGGTTGAGACATGGACCTACTGCTTAAAGCCAATTTCAAACTGCCCTGCCTACATTGACATTCGAACCTATGAACCTTCGAACAAAAATCAGTTTTCTACTGGTTCGGAATCATTCAAAATATCTTTTTAAGAATGAAAATCAATTATCACAAGCAATGATGACATATGAAATACATTTACTCATCAACAATGATTCTATTATCATCCTTGACTGTTTAATGTAACTAAAACATTTTCTCGAGATCCGAAATACATATCTGATTACGAACCCATGAACCTGGGAACAAAAATCAGTTTTCTACCGGTTCGGTTTAATCAAAATGTTTTGTTAAGAATGAAAATCAATGATCACACGCAATGATGACTTTTGAAACACATTTTTTCATCAACAATGATTCTATTATCATCTTTTAACGTAACTAAAACATTTTTTCGAGAGCCAAAATACACATCTGATTAAATAGAAAAAGATCAGGCACAGAAATCAAGTAATAGGGTTTCTCTCTAATATGCTATCTATCTAATATTTATATTCATCTATAATCATTCAACTATCATCTTTAATTATGATATCTCTCTAAAACACAAAGTTATAAAAATTTTTAACTAAATTTTGGTTGAAAATCGTATGCTATAGTACGTTAAGAATCCATATCTATTTTATATCTAAACTGCACCCAGTAGAAAATTAGATCCATATCAGGATCTCTTTAATAAAGAAAATTGAACCATTCTAAGCAAGTTCCTAAAGTAGATAAAAAGAAAGTTCAGTGGTCTTCTAGTATGAAGAGCTTACTCATTAACGAGTTCTACAAGCTGAAGTGAGGTCAACAGTAGGAGTCACGTCTTTCTGCCGCGATATAGTAAAAATGATCTTCAATGTCATATTTGTAATCGTGTGACATGATCTGTAAATTGGATAAGTATTCACGTACTTAAAATGTGATTATGATTCATTAAGCTCAAACTTTAATAATTTTTATTTCCTGGAGACCTACATTTGTATTTCTTCAGAGCAGAGATTATCGTTTAATCATTGCATTTTATTTACCGATAACAAGAGCTTAAAAACTGGAATACAAGCAACTAATGGAATTTAAATATAATTATTTTTATTAGAAACTTAAACATAAACTATAAAGGCTGTATTACTCGTTAACTTACAGGCGTTCAAAAGATAAAGGATTCAGTTTATGATTCTTTAACCTATGAAGAATGTGAAAATATGTCTAGTGATAGCGAAAATTTTTCAACATATTCATTTTGGTTCAAGATATAGAGCGATAAATATATAGGCAGGAAAATTTTTAAATCAGTCTATTCAATGCTGTAAATTATTAAAAATACATTAACTTGAACGCATTCAAAATTCAACTGATTTAGTTAATGATTCCTTTAACCTATGAAGAAATCTATAATTTATGGAATGATAGAGAAAATTTTCAATGGATTTATTTTGTTTCAAGCTAAAATGCGATAAAGCTATGCGTAGAAAATTTTTTAAATCAATTTATTCAATACTATAAATGATTAATAATACGTTAACTTGCAGGCGTTTAAAACGCAATGAATTTAGTTTATGATTCCTTAAGCTATGAAGATTTCTACAATTTCTCGAATGACAGCGAAAGTTTTTCAACTGATTCATTTTGGTTCAGGCTAACATCTGATAAATCTACACACAGGAAAAAGTTTAAATCAATTTATTTAATAATATAAATGATTAAAAATACGCTAACTTGCACACGTTCAAAAGGCAACGGATTTAGTTTATGATTCGTTTAACCTATGAAGAATTCTACAATTTCTCAAGTGATAGATATAATTTTTCAATTGATTCATTTTGGTTCAAGCTATAGGCAGGAAACTTTTTAAATCAATTTATTCGATACTATAAATTATTAATAATGCGTTAACTTGTACGCATTCAAAAGGCAACGGATTTAGTTTATGATTCGTTTAACCTATGAAGAATTCTACAATTTCTCAAGTGATAGATATAATTTTTCAATTGATTCATTTTGGTTCAAGCTAACGCGTGATAAAGCTATAGGGAAGAAAATTTTTAAATCAATTTATTCAATACTATAAATGATTAATAATGCGTTAACTTGTACGCATTCAAAAGGCAACGGATTTAGTTTATGATTTCTTTAAGCTATAGAGAATTATACAATTTCTCGAGTGATAGCGTATATTTTTCAATTGATTGATTTTGGTTCAAACTAACGCGTGATAAAGCTATACGCAGAAATTTTTTTTAAATCAATTTATTGAATACTATAAATAAATAATAATAATTAATAATACGTTAACTTGCACTCGTTCAAAATGATTATGATTCCTTTAAGCTATAAATAATTCTACAATTTCTCATGTGATAGTGAATATTTTTCAAATGATTCATTTTAGTTCAAACTAACGTGTGATAAAGCTATAAATCGATTGGAATTTTTAATGTTTTGTGGAGTAGTCCACATATTTATGATGAAAGAAAATGTAAACTAAACGCATTGTTTTTTCATCGGGTATAAGCTGACATATGATAAGGCCTTAAGAAAAGACATTTAATGTTGCTTATAAAAGCTTGCCATTTGTGTGAAATATTGAAATTTATTTTAATTCTTGGTACTTTTTTATAAAAGGATAATATTTCTCTGGGAAACTACAAAAATATACCAGAAATTATCTTTCATTTTTATATAATGGTATTATACGCATCAATGATTTATTTTAACCACTTCTAAAATTTCCTCCACAAGCTGGGGATGAATTATATTTCCCCCTCTACCCTAATGTAATATTATATGATTAATTACTTTCCGGTTTGAAAGCACAGTGTTCTATATTTAGTGGGAAAGAAAAATATCGAAAAATGTGTGCTCAAAGACACACACCAGATTAAAATAAAATTAACGCCTGACATTCCGATGGAAACTCATCTTCACTGCGGATTTCGAAGGGTGGCGTTGAAATAAATTATGGAGGATTCTCCAGGATTAGAGGATGGAATTAGGAATTAAGCACAAAGATGGTGGCGGAAAAAAAATCGAAGGGCTTTCTGATTATTGATTGTAAAACTTCATTGATCTTTTCACCCACGAAGTAAAGAAAATTCCTCCAAATAAAACATTTAGCAAAAGCCTCCATTGATTTTACTTTTTTTATATATTCAACCATCCATTCATATTAAAGAATATTTGTTTATACGTCCATTATAATGAATTTCCATCTAAAGTTATATAAGAAGATATAATTACTACCTAACAATTATGTTACTTTACAAAACCTCTGTACCAAAACTTTATTTTTATTACATCAATCTATTAATTTTCCTCTTTAGAAAATATAAATTAATGTTATTGTTTATATTTTAGGTGAATACAAGCTTAAAAGTTTCTCATTGAATATTTGAAATTGTATAAGGGACAATAATTAAATTTGCATTAAACAATAATGTCACTCTAATTGAAACTTACTTTTAGTAGAAAGTTAAGAACGTAACAATACTGATGCTTTCTAACAAGATATAAATTAATTTTTACTTGGTAATTATCATAATCAGGATATACACACCAAGATTATACTCTTAACAATTTTATCTTTATTTTCATTGAATACTTTTACATTGTTTATTCTTCTACAGTAACCACATCCCACACACTCTTGTTGAATTATGTAATATTCTTATTCCATACATATTTATTTGATTGTTTTTGTTCATGTAAAAGGGTTCACCTAGGTGTACAAATATCTTAATTATTAAAATATACATCCTTTAGATTATGATTTGACTCTAACAAAAAATACCACTTTTAAGGATGTGTCATTGTTTTAATTCCAGCAATAATTGAAAAAATGAAATAGCCAAATATAAGAAAAACAGATTGTGATAAAGCGAACAAAATATGTCTTTCAAACATTCGAGCTAAATACCGTAATATTATGTCATGATCTAAATAGTGCACTTCGAGGAGAAAAGTAAAATTACGTTTAACATTGTTAAATGTTTAACTATTCTTCAGTTCCAAAGCATTATATATTATACTGAGTAACAAATAAAAAGAATCAACTATCTTTATGACACACAAGTTTACTTTAAACTTTAAACTTTAAACTTTTAAAACTACCGCTCTATATTCCCGTGAAAACTGATCTTCATATCAAATTTCGAAGGAGGATATATTAATTAATTATAGACTAATGTCCAGTATTAAAATATGGGATTAGGATTTAGGTAAATCTGTTAGCCAAACAGACAAGTAATTTCATGTATATATATATATATATATATATATATATATATATATATATATATATATATATATATATATATATATATATATATAAATATAATAATTTAGGTAAATAAAATACCTAAGTTGAAATCTTCTTACCAAATAACATAGCAAAGTTTTTAACTTCAGATCAGAAGTAGTTTAAACTCTTCACGATATGCGGGCAATAGGGGACATGCCCACTAATAGGGGAAATTACTTCATCAACATGTGTTTGTTCTACGTTATATCATATCCAGTAATGAGCCGAACATGAGGGGTCGTTTCAGCATATGTTGATATGATCCCCTACGTCATACTCTTGTTCTACATGCACATGACGTTGTTACTCTGGGGAGCATTTACTTGGACGGTCATAGATATCACTCATACCCCTGGAGACGTCTCTAATGGTCTCAGGTTATGTTAACAGACGAACTTCTCATTTACACACATTTATCAGCCCCATACAAAGAAGTCATTCTTCCTGATGATGTTGCCTCACGTCACACCCTTTCTCCCCCTTCTACAAATACTAATAAAAAAAACTAGGCATCGGGGAAATAGCAGTGACATCGAAACATGAAATCTTATTGATTTATAATGTCACTAACATTGTAAGAAAACTTGGATTATTTGGTGCCACAAAAAGCTTATCCTCCCAAAACCAGAATTATTATAATTATATTGTTATAATATACAATAAAAAATTGTCATAACGGAGTAATTCCTCATATACGAATACTTATTTCTAGGTGTACATATTTCAAGAAAGAATTTTAGAAATAAAGCTCCAAAATAAAACATTTGGATTCATGTATTTTAAACATACGTTTTTTCAGCATTTTTACTGTTAGGCTTAACATTGTTTTAAAATTAGACAATATATAATACAGTATTTATTTTTTATTGTGTTGATTGCAATTATTACTGTTCTGTAATTTCTGAAAGAAATAACCTGTTAAACATTACTCTGGCTATACTGCGTCAAGGTGATGATATACTTGAAAAAATAAAATTTAAAATCTATGATTATAAGCATACGTTTGCACAATTTAGCTCTTTAAAAAAACTATTTTAAATGAAAAAAGTTAAATTTTAGTCTGAGAAAAATGAGTCTTTATAAGCATGTCTGAATAAAAAGTGTTAAGTAAAATTACATAACTCCTTTAAATTAAATATCTCCTAAAGGTAAACAAAGCTAAAATCATGTAAACTTCCAAACTCATGTTTGCGGTGAGTCCAAACAACTATAACCTGAATTCTTCAGATATATGGAAATATAAAAAGTCATAGAATATAAAACCATTTATTCACTAAATTCTTAGCAAGAAGTAATAGAAATGTAAATTACAATGCTTTTTAGCAAAACAATATAGGTAATACGTAGGATTTTAAAGTATAACAACTAATTTTATTTTTAACTTCTTTAAATTAAATATATTCTAAAGGTAAACAAAGCTAAAATCATGTAAACTTCCAAACTCATGTTTGCGGTGAGTCCAAACAACTATAACCTGAATTCTTCAGATATATGGAAATATAAAAAGTCATAGAATATAAAACCATTTATTCACTAAATTCTTAGCAAGAAGTAATAGAAATGTAAATTACAATGATTTTTTAACAAAACAATATAGGTAATACGTAGGATTTTAAAGTATAACAACTAATAAATTAATATTTATTTACAATTGTATAGATATATAAATTTCAAAATCCACAGTAAAATATCATTTGAAAACATAAATAATGGAACAGTTTATTTTAAAATTTTTTATAAGAAGCAAAATCAAAATTTTTCTAAACATTAAAGAATCTGAAACTATTCATGTAGTCATATATCATATAAGTCCTTGCAATTAAAGACGGTATTATCCCTATGGAAAAAAATAACAAAAAAGTTGAAAATCACAATGTTTTCTACAAATACACTATATTCAAAAATTTTCCAAGAAAAAATATCGAGAAAAAACTCCTTTTTAATTACAAATAGGGAAGCAGTTTCTTATAACATTATTTCTTTATAAGAAGTAAAACTCAAGTTATTCAAAATACCAAAAAAGACTCCAAACTTCATTGCTGCAATCGTTTATCTTATATTTCACTGTAAATAAAGAAGCTATTATTCTGCAGCAGATTTTAGCTACTATTAAAAAGTTTGTTTACCTAGTAATTACGGTCGATGAACGGGCATATCCTTGCCAGATTAATTTTTTATAACTTAATATTGAGCGCTTAATTACTTTAATTTTTTGTGCAAGACAATCAAGTTTTTATACTCTACACGAAAAGTTTTATTCTTTATTTGACACCTTATTCTAATCTGAAAATGAAAGAAAAAACTATTTTTAAAGTGCAATCAATAAAATTGATTTAATAGGATTAAGGTCCCCGATTTAATCTTACATTTTTGCATCAATAAATTTAAGTTCAATCAAATTTTCCTAGCATAAACACCAATTCCTTAATTTGATTAAAAAAATATTTGCACTGTAAAGGGATTAAATATTTATCATTATTTAGAAAAATTAACGGTAACGTATTACCAAATTTATTTATTCAACTGTCCTATTTATTTTCCGACATAATCTGTAATTAAATAAAAATATTTCTAAATACTTAAAAATATATAATATAAAAACAAAACTTAAACTAAAATAATATTTTCTGAATGTTAGAAGTTATCCAAGCGTATGTTAAGATTTTATTTTGATTGATATCTATATCTACCTATTTATCTATCTATCTATATATCTATATCTATCTATATCTATCTATCTATCTATCTATCTATCTATCTATCTATATATATATATATATATATATATATATATATATATATATATATATATATATATATATATATATATATATATATATATATATATATATATATATATATATATATATATATATATATATATATATATATATATATAATATATATATATATATATATATATATATATATATATATATATATATATATATATATATATATATATATATATATATATATATATATATATATATATATATATATATATATATATATATATATATATATATATATATATATATATATATATATATATATATATATATATATATATATATATATATATATATATATATATATATATATATATATATATATATATATAGGCCTGATGAGGGATTTCTAGCATTATAAAGGGAAAGATTCCCTCTTGAATCCGATGCATTCGTACTCAAATCGTACACAAATGTTAAAAGATAAAGAAAATTTCGGATCAAAATAATCAGAATTTCTTGAGGCAAATTCTCTCGCGGACTTCTGTCTCTTACATCTCAATTTTAAAGCTGTATTAGCCAACCAACCAGAAGTTTTAATTGCCAGTCACGAGGGGACACCGGGACGCAGTTTAAGTGTGACTAGTTTTTTATAAAGCACTTTTACAGCAGGATAATTAGCGGTTCAAAGTTGCTAAATTAATAGGAAAAAGAGAGATATTCACCAAGATTGTCAGAAAAGGATGGAACCGCCTGAAAATATTTTAATGTTGTATGGGCTAATCAACCAGAAGTTTTAATTGCCAGTCACGAGGGGACCCCAGTGACACAGCTTAAGTGTGACTAGTGTTTTTAAAGCACTTAAAAACAGGATTCGCAGACTTCGCCTGATGGTTCAAAGTTGCTAAATTAAAAGGAAAAAAATATATTTACCAAGATTGTCAGAAATGGATAGAACCACCAGAAAAATAATTTAAGATAGACATAGTTACGTTGGTTGACAATATTTAATTATTATAATAATTTTGCAATCACTATATGTATAATTGAATGTATCATTTTAACTTTAAAGCTAAAATACTATATATATTTTAAAATTAAAAGTTTTGCATTTTCGTCTTCATTTATTTTAAAAAAAGATATATGTTTGTAAAAATATAGAAATAAAAAATCTCAATTTACTACAATCAAATATATATAATAAAAATCAAGACTAAATTATAAAAATTATTACTATTCTTATTTTATTCGTTAATTTAGTAGGCGTACGTATGTGTATATATGCAATATATATGTTATTTGAATACGAAACAAATAATATTTTGTAAATTCTTTAAAAATTCTTTGTTGCTTCACCGTTGTTATGTATTTTATATATACTTTTTAATTTATTTAATTTTTAAGAAAAATATCTATTTTTTTCTTTATGCATCAATGCAATTCAGGACAACACATTCTTATTTTAACTATAATGCTCCCGAAAAAATGGAAAGAAATCTCATCTATTTAATCAAAAACTGAACTTTTTTACCCTCTCATAGCTGACACGGTTTCATGGAATTTACATTTAGAGGAGGGTGGTAGATAGAGGGAGAAACTTCCTAATACCTATGTGAAATGAAATTAGAGGCTTGAAGATTTCTGGAATAAATGTGGAATAAAATCCCCTGCCAAAAGAACAAATTAAAAAGAAAAAAAATAGAAGAAGAGAGAACTTGCATCTGTGTTTGACTTTTATATCTCCTTCATCC
>CM063503.1:85243082-85260582 GCA_032207245.1 Pardosa pseudoannulata | reverse complement strand
ATCTAAATATACACTGACTAAAACATCTCGATTCTCACATCCATCGTATGTTTGCTATTTGTCGTCAAGATTCAGGAAAGCAGCCATGTGCGTGAGAGAAACATTTTATTCAGAAAAGTTTTGTTTAGCTTTTTCACACTTTAGAAACGGTTAATTCAATGTATCAGGCTGTTGAGATTTAAATATTTTGCTCATAAAATACGAGATCGTAAAGGGCTCCATTTACATAAGATACTCTTTTAGAATATCATGCTAAAAACTTACTACTGGGAGACTGGAATTTCGAACGAAAGCCTGAAGAATTTATTACATAAATATCCCTTTCGGGACGGTAAGAAAAAGAAGTAACTTCTAAGTATTCCGTATGTGAACGATATATTTAAAAAAACAGACTTATTGATTATAAACAAGATAATTGTTTTCTGAAAATATCCAACGAATGTATTCATTTTGTAGGAAAACATAACTGGTTTTTAATTTTTATAGACCCATCAATTATTTATACTATTCAAAGTCAATATTTAGCAAAAATTCTCTTTATATTTAATAAAAACACTTTTTCCGAATAATTTATAACATTTCCATCGATCTTTACATAATATGTATATTTATTACTAGATTGATTAATAGTTAAATCCACTACAAAATATATAGAAAATTACATAATTATTATAGCTGTATTTATCTCTCTCTCTCTGTATATATATATATATATATATATATATATATATATATATATATATATATATATATATATATATATATATATATATATATATATATATATATATATATATATATATATATGTGTGTGTGTGTGTGTGTGTGTGTGTGTATACATAACTGATCGATAACTCTTTATATTTTTTTTATTAAAATTAAATAATTAGATTAATTTTTTATGTACTGTCATTATTATAGTGTGAATATGTATAGATGGTGATATATATATATATATATATATATATATATATATATATATATATATATATATATATATATACTATTATTCGTAAATATTTTATTGTATTTTTTTATAATTCTACCTAAATATGTTACATGTACTAGTTAATAGAATGTTAAATGCATAATATATCGAATAATGATAATTATATATATATATATATATATATATATATATATATATATATATATATATATATATATATATATATATATATATATATATATATATATATTTATTTGTTAATGAATTTATTTATTTAATAACTTATATACGCATATATTATTCAGTTTTTTTCCTTCGAATGGTTTTCTGAAATATACTTACATTTCGTAACATAATACAGAGAACGATCAGCTACATTTTATCAGAAAAAAAATATGTATGCAGATGGCTCGTTATCAAGAAGTCCCCGACCATTACCCATAAACATAAAAAAATCCCATTTAAATACACTCCGTGTATATTCTGCAAGGTATCTGTCCGCTCAAAGCTCCTAGTAAAAACAAAATGCATTACTAATACCTTCTTTATGGGTAGTCACCGTTCTTCCTCCCAGGAGATGAGAAAGAAACGTAAAGTAATCCACCAATCGCCTACACTCGATCTTGGTCCTAAAGATACGTTCGGTATTCTGGGTTGCAGGGGGTACCTAGATCAGTATTGATCCTATCCTCTCATTAGACAGGGCCGCTTTTTAGCCCTAAGCTGCTCATCTTGAGTCCTCTAAGTAAGAATTAAGGGGGAAAGGGGAAAAGAAGGATAAAGATGTTTTAAGGGTTCCCTTGAATAAATGACTGTTATGTAGCGATCGATAAGCTCAAGAACTGAGGGTTCGTTTCAATGGATGACCCCCTTTAACGCTAAAGAATCTCAGCCAAGTTTGAACTAAAACTTTTCCAGTAATTAACAGCTGTAAAAAAGATTATTTTTTATTGCTTCTCCTATCAAAGTTGGTGAATTATTAATATTTTAAATGTAAAGACAACACTGACTTTCTATAATTATTTTAGTTATCCAATAAAAAATTGCATTTGTCTTTCTCAAAAAAATTCATATTTTATAATATAAATTCATTTGCTATCTCTGTCCCTGTGAAGTACTGCTTTGCAATCAAAACCAGAACTTTTGACTGCTTGAACTAAAAAATTGTTGATTTATTGTGTTGTCGAGATCCGAGGTTTTAATTTTAACTTTGAATTTTGAATTGTTTTTAAGGAATAGCCAAAACTATAGATGGAAGTTGAAGATAGATTGACCTACTCCCCTTAACCAACTTGAGGAACGAACATCAACAAATGTTATTATTTTAAAAGTGAATTTAGAAAAATATATCACCTTATATAAATTTACATAGTGCTTCAGAAGTATGGATTTTCAAAATGTAGAATCGAGCTATATTTAAAGTTAGTATATGTTTTTAAAAAATCTGATATTTGATGTATTTTAAAAAAATTCTGATATTTGATGTATTTTAATTGGTTTATATTACTGAAGTACATACATGTATTAGAAATATGTTAACCATTGCTCAAATACTTACATACAAAGTTTTCTTTTCATGAGAAAAATAGATATATCATTGTTGACAGAGCAAACTTATATTAGTCGCTGGAAATTATAATACAATTGAAGTAGTTAAAAATGAAATTTTTAATTATTTTACTTTTTAAACAGAATTAGATTAGCTTATTATGATTTTTGATAGCTTTTAAGCGAATGAAATTGTGGACAGATAAATCAGTTGATCAAACTAATGTTTTGAAATTCTAAATTTAAAATGAATAAATTATGTATTTCAAAGTTCTGATCTTTCATAAATTTCAAACTAATTTGTCAGATATTAGGCACTAATTATTCATAAAAATTTATCATTACACATCTCCCTTAAAATGTAGCGGCAGTCTTAAATTGTGTGGTCCAAATTAAACGTCAAGTCAGCCATCCTAATCAAACTTCACAAGACGCAGTTGCTAAAATAACATTTTAAGCATCCATCATTCTTGTAGGACGCCAACAATCCATTTGCTATCTTCATCCAGGTGAAATACTGCTTTGCAATCAAGGCCACAATTTTTGATTGCTTGAACTAAATCATTGTTGATGAATGGTGCTGCATAAGTCTGCGGTTTTATTTTTAACTTCAAATTTTGGATTATTTTTGTATGTTTTTAAGGAATAGCCAAAATCATAAAGGGAATTTGAAGACTGATTGAACTACTCCCCTTAAACTGTTTAATCCAACTTGAGGAATAAACATCAAAGAATGCTATTTTTTAAAGCGTATTTAGAAAAATATATATGCTTATATAAATTTACATAGTGCTACAGGCGTATACATTTTCAAAATGTAGAATCAAACTACATTTAAAGTTATTATATGTTTTAAAAAAAATTTATATTTGATGTATATTAAACGGTTTTTAATATTGAAGTATATACATGTGTTAGAAATATGTTAAGCTTTGCTCACATAGTGACATACAAAGTTTTCAAGAGAAAAATAACTATTTCATTGTTGACTGAGCAAACTTCTATTACAAGCTGGAAAGTATAATATAATTGACACAGATAAAAAAGAAATTTTTAAACATTATACGTTTTAAACAGAATTAGATTAGATTATTATGATTTTTAAAAGCTTTTAAGCTGATGAAATTGTGGACAGGTAAATCTGTTGATCAAACTAATGTTTGGAAATTCTTCCGCACAATTTAAAATTAATAAATTATGTATTTAAATGTTCTGATCTTTTATAAATTTCAAACTAATTTGTAAGTAATTAGCCACTAATCCTTCATAAAAATTTATCATTACACATCTCCCTTAAAATGTAGCGGTAGTCTTAAATTGTGTGGTCCAAATTATCCGTCAAGTCAGCCATCCTAATCAAACTTCACAAGCCACAGTTGCTAAAATAACATTTTAAGCATCCATCAGTCTTGTAGGACGCCAACAATTCATTTTCTATCTCCGTTCAGGTGAAGTACTGCTTTTCAATCAAAGCCACAATTTTTGATTGCTTGAATTAAATCCTTGTTGATGACTGGTGTTGTCGAGGTCAGAGGTTTTATCTTTAACTTCGAATTTTGAACTTTTTTGTTTGTTTTTAAGGAATAGCCAAAACAATAGATGGAGTTTGAAGATAGATAGGCCAACTCTCTCTAAACCATTTCAGCCAACTTGAGAAACAAACATCAACTAATGCTATTATTTTAAACCCGAATTTAGAAAAATATATGGCATTATATAAATTTACATAGTGCTTCAGGAGTATGGATTTTCAAAATGTAGATTCGAACCCAATTATTATAATTTTATTTAAGTATATGTTTTAAAAATTGTGATATTTTATGTATTTTAATCGGTTTGTAATACTGAAGTATATACATGTATTATAAATATGTTAAGCATTGTTCAAATACTTACATACAACGTTTCCTTTTCAAGTGAAAAATAACTATTTCATTATTGACAGAGCAAATTTTTGTTACTAGTTGGAAAATATAATAGAATTAAAATAGTTAAAATAATTTTTTTTTAAATTACACCTTTTGAATAGAATTAGATTAGATTATTCTGATTTTTGATAGCTTTTAAGCTGATGAAATTGTGGACAGGTAAATCTGTTGATCAAATTAATGTTTGGAAATTCTTTCACACAATTTAAAATGAATAAATTATGTATTTAAAAGTTCTGCTCTTTTATAAATTTCAAACTAATTTATCAGATATTAGCCACTAATCCTTCATAAAAATTTATCATTACACATCTCCCTTAAAATGTAACGGCAGTCTTAAATTGTGTGGTCCAAATTATCCGTCAAGTCAGCCATCCTAATCAAACTTCACAAGCCGCAATTGCTTAAATAACATTTTAAGCATCCATCATTCTTGTAGGACGCCAACAATTCATTTGCGATCTCCGCCCTGGCGGAGTACTGCTTTGCAATCAAAGCCTCAATTTTTGACGGCTCGAACTGAATCATGGTTGATGAATGGTGTTGCCGAGGACCGAGATTTCATTTTTACCTTCGAATTTCGGATTTGTTTTGTTTCTTAGAAATGGCCAAAGCAGATGATGGAAGTTGAAGATAGATTGGCTTCGTCCTCCCAAAGTTCCGAAGTCAACTTGAAGAAAGAAAATCGAGGAATGTTATTATTTTGAAAAATAAAAAAAATACTTAAAAAATAATTGGAATTACAAAAGTTTACATACATCTAGGAAAAAAGATTTCGAATAAATTGCTTCGGCTGTCTAAGGTAATAAATAGAAGGTATTTGATATATTTTGATTGGATTTAAGAATAGAATGCATACATATATTAGAAATATATTTCTAAACATCACTCAAACAGTTAAATTCAACATCAGGTTTTGAACAAAAATCGATTTAACAACAGATTTATAGCTGAAAGATAGTTGTTTTATTTTATCTCAAAAATGTTAATCAAACTAAATGGTTAAAAATAAACTTCCAAACATATTTAGTGCAAAAATTAAGAATAACAAAGAATGGCGGAATTAACTGAAACACCAAAATACTACAAAGATAATAAAAAGATATGACCATACTATAAAATAATTTTAAAACACTACTTGCAGCTTTAATACATAAAAACATAAAAATATACACTATATATATTATGTTATATAGTTTGGTTTAATGAATAACCTTTTATATATATATTCCCATATACACTCCCCAGTGCTTTCATTTATTAACAAATGTGTTAAATACTAATTTAAAACTAAAAAATAATTATTATGATAGAATAATCAATATTATGCTTTAGAAACACAATTGGGTCACTAATACATACAATAAACTAGAATAACTTAGATTCGATAAATTTTAGTGTAATCTCACTTTAGATTTGGCAAAATGAGGTTTCTGGTAAATGAGGAGAAATGAAATAAATTATTTAATATTTTTGAAAACATTTTTATAATTCTATATCAAACTGAACATTTTGTAATATTTTTTTTATTTCGCTAAGTGAAAATTTATTTGAAAATAACTCTAAACAACTTAACATTTTTTATTTAATAAGTAAAACGGCTTTTAGCAAATTTTATCACGAATTTAAAAATATAATAAAAACCGATATATATAATATATATATATATATATATATATATATATATATATATATATATATATAATATATATATATATATATATATATATATATATATATATATATATATATATATATATATATATATATATATATATATATATATATATATATATATATATATATATATACATGTATATATTTATATATATATATATATATATATATATATATATATATATATATATATATATATATATATATATATATATATATATATATATATATATATATATATATATATATATATATATATATATATATATATATATATATATATATATATATATATATCATATTTTATTTAATAGATTCTAATTTTTCTATAGAATATTTTGGGGACTTTATTTAAGATTTTTATAACAAAATATTTTACATTTTTTTCTCTTTTAATGATTAAAACTGAAGGGCAATATTTATAGATTAAAAATTGCCAATAACAACCGGCGAGTTAAAGCATTAATATAAAACCAAATTATTCTAATTTAGTTTATTTAAATTGTATTTGCAGTTTGAAAAATAATGAGTATTTTTACAGCCAAATATAAACAGATAGTCCTTAAAATACAATATTTATAAGTGCAATTAATTAGATATCCCCTGCAAGCTTTCCTCTTTATTTATTTCCAATTAATATGGTTAGTTTTAGAAACAGAAACGATTCAAGATATTTCCTACTGATGATGTTCGGTAAATGTTCTGCATACATAACTGGAACCTAAACCCCTTTATTTCTGAACAAGATCGTAGTCACAGAACACGCTTGCATATTAGATTAAATCAATTCTACCATTCGGCAAAGTGCTCGGTTTGATGTGTTGTTGTAAAGCGATGGATTTAGTGTTATTGCCAAAATCTTGATTTGCGCCAAACGTGGGTTATTCAGTGCAATTAATATGTTTTGTTAAATATTTGCTGAAGTTTTGAATCAGCTATGGACTCAAGTAATTCATTATGGAGAACACTACTGCATTAATATCACAGAATACCTAATTTAAAGATAATATATTATTTTTAAATTTGTTAGGGTTAACATTCTTATCATAATCACGTACTACATATTGTATGAAGGAGTGAATATTTCATACCAATACTAGTTATAATGTAAGTTAGGCAAATTAATTTACTGCTATCACACATACGTGACTGTGTGAAACAATTATTACTATCCTTTCAGACATGCTTCTACAAATTTAATGCAGTAACTCTTCGGATGTTAAACGAAATTATTTATGAAAACCACTGAACTATCTTGCCTAATTAAATGAACTACCCATATTTATGATGTTAACATAATTTTTGTATTAACTAACGCAAATTGTGACCACTACTGTGGATATCAAAATTTATCAAATATTGTCTCTAAGTAGTGTCTCGGGTATTGAAGTAAAAAGCTGGGAAAATAAGTGGATAATTTTAAATTGTTTATGTTTGTTAACTCATAAAATCTAAGTATTAAATAAACTAATTGAAATTTCTTATTTTTAAAATATAGAAGTTTTACAAACAATTTAGTATAAAATTTCAGTACATAAATATGCTTTCATATTTTGATAATGATAATTTCTGTTGAACCTTTTTTACAATATCGAAAATACAAATCTCTGCAGATATGAAGAGTACAATGTTTAATACAACTTACAATATTAAAAAGATATTTTCCTAGGAAAATAGTAAAAAAAAATTTAATTATTAAAATATTTGATACAAATAAATTAATTATTTTGAAAAATTGCTTGAAACATATTGCTAAAAAACCATGTTCTAAAAAATTATATTAAACGTTATTTAAAAAATTAGAATATATATATATATATATATATATATATATATATATATATATATATATATATATATATATATATATATATATATATATATATATATATATATATATATATATATATATATATATATATATATATATATATATATATAAATACTTGATAAATTACTAAAGACAGAGTATAGTTATTAAAAGAAGTCTAAGAAAAATATATATATATATATATATATATAATATATATATATATATAATATATATATATATATATATATATATATATATATATATATATATATATATATATATATATATATATATATATATATATATATAATATATATATATATATATATATATATATATATATATATATATATATATATTATATATATATATATATATATATATATATATATATATATATATATATATATATATATATATATATATATATATATATATATATATATATATATATATATATATATATATATAGCATTTTCTTAGACTTCTTTTAATAACTTCTTTCTCTACTCTGTCTTTGGTAATTTATCAAGCGGTTAATTTTTATCTTCAAACCATAAAGATATAAGTCAATAATTGTCCCCGAAGTTAGGCGAAAGTTTTTAAACTTCCCCCTCATCTTATCCAAATTGAAATTCACTAACTTCCCCCTTCCGAAAAGTAGGTTATTAGCATATCGATCTATATAGAATGTGATTGCATGCATTGAATAATACTTACTGTATCTGTATGTAAAGTATGAGTTGTCTGTTGATGGGAGGGGGGAATCATTCCCAACGAAATATTGGATTTGTAGGACAAAAGAAGTATGAGACATAATTCTTTGCACAGATGACTGCGTGGTCCGTGAAATTTGGTAGGGGAAAAACCTCTATTCAAGGTTACTGGGGGGCAAAGGCCAAGATAAATATATTGATTTTTAAGGGGGAGGCGGTGCTTGTCATTACACTGTTGGGTTTCGGCTGCTCATCTTTTTTAATCTCTTTTAAAGCAAAGAGGGGTATATTCCAGTGTGTTAAAGAGGAAACCGTCTAAAAAGTAGATGATCCGATCGAAGGCTTTTAGACACCTCATTTAAATAATAAAACCATATTCAACTCATCGAAAGAGGGCTTAATATTTATTCAAGCTATCTTCTGGAATATAACCATTTATTTTTTTTATAAATCAGTTAATATTAAACATAAATTCAGCTTAAAATGTTACTACTGGTGTATAAAATATACAAATTTATGTGCTTAATAGCTGACTGTTATATCCAACATATCACTATATAGATCATAAATATACTGCATTTAAAAAAGTTAGTTTTACTTTAGAAATAATAAAATGTTATAAAAACATCCAGTATCTGTAATCTTTTCATTTATAAATAATATAAATATTACAATGCACTATTAGATAGTATTTTATAATTATAAGTTATAAGCAGACCTACACTCATCTTAATTGTAGTTTTTATTAGATTAAATTTAATGCTAGAAAATGCTTTCTAAATTAGTTTTACTCCAGTGTAACGTTTCTTAACTTTAATATATAACAACTAGCGTCGGTTTCATTTAATAAATGTTCATGATATAGAAGAAAAATGTGCCAGAATGCATTGCATTTGTATTAAAATTTCCAAAAGATTTATTCTTAACAAAAATACGAGGATATAAATATTCACTTTTCTTGTTCCCAATAAATATTTTCCGAAATATTTCAAAAAATGTTTAGTGTTAGTATGACTAAAAATATTGTATGTAAAACACTGCTGAAGTTTTAGGGCTTTTTCTTATATATATATATATATATATATATATATATATATATATATATATATATATATATATATATATATAAACATCTAAGAATAAGATTCATTAAATATTTAATGCAATTGCTGTATTATTTTGAATTATTATAATACTTCTTTAAACCATTTAGAAAAAATTTTAATTAAAAAAAAATTCTACATTTATAAAATTAAACCTACCCCAGATTAAATTATAGTATATCACCTAATATTTTAGTACTCAGAAAGCAATATCATACCTGATATAATATCTTCCAATTTACATCAATAAATAATTTTATATAATATGTCAGCATCATGATTATTTTATATAGTATTGAATGTTAATATTAACATTTAAAAAGTTATATTAAATGTCATAATCGTAATATTTTGAATAAAATATCATGCACTTAAAAGTTTTAAAGGCATTAAAAAAATAGAGAAAATGTTGATATTAAATGATAAATTTTCAAAATTATAAACTATGCTGACATAAATAGTTTGTGAATTATTATCTTTTATGATTAAACAATTAATATATATAATTATATAAGATATAATTATATATCATTTAATTGGCATACTAAAAATTATTATTGTGTGACGGGTTTACAAAATTTAGTAATATTTAAATGATAAATTCTATAAGAAGGCTAATTATTATAAATAATTTGACGATCTCTAACTTTCTATTGATACAAAAAGGAATACAGATAATAAACTTCTTCTATTAGATAATGAATTTTCAAAATTATTAAACAACCTTACATAAATATTTTTGTAAATTTTCACGTTTTACAGTTTTTAATAAATCAGTTGTTTAATAGCTAGCTTGAATTCATTCTCTTAGATTTATGTAATTTCAGTAATTGCGAGAAAAATTAAATTTCATGTTCATAATTAAATTTTATTGCTTCGTTCATTTTTTGTTTGTAACATCGAAAAATTTTGCAAACTTACCAGCGCTAAAAGTAAGAAGCAATTTCTCTTTAAAAATTACTCCAGCGTTTTTAATTACATTGTTCATATTTAGAAAGAAAGACTACAGGCGTTTCGGAATTTTATATTGAATTTCTGAAAATATATTAGGAGCGAAATAAAAAAAAGTAAGCAAACATTAACATGTTTGATACTGATAAGAAAATTCAAAGGTTACTTTTACAGTTAATGGATGTAGAGAGAAAAAGCAAATAAAAAAAAACTTCTAGCTTCAACCCAAATGCATCTACAGACAACATCTGTCTAAAGAGATAGCAAGATAACACTGAGAAAATTGGAAATCGGGATCACGAAAGAGAGTTAAAAACTCTAGTTCGTCTTTCTTCTACGAACATCACTTTTTATTGTTTTAGTTCTTTAATTTCCTTAACTTTACTGCCTTAAAAGATAAACACATTAACAAATTCCTTAGCAAATATAATTAACCTGGAAGCCGAAGCAAAGAATGTTTTATTCTCTAAGTCTTTTTACTACTTTTTTTCAAGTATTGATTACTGCCTTCAAATGCGCTGTTGATATTTATTTTTAGTTTAAAGTGGAATATGTTTACAGTATTATTTTCGTTTTTTCTTCCTTTGAAGGTGAAACTGAATTTCGAATTTTTCATAATGCTTTTCAATCAGAGACGGTTTTAATTTTGAAAATCATTTCAGCTGAAGAGTTTAGCTGCAAATGTATTGCAAATAATTTAAGAAAGATTTTATTAAAAACTTCATACATTAATTTCAAAAACTGATTGTTTTTGTATCTTTTATGTGTAAGGCGTTAGATAATTATTGTTTATATTTAGATAGCCTTTATTTTATCGAATAATAACGGTGACTTTGGAGATATGAAAATTGCATAAATAAAAGAAAACTGACTGATTTCTTATTACCACTTTTATTACGAATTTTTATGTATACAGAGAGCTACAATATACGTTCTAAAGATCCGAGTATACACAGAAAAAAAGGTAGTTTTTGCTTTTATATAACTGAAATCTTTTTAATCCATATTTTGCTTTTTTAGTAAGTAAATACGCAAAAACGAAGATTCCTTAAATAATTAAATGAGCTAAAATATTCAAAAATTACCTTTAAACCTTGCCAGCATATAAGAAGGGAGCTCATAAACATCGATTTTCATTTTGTATGAAGCAGCTTGTTTAGAGAGATCTGATAAACATTATATTTTTCGAAGCTCCTCAGTCATATCCAAAATAATACCATAGTGAGTACTTTTTTATTTCATGTAATTTTTCAAGCATCTATTCTAGTCAAACTCTGTAAAATCCAAAACATTGAAATAAACTTGAACTGAGAAATGGTACTGATTTTTTATAGCTATCTAGATCAAAACATTCACTCAATATTTAGTAGAATTGTAAAAAAATAAATTTCCTATATTTTTAGAGGTTATTTCTAATTTCATATATCAAGTATTTTATTTTTAGTGTAATTTTCATGTAATATTTTTAATTTTTTCATTTAATGTATTAGTATTTTTAATCGTTTTTCCGTTGATAAAACATATTTAATTAAATGTCATGCTTAACGATTTTATTTAGAATAAATCACATGTCTCGTTTTTTGATCGAATGAAACACTTCTTTCTTTGAAGGTTTTTCTGTTCCAAACAAGATATCTTCTTTCGTCCTCACCCAATTTACTAATTTGAATGAAGGAATGGAATTATCCGTTGTCAGGTTTTTTTCCGTGTTGTAGTAAGGTTCCATCAAACAATAAGCTGCAAGTATATTTGTAGTTTCTTGAGTTGGTGTTGCTTAATCTTGTATTTCAGTAGTAATTATTCCCTGGGAGAAAATGTTCAGTAACAGTTACATTGTTACTAACATTGATGCACATGAATCAGTCTTGTATAAATGTATTTTAAATATCTGAAAAAATGAGAAATCAATCAGTCTGCAGTCATTGATTTTATGACGAAGAGAAGATACTTCATAACTTCCAATAATCTGCCACTATCCACTGTCTTAATGCAAAATATTTAACCTCAGGATTTTGACCAAAAAACCGAAAGCGAAAAGACATATTGCAATCGTAATCTACCAAGAAAACAACAATTTAATGAACGAGTCTAACACATCATGGAACAAAACTAAAATTTGAATTTTGAATTTCTTATGCGCTTTTTCTTCATTGCACTGTTAAACTTGATGTAATATTTTAATTTTATAAACAATCTTCATTCACTACTTTTTCTTTCGAGTTACTAGAAGTTAATTATTTGTTTATACGGAGATGGTATAGTTATTTTCCTGCGCTATGTTCTGCTTGGAACATCTCCCTATATTGCTTGACAAATAATTCTCATTTTTAATACCGACTCATTAGTTCGTCATTTCTTTCCTTTTCTACTCTTTGGATTCGATATTAAGTTCTGTTTGGTCGCAACTTTATTTCGTTATTCTCTTACCAATGATCTTCTTTTTTGGAAATGTATTAACATCTGGTAGAGAAATATTTTTGATATACGCATTCACTTTTGAATTTCATTGAACAGATTATGTATTAGAAGACTCGGACTCAGTTTTAGTATTAAGAATGCAGGCCAGGGAATTGATATTATTAAAAAAATAAAAGAGTTAGGTATATTTGTATCTGACCAAAGCCAATATTTTTTACCGAAAGTAATAGCGCGGTCAGATACCGCTGGATTATTCCAAACGGTAGTTTCAATCCTATTCCAGTCTCCTGTATTTCCAACTATTTATCACTTTTGGGCATAAACCCCTAGGGGTGCACATAAAGAATATATAAATAAATAATAAAATTGACGCAGAAAATGAAATTATTTGTTTATGGTCAAAATGACCTTAACCGTAATTGTATAACTATTTATTTAAATATAATAAAAGTACATTTATGTAATTTTCTGAAGATTTTAGAAAAAGTAAAAGAAAATCAAAATTATAAAGGGAAATCTATTTTATATTATATAAGTCTATTATAGCATATATAATCCCTATTTTCCCTACATTAGCTTTCCATAAACCTGCCTTTTACAAACAAAACAAATTTTGTAGTCCAGCCATTCAACACTATTATATTTTACTTATACTAATTTACTTCAAATCTATGGGTAAGTCATTTCCTCTAATTTAAATTCTATCAAAATAGTGTCTTCGTAGGATAAAATGTATAAAATTTAGTTGTTTACAAAACCCAAAAATTTAAAAGATATTAATTTAAATTTACATAATACTTTATTGCACGGTTTAACTTTTGGTAAATAAAAATATGGTTATTTGGTAAATAAATGTATTTTACTTGATAAGAATTAAATTACTAATTGCATCAAGTAAGTACGTATTCAATAATTAACTATAAGATTAATAATAACGCTAGATTTTGAATAGTTAATAAAAATATAAATAACGAAAGCAAGTATTGAGTTAGAATGCATTTATGTTGACGTAAATAATCTTATTTCGGAAAACCACTATATTTATTAAGTATTTTAATTTTGTTAGTAGAGTGAAATTAGTCTAATCTAACTAACAGTTCTGAATATACTTTGAAATATTCATTTTTCTAAACAAAGCACGTGTGGAAATGAATGTTATGAAATGATTTAGAACAGATTGAACTATAATTACTGAGTAATGGTAGTTACAGTACATTACAAGTACAAGAATTAAACAGTACAAGAATTAAACAAAATTATATTCAGGAACTTGGTTTTACAACATATTTTTATGTTACAATAAAAGAATAATGGATATAAGTATACAATGTTTCTGTAATGTAATTACTAGTCACACGTTTTTCAATCGCATTAAATTATAAGATATTTTGAATTTCTAAAAAACTTTGGCATAAATTAGAAAACTTACACTCGAAATCCACAATGTGAATGTAAAGTGTAAAAACAATAATTTTAATTACTATTAACACCTCCTTATTTTTAGAGCATTCGCCTATCAATAGGGGTGATGTGGGTAGAAATTTTGCATAAGGTTTGGTTCTCATTTGTATTGTCGCACTATAGGAGTCAAAGCTAATTTACCTATAGGATGTTCCTATAACAAAATGGTCAGTAACAACCACGGCTTTGTAATGCTGATTAGGAAATTTCTCTGTATTTAAAAACCGAAGAACTCTCCTGTTAAAATACAGACCACATGTTATATTTTGATATTTCCCCACTTCTAGAATTACTCTCTGGAAATCTGCAAATAATCTTTAGATAAAAGCGAAATAATTTTAATATATTCTTACTTTTCCTTTGCTGTTAGTAGATCAAATAGATTTCACTACCAAGGTAATGGAATTTCCTTCTGATTTTGCAGCTCATGTTAAAAGCCAATAGAAAGATGAAAATGCGTTTCCGACCTCAAAAGAAAAATCTTGATAAGTCAAAAAAGTGTATTCTGTGAGGTAAATTCAACACTGTCTTATTGATTGCCTAATTTTAAAACTTCTAGTGGTGGAATAAAATAATAAAATAAAAACTTTCTGTCGCATCTTTGAAACGGGGAAAATTGCACTCGAAAATAACCGTAATTATTCGAACTGGAAGAAAAAAACTCATTTACAAGTTTCAAAAATGTACCTAAAACAAGCTGAAGCATTATATTTATTCTTCTTCTAAAATGATGTTTCTAGGTGTCTTGTGAGTATTGTTTTCCAATAAATCAATTCTTATTCAAAACTTTTAAATTTACTTCATTTTTACCTTATGTTATGGACACTGAAGTAGAAATACATTTATATGGAACTGACTTTGGATTTAGAGGTCTAGCTTAATCTATTTTGAATACATTTGTTACATTTTCAAAGGATAAAAAAATTATAAGTCAAATAATCTTCAGTTTGCCTCTCAGAGTATGGGCAAGATATATAAAAATACTTTATGAATGGCATCTGAATTTATTTTTATTGCTTTGTATAACGATGATATATTTTTATTAAATAAATTAACCCCTTAATGCACAGTTTTCTGAAAAAGGCTGGCCAAAAAATCAATTTTTTTACTGTAAAAAACACGGTTTAAAACGTTGTGTTGTCAAGAAAATTTCAAAATACAATTATAATCAAAATTTTTATTGAAATTTTGGAATTTAATAGCATTGCAGAAAATAGTCGAACATTGTAATATTACACCCACATCTACGTTTTTTATCTTTCTTTTTGAATTTCCATTTCATAATAAACATTATTATCAACAAAAATACTTATTTATAGTTTTAAAACATAAATAATAAAAATACTAGTATTTATAAAACGAATCAATATTTTCTTTTGTGTGATATATTTCAAAACAAGGTGTTTTTTGATTTCACATTGTTATTTTCAATCATCGATTGCACTTGATTGTAAAAAAATATAGCAATAATGAAGTACAACGCCGCACGAATTATCTCGAGTGTGAACAGTTTGGCCAGTTTAGCTCTCTCGAGTTAACTCGATCATCCACATTAAGTTGTTAAAAATTACAGACAACAGTGGAATTTTAAAATTAAGTTATCTTGTATTTATTAAACGACGTTCAAAGTTTATTAAATGCAATATTATGAAACACATGTATGCAACTATAGTTAACAAATTAAAGTAAAATATTACCTTTTTCTATTACAAATTCTATATAATGAAAGTCTTAAGTACATAATTAGCGTTTCACAGCCAATTACTATTGAATAATATTTTTATAAACTTTAAGGTCAGTATGGAATGGATGTTTGTAGCCGTTCGGAATCGGCTTTAAGTAGTGGGTGCCGGTCTCATTAGTACCCGTGATCAAAAGAATAGACTGTAGCGCTCCAAACCAATCGAAACTTAAGGTCAGTAGATAACTTAAGGTTAATAAATTGCACAGGTATGAAGAAATTCAAAATTCCCCAGAAGTTTTACAAATATTATTAAAATGAAAATTTTCTTGTTTTATAAAACCATTTAAACTTAGAACTAGTATTATTTCTATTGAAATTAGAACTAGTATTATTTGCATGGAAATTAGAACTAGTATGATTTTACATTACCTTATTAACTACATTTCTCATAGGGTGACAGGGATACAAAAGCATAATTTTAATTATTTTTATTTTTATATTTTTATAATTATTTTAAATATTTTTAATTATTTTTATTTATATTTTTCAATTAATTCTGATAAAATTGTCAAACCTCTAGTTAAATATTGAAGAGATAAATGTCCAGAGTTGTTTTATATTATCACATGTTGAAATAATATGTAAATGGCACCATATACTTTCTAATTAAAACTTTTTAAAGTTCAAATATAGAATTAATCACAATATGTTTTGTAAATTCGTTACTTTAATTAAATTCCAACTCACTGATAAGTTACTTTAATGTCTTGATTACAATGGCGTGCAAGATTAATTTTCATTAATTTGATGTGCATTCCATAACTATTTCTTATTATTAGAAGATTTACTTTCCTGTATTTCAAATATCAACTTTAATATTAATACATTACCTTTCCTGTTTAGCATGTATGTATGTGTGTTATTCAGTAAATACTACTTCATACATATTTCATTACTTTAAAATGCCAAAATTTTCTTTGAACTATGTATAAATTGCAAGCTTCAAAACAGCTCTGTTTAAAAACTTAACATTATGTTAAGTTTTTAAACTTCTGTAGGGATAAAAGATTATTTACTTCTTTATCCCTGTTTACATAATTCAAGTGTTTATTTAGAGCGTATACTGCCCTGATACAAAAGCTAATGGCATTACCATGTTACAGAATTGACAAGTGAAGTGAGTATAACTCTCAAAGTAAATGAAAGCACAATGATTATTGATGGATTTTAAACGAGCTTGTGAAATCCTTCA
>CM063503.1:85233082-85238082 GCA_032207245.1 Pardosa pseudoannulata | reverse complement strand
CTAGAAACAATGGTTTTGAAATCTATTTCAACAACTGATTTTTAAATAGTCTTTCCTCAACAATTTTTAATTAATAGTAAACTACATTTTCTTAAGTAGTTGGATCTCATAAATTAAAAATGAACGGTAAATACAGACCCACATTATTTTCATAAAAAAAATTATAAATTTAATAAAACATGTTACATTCCTTACGTTAAGATAAATTATTTTAGTTTATTTTTAATCATGCTTGTAACATAAATTAAGATTGGAAGCATTTGTTTAAAACTAATGGATAAATCTGAAATATACTTCCATTAATGGTACTTATGAAGAAACAAACATTTTCTCTCTTTCTATAGTTATATGTAGATAGATATACATAATGAATAGCTTTTGAGAATCATAAGACTCAAAAAATAAAATATATTAAAGTGAATACATTAAAAATAGAATTAAATTTTAGAATAACATATGATAAAAAATATTTTAGAAAGATAAAAATGTAATTTTTAGATAAGCATGAATGAGAAAACTGTACACGATAATATGTTATATAAGTTATAAATTACTAAATGTTGGTATTTAAAAATAAATTAATTGAAAATAAAAAACTTCATCTGCAGTGGTATAGTTTTTAATATGTATATTTACATATAGATACATGTATAAAACCCCGATATATGTTTTGGTCATATGACACTTGTGAGTGAGCATATGACCAAAACAGAAAATATATTTTATTAGTTAGAAATAAATATTTAATAATACTATATTGAATAAATAATTTTGATACGTATCATCTAATTCCTAAAATTTCTTAATAATAAGTTTTATGCAATACTTGCTTAATGACGTACTTGCAATGACGCTTAATATAAAAACCCAATGTAATATAAAGTATAAGATTATTTATAAAAGTTAAATATTTTTTATGTTGATATAGAATTATAATAATGAAAAAAATAAATATTTCATTGGCCTTTAAAAACTTGTGGCATTGATAAATATCATACTCCGATTAAGTAAATAAAACTATCTCATGTTAAAATGTAATAAATATTTCAGTCAGTTTAATTTCAACAAAAATTATCCCAATAAAAGATTCTTTATGAAAATTGTATGATTAAACTAACTATATAATTCCAATTTTTAGAAATTTTAATTTCAATTGTATGTTGCTGCAGCATATTTTCAGACAATTTCTAAAGAAAGAATTAATTTATTTGCATTAGCTTCGTTTTAAATTACATGCATTTAAATTATCTTATCTTATACTACCATTTGTTCATTGTCTGAATGTATTACCCTTGCAATCTTTCATTTACCTTCATTACCATTACCATTACCATTACCTGTACTATATCAATCTGTAGGAAAATACAGCAAAATGTAAAGAAATCTCTTTGTGTTCTCTATGTATTAGATCTTTTCAATTGAAATGATTGTTCAGGGTTATATATTGTTCCCGTTGTTCCTGTATAGATTTTCAAAATAATATCTAGATTTTTTTTATTTAAAGCATTCAAAATAGTGAAATGAAATATGATTTTTAAGCTTCAAAAAATTTTTTTCAATAAAACAAACTTAATGAAACAATTTAAATTAAACTGTCTATATAGTTCTAATTATTAGCAAATCTTAATTTATTTTGTAATAATATTACTTTTGCTGCAGTATATTTTTTTTGGACCATCTCTAACGAAATATGTATTTGTAGTAACATCACTATGAATTACGTGCATGTAAATCATTATATCGTATACTACTATTTTTATTGTTTTAATTAAGTATTACCTGTGAAATATTTCAATTGTCTTATATGTATTGATACATCATCTTATTCTGTTGAATAGTACAATAAATTATAAGCAGAATCTAGAAGGGTATGTATTTATAAGACCATTTCAATCCAGACAAAAATTCAGTGTTACATTTTATTCCTGTATTTACTTTCAAGATAATACCTAGGAATATATTTTTTCTGTTTTACCTCACGTAAAGTGCTAGTTTTAAAAATAAGTTATGAACTATTAATTTCAAAAGTTATTTCCATCTTTTTTTCAAAATTAAAGTTTATTAATGCATATTAAAGTTATATCTGATATTAATTGAAAACTAATTTTATACGTTATTTTATCATGGCCGCGCAACTTGCTTTTTAACTAAACATTTAATAAAATAAAAATAAACGAAAAATAGAAAGAAATAAATAGACAAATAAAATGTATTTGTATATTTCGTAAAAAATCTGTAACTATTTTATAAATACATAGGAATATTTTCAAGCCACCTTCAAACTGATGATAATTTTAATACTCAACTGGTAGCTTTGAAAAAGTTTTTCATTATTTTATAAAATTAACGTTTCACAATGCAAAATGCAGTCACACCTAAAACTCATCTTAAAAGCATTTTGATTTTATCACTACCTTGAACTACTTTTATATAAAAAACATCCAATGGAATCAAAACTAATACAATAAATTTCTGTATTTTAAAAACAAGTACAGAAATAGATTTAATTCATGTGCTTATTTATAAAATAATAACTAGAAATATTTATTTTACTGCATTTAAGCCAATGGAAAGTAATACGATTTTTAAATTCGATGAACTATTGGATTTTAAAATATTCTACATCATTTAAAGAAATGAAAGATTAATAATGTATAATGCAGATATAAATAAAACTAATCGTAGAAGACTTCTATTATATCTGTCCATTGCACTACTTTTCTATAAAAAAATAACTAGAATTCAAATTAGAAAACAAATAAAAAAGTACCTTAAAATTTGCATTGCTGTGTTTTAAAAACAAGTACAAAAATATATTTATTTCAGTATATATTATCAAAATAATACCTAAGAATATTTTTTTAATTTTTCCAAATTTAAACTAATGGTAAAAATACGAATTGTAAATTTAAAAGTTGAATTATTACATTTTAAAATATTTTTCATCACGAAATGAAAGTTTAATAATGCATAATGCAGATAGAACTGAAACTAATCGGAGAAGCATTGTTATTTTATCACATACTTGCACCACTCTGCCTAACAAAACATTTAATAGAATCAAAATAAAAAATACTACCCTATTTTGACATTCTATTTCCGTTCCTATGCTGCGCATGATTCAGAATGTAAGATCTGAAGGAAATAAATATTTAACAACGCCGCTGCAAGAGCACAAGCAATTCGGCTAAAATAGCCGAAAAAGGCAAAATCGAATTGGCCGTTCCTCAGTGCATCGTTCCTTTTATTTGCCCTTTTCATTGCAAATTTCTGATAGGAAGTTCCTGGGATGGATAGACACTTTGCAATTTATTTTTCTCCATATTTTGCATCCAATTTTGCACGTTAAGAATTTAACCCAAATACATATCAGCATTTATTTTTTAATGTAAAACTTGTACCTGAAGCACAATGGTAACTGCTTAAAATTACGTGACAAAAGAAGTAAAAATTCATAGAGAAAGCGTATAGAGTTTTAAATGTAATTTTGAAAATATTTTTATCACACATTAAGAGAGAAATTGGTAGATAGTTTATGACCAATTTATTCTAAAAGTGGTGCAAGTCTGATATTAAAGTGTAATTAATAATAACATATAATGTGCTATGAGTCTGTTATAAAATGTATAAACATTTTTCAAAATATTTTAAAACTATTTCATCATTTTGTGAATATCAATTTACGTAGTTATTGAAACTATAAATTTAGTTTAAAAAAGGCTTAAGTCAAATTTCCTCAAAGATAAATTAAAGCTTTATACTAAATTTTACTAATACGTTAAAAAGAATTACGTAATAAACCTAAAACATTTTACTATATACAGAACAAACATTGAGTACATTGATTTCTTCCAGAATTTTTCAAACCATCCAAATACAAACTGTTAAATATAACCATATAACATAAAATGCAAAAACATCATTCTTAAAGGAAAATTTAATATGTAAAACATAATACATTTACTGTTCGTGATTCATAATTTCATAATTAATTGGTATATAAATCCAAACTACATAAAATATGCGATGAAAGTTTATTAAAAAATAATAAATCGGAGTTTTTTTTATTTAAAATCATAATCTATACAAATGCGAAAGTTAAAAGTATACTCAAATATGGATGAATCCCAAAAGACAATTTGATAGGTATAGTTTAAACAGAAATTCTTTACCAATCCAACAAATAAACAATTTTAAAACTGGTAACTTTAATAACTGGTCTTTGGAGATCCTACTGATAAAAACTTATATATAACAACACAATTTCCCATTTTCCCTTTGTACTGCTAGACGTAACTTTTTATATGAACTGTCAAGTTGACGTCATGCCCCGAAGTGATATAATATAAAATGGATGAAGAAAATGTCAAAAAAAAAGAAATATTTTTAGAAAGATCAGATTCGTATAAATGTAAATAAAGCATTTACCGTTTTAATTTCGGAGCTTTGAGAGTTATCATTAAAAGTGAAATTTTAAAATGGGAATAAAATCAGAAGGTATAAATAGATTTATCTTGGCTTTCTAAAAAAAGATCTATCTGAGAGTAGAAATATTTTATTTTATGTGCTTGCTAATGTGAAAAAAAATGATGTCCATATTATTTCTAATTTTAAAAATATACAAAAACAATAGAGTATTTAATAACGAAATTATGTTATATCCATGTTCCCTTACTAGATAGATAAAGAGATTTAAATCCAAAGTTAAACCTAATAATTGAAAATGTATGAATACCTTGATTTTTTTAAGCATGTACTGTATCAATAATTTACTTTCATAATTAAATATAATATTAGTTTTATTTCAAAGAAACATTTTTTGTTATAAACATTAATGTAAATAAAGCATTTACCGTTTTAATTTCGGAACTTTAAGAATTATCATTAAAAGTAAAATTTTAAAATGGGAATAAAATCAGAAGGTATGAATAGATTTATCTTGGCTTCCTAAAAAAAAGAGCTATTTGAGATTTGAAATATTTTATTTTTTTATATTATGT
>CM063503.1:85215582-85223082 GCA_032207245.1 Pardosa pseudoannulata | reverse complement strand
AGTTCTCATTGGACTGAGATTAGGTTCCGCAGTGGATTTGCAATTACAGGGAACTTAATAAACTCCCAATTTATTGTCCACAAAGACAGGATAATTTAGCGAACGAAAGTGCAGTTTACTGAGAGTTTTAGAGAGAACAATGAAGCAAAAGTAATCTCAAAGTTCAGGTATCTCGTAGCGTAAAAGAGAGAGAGTGGATATCAAAATCAAATCATTAAAGAAAATGTCTTTAAGAGAAAGATATATCATTTTAAAATATCTCAAAGGTCATATGATAATCTACAAATGTTTTATTTACTATAAAATTTTATTTTAATTATTTAAGAAACTAGAAACATGATTGTTTTAAAGAAGCTTGCTAAACCAATCTGAAAGAACAGATATAATGCAGTTTGATTTTAGATTTGAAAATATAAACACGAAGTAGGACATTTGTTTTTAATTTAACCCTTATATGTTATCAATTAAAATAATGATTGAATAGGTAATTGGAAATGCGATACGATTGCAAAATAACCTTAACTAATTATGTCATTAAGTAAAATATAGTAAATTTGTACTGTCATATTAAGCTAACACCTTTAAAATTATTGAGTGACCAATAAATTTATTTTTTGAAAAATTTAACAATTTTGCAGTAAAATAGTTGATTTTAAATTTTCCAGAAAAAATTCTGGACTAAAATATTATCATGTCTACAATTAGTCGTTCAATTATGATTTGCCGTATAGACAGGCCTTTATTAAATAAAATCTGCGGTTTATAAACTTAAATCAGATAAGGATTGATATGTCTATTTAAATCTTAGTAGATTCATTTAAATCTTTTAGTAGGTAAATAAATCTTAATAGATTAATGTGTATATTTAATCTACCCCCCAAAAAAAGAAAGAAAAAAGAGAACAAAAGTACTGTTCATATTTGTGTATTTGATAAATAAACTTGAGAAACATTGATATAATGACACTTGTATATTTTATATTATATTATTAATTAATTACTAATAATACAATAAGCGATTTATTCATTAGAACGTTGTTCAATAAAATTAAAAGACTGTACAATTACCGATTAATTAAGATGCTGCTTTTAGATACAAGAGTTTATGTGTTTGAATATTGCAACGGTATGTATGCTGGTGTTATTCCAGAAGCTACTTTAAGCATTAGTTTCCAACCTTATCCACCGTGTAGTAAAAACATAGCTCTCTCAACCAAACAAAAAAAATATAAACATTCGAAAATATAAGTTAATAAACATAGTTACAATATTTATGATTTGGATTGTGAATGCATAAGATTTTTTTAATAATGTGTTATATAAAAATTAACAACTGTTTGCAGTCGTATAAAGATATTCTCTACTACACAATTTAGAAATAACATTTATATATCACAAGAAACAGTAGGATAATTAAGTTAAATAAATTTGGAAAGTGTTGTAAATTAAAAACACACAATCAGATCGAATTATAATAATTGAGAAAGAAAGTTTTAAAATATTTAAATATAAATTTCTCATACGTTTTAAAATACTTTTCGTAAACTGGTATTAGATAGAATCAGTTCCATTCTGCTTGATTACTAAACACAGTAGGTTGTTATTCTGTTAAATTTCACACATAACCAAACAAAAACCACAAGGAAAAAATCTAGAATAAAAATAAGCAATCAAATACTCTTTATTTGAAACAAAAGTTTTACTTTTAGCTGTTTACATAACGTATTTGCATTCTTATCCTGGGAATGGAATATTACCAAGCATAAAAATTGTTTCAAATTGCAAATCTTCAAAATTTTCACGAAGTGTAAAATTTATGGATTTTCATCTTCAATGAGATACAAAATGAAAGAATTTTATAAAAATATCAACAAGAAATTCATATACAAGGGTTTAAAGAAAAATCTGTTTTATATATCCTTTATCCGATTGCTGGGGAATTTTTCTATCTTGGCTTCTAGATCTCATATTTTTTATAGCTACTTTTATGTTAGGTTTTAAAATCTTTATCTGAATCTCTCCTTCTTCAATTTTGTTTATTTAAACATAGAATGAGAAAAACAAAATTTTTGCGATGAGGGAAAAAATGTTATTTTTCCCTTCGTTATTTTAAATGATGAGTGTTGTATTATTTTTAAAAACTTTCCCCAGAAAAATACATTTTTATGTCTTAGTTTTCCCTGAAAATTATTTCTTTGTATTTATATGTAGAACTTTTTTAAAAGAAATCTAAATTATAGATAAGTACGTCAAAAAATCTTTCATATACATCTGTTTTTTCCTCTAATTTTTGATACTGTAAAAAATTTTTACATTTCTGCAAAGCTTTCAGGGCCGTCAGAAAATCAGATTAAAGAAATTGTATAAAGAAATCATTACATACGGTAAAGTATTCTAATGCAAAGTCCAACTTAAGTATAAAATTTTATACATACAGACACACACACACACACACACACACACACACACACACACACACACACATATATATATATATATATATATATGTGTGTGTGTGTGTGTGTGTGTCAGGATTTAAAATGTAGTGTAATTTTAAGAGATTTTAATTAGAGATTTTAATCCATGTTCACAGTGGAATCGGGTTCTAAAAGAAATCTGTCTAACTATTTAACAACTATCGTATAGCAAAAAGACTGTAAAACATAAAATAAAGAATAATGTGTGTGCTATTAAAGTTACATTAACAGGAAATGTGGACTTAATTGTATGTAGCAGTATTCAGTATAAGTTAGTTGAATTTGAATCTAATAAGCTTAAATTTGTAGTTTACAGTTGTTCTACCTAAATTATATGCTGATTATTATCGTGAGTAATCACAATTAGGAACATCGTTCATTTTACAAATACTGATATGTTTGTGGTATCCACTAAAACTGATTAAATTTAGCCTTTTATATAGCTCTTCCATACCAAAATAAGTCAGTATAAATAGGTCATCAAATGGATGATCATGGAAAGACAAATATTGGTAATAATATGTATCAAAGGTCAACTATTATATATATATATATATATATATATATATATATATATATATATATATATATATATATATATATATATATATATATATATATATATATATATATATATATATATATATATATATATATATATATATATATATATATATATATATATATATATATATATATATATATATATATATATATATATATATATATATATATATATATATATATATATATATATATATATATATATATATATATATATATATATTATATATAATATATATATATATATATATATATATATATATATATATATATATATATATATATATATATATATATATATATATATATATATATATATATATATATATATATATATATATATTTATATATATATATATAGATAGATAGATAGATAGATGTCAGGCCTATGATGTCTTGATAATGTCTCTATATATATATGACTCTTTCACAGTTTGACATCCAACCATCAAACATTACAACTTAGCACGCATACGCAACCAAAGAGCCTTACTCAGCGTGGATTCGTTAGCGACCCAACCTCAAGACGTTCTCCCTTATTTCTTAAAAACCAGGCACTTTTATGTGGAGTTATTAGTGATTCATAAGCTTGTATTACAAGAGTGCGCTGTGTTTTCTGCATCCAAACCCCTAAATTATTAATTTTACTTTTTCAAACCTGAAATACTTACATACATACATACATACATAATAGTACCTGTATAAATAACAGTAGTTCTTATTTTTAAATAATTGGATAATTTTTTAAGATCAAATCAATCAATTACCGTATTGAATTATTGATATTTTCTTAACCCTTAATTTCTCTAAGTCTGGCCGCTACACTGGACAAGTATATTTATAACTATTATATAACATAATTGTCATTGTTAGCCACAGCGGACAATATCTGAAAAATGAAAAATATTTTTTTTTGTTTATTTTACATAGATCCTAATGTCTATACAGAAATTATAAAATATTTGAAAAAAACATCTTGTCAAATTAAGGGTTAAGAAGAATTTTTTTAATTTATGTTTGATATATAAAAGAAAGAAAAATCCTTATCATAATGTAAACATTCCTTTTAATTTGAATACAGACAGTTTTCTGTTAAAACATTTATATTACAATTAAAAGATAATTATAAAAATGATAATTAAAATAATCAAAAGAGTGTAAAAAAATAAAAAGTAAAATTTACTTTATAGTATTTAGAAATAACTTAAAATTGCAAATAGCTCCAATATTATCAAATTCTTTTAATTTTCTTATGTCAATGAGTTCTTTCATCGTTATAAATACAGCATGACCAAAATTAACAACAAAATGCAATTTTCAAATTCTTTTCCAGAGAATACTAAATTAACAGGGTTAATTAAAAGAAGATTGATAAAATTGTGAAACACAGTGAACCATGAAAAAGAAATAAATTTATGTTTAGGGTCGTTTTAGAATTTAAGATAAATTTAAAGCTTGTTAGTTGAGATGAGGAAATTTACTTAAAATTTCCCCGACATTCTTGTATCAAGTCCTTCAGAAATGAAATCCTGTAAGTTACAATCTTCTAGAGAAATAAATAAAATCTTTATTTCTACAACTGTTAATTCTTATGAAAGATTTCATATATGAATACTGCAGTAGATATTTACATTTCAAATACATATTTATAGAATATTTGCTTTGACATTTGTGTTTTATTCCTAAAATCCCTTACTTTCATTATGAAAGATCTGTCACCGATATCTATATCTATCTATCTATATAAATATATATATACATATATATATACATACATATATATATATATATATATATATATATATATATATATATATATATATATATATATATATATATATATATATATATATATATATATATATATATATATATATATATATATATATATATATATATATATATATATATATATATATATATATATATATATATATATATATATATATATATATATATATATATATATATATATATATATATATATATATATATATATATATATATATATATATATATATATATATATATATATATATATATATATATATATATATATATATATATATATATGTATATATATATGTATATATATATATATATTATATATATATGTATATATATATATGTATATATATATATATATATATATATATATATATATATATATATATATATATATATATATATATATATATATATATATATATATATATATATATATATATATATATATATATATATATATATATATATATATATATATATATATATATATATATATATATATATATATATATATATATATATATATATATATTGACAGTGATCTAGTGTTATAAGAAATAAAACAGGATAAGGCATACTAACTACAGTACAAATATACTATCGCAGTTACCCCAACTACAGTTTGGGCTACTGGTGTCAGAATGAAAATAACCTTCTCAGATGAAAGCTACATTCCAGTTTCTGCTATGCTACACTAATGATAATCTTTATATTTAACAATGAATTAAGAAAATATGAAGTATTGTTTACAAGTGACCAATCATATTACAGAATCACTGGGAACTAATTAAAGAAAGATTCAGTTGTACTTTAAGAAATAAAGCCGACGAAAAATGTTAATGGAAATAATTTTTTTATGTATGTATAAATCATTAATTTATATGCATTTGATATATTACTATTTTTTTATTAAATTTTTGAATAAAATAAGTTGTCGATTGTTTTTTATAATTTTATTTCATATATGTGTAATTTGTCATGTATATGAAGTTTATATTAATATATTTAACAAGCTATGATGGATTTGATCCATGAGTTATGATCCATTAATTTAATGCATACAATATATGCAGTTGTTTATTATAGTAGGTGAAAAATTTAATTGCAGTTATTATTGGCATTTTGAGTTCTTAATCTAAGTTGCGAATGTATAATAAAACCGTAAATCATTTACACCTCTATTTACGTAGAATTTGTAATATAATTCAGCATTTCACAATAATAAATTTAAATTTTATTTTACACTCATTTAATAATATACTATTTTCGATATAAAAAGACAGAACACAGACAGTTTTAATTTCAGAGGTTATGAATGTATCCTTCACACCATACAAAAGATGGAAGAGTATTTTTATAACGTCATAAAAAAATCTGAGTGATCTATTTCATTCTTTTCCACTTTTTATCCCCTTTATTCAAAATCGGGATAAAGAAGGAAGATATCCGAACGGGTGGGGGACAAAAGCCCCATGTGAATTCCCTCTAAAGTCCCAAATGCATTATTTTCTGCAGATGTAGCAACAAATATATGAATTGGGGATAAAATAAATTTTATAAATGGATTACAATCAACTTGCGATGTTTTATACGTTGGGTTAAAATACAATAGCCTTTGTTTGATTTTATGTTGTAGAAATTTTCTTTTATAAAAACTAATATTTATTTTTTCTTGCACACTATTTCAGAAATGCAAAACACAAGTTTGGAAAATTTATATTTATATGTGGTTTATATATAAAATTTAGTATTGAAAATTCAAATGGTTTATTAATTAACAGTGAATTTTGATTAGTACATTAATTAAGAAGCAGTACTTACTTGTTTCCTATTTACATAAAAAAATGAAACGAAAATAAAAATAAATAAATTAGTTAAATAATCAATGTTATACTTTTCTGTTACACTAATATGTAATAATTCATATTATATGAATAATTAAATCAATAAGTTATGCTACTTGAATGATTCCAGATTGAAATAAATAAGATATTCTATATATGCTCGTAATTACTGAAATTCTACTAGTAATTTCAAAATACCTTTTAAAATAAGATTATACTTTAATATTCAATATTATTCAAAGTATACGCTAAATTACTAATATAAATAAAGGTTCTAAAAATTTTACAGTTTATCAGAATTTAGATAACACATTATAAAATTAAATACATTACTTTCAAATCAAATATATTTTATGTCAAAGAATGTCTAAAGAGATAATTAGTTTCCCTGCATGATTTTTAATCAGGTGACATCTGAAAACGACCTTGATAGCGTATATGAAAATTTTATTTTCGCTGTAAATCTGTCGACAAACGTTTACTTTACATTTATTACTGTATACCTTTTGTATAAAAGAATTAATTAGCGAAATGTATACATAATTTAACGAGTACTGTGATTGTGTTTCAAATTACTGTAATACTACTAGTAAACAAAAACAAGATACATAATCAGATCATAATTTTTAAATTCAATAATACAAGGAAAAGACCAATTTACTAATATAAATAAATATTTTGAAAATTAACCAGTTTATCAGATATTAGATGACATATTCTACAATTAAATGCATAGCTTTCAATCGAAATATAATTCGTGTCAAAGAATGCCTAAACTAATAATTTGTTTCCCCTATTGTAATACTATTGGTAAACAAAAACAAGATA
>CM063503.1:85180582-85210582 GCA_032207245.1 Pardosa pseudoannulata | reverse complement strand
ATTTTTATAATACATTAAATATGTATATAGAATTTGTATAAAAAAGAATATATGACTACGATTAAAATCATTTCAAATAAAGAGACGTTATAAACAATTTTTCTACCAGAATATAGGTCTAATCCTCTAATTTTTTTAAATAAAAAGTACTTTATTTTGGCTGCATAACTGTGTTATATTAATAGCAAAATAAGGACGAATTTTTCTCAGCTAACTGAGGAGTATTAAAATTTGAAAATATTACGACAAATGGATGTAACTTATCCCATATTACGAATTATATTATTGGAATTAGATTAAAAATGAGAATTTCGTCAATTAAATAAAGCTTTCCAGAATATCTGCATGTTCCATTCATTATGCGGCGCTTCAATTCACAATGAATGAATTAAATTGCAATTCCTTTTATATTCTTGCGACGAATAAAGTAATGATTACATTTTAATAGAAATGTGTTGAAACTTGCATTTCAGACATCTCAATGATTTGAACTGTCTGTCCAGAGTCACGTCTAACCCCGCATTCCTAAATAAATCTGAGGTATTTGTTCTTCGTCAGAGAGCTATAAACTATTAAATTGAACATATCTTTAAACTTGAATGTTAATATATTTCACTTCATGTGTAATTATTTAACTTAAAGCAGAATGTTCAGTTTCTTTATAGAACTATTTATATTTGAATTAGAATCTGTATTTAAACGAAATAGGATGTTTTCCGAAAAGCAATATATTAACAAAAATGTAATAAGATTGAAATAATATCTCAGAATGGTAGGAAATAATTACAAATGGATAATTATTTTATTTCGATTAAGCTAGTTATATGTTGTACATTTTTATGGTTTTGGTATTATACGATAATTAGTTGGAATGGGTTTCATGACACTATAGTTAGAACATATATAGTACAACTATACTATATGTGTCCTAACTACTACTATAGTTATGTTACTACAGTTCTCATAGGACTTCTGTTAGGACTATAGTTCTGTTAGGACATATTAAGCAAAACACAAGCTAAATCATGGATCGTAGATAAACTGTATATATTGTTAAAAGATTGTAAATCTAAGAAAAGTTATCTATAATGAAACTTAACTATGCAATATTAAAGAAAATATAAATTATTAGAGATAAAATTGTAACAACCAGGAAATAAAAACATCATCAAATGCAGAAATTTTAAAAAATAACAAATATCAAATATGAGAATAAAAATATATATACTTACAAGTTTTTAAATGTTATGAAGAGGAGCAATTTCATTTTGGGGGACTTACATTGAAATTGGAGAAGATTATCACTAATAAAATTAGGTCGTTTTAAAGAGAACTTGCTTGACACTGATGATTACATAGCATTGCACGCATCTGGAAAACATATTCTTCCTCTTGAAAATGTTAGTTTAGGAAACGACTGTGACCAATGAAAATGCAAGAGAATATTACGTCATATCACGTCGAAGGAAGTTAAAACCATTATGATTTTTATCTCAATTAGTTAATGTAATTTTGTTGAAAACAGGTTATTCCAAGAATTATGGAATTTAACAAGAACAAGTTATTCGATGAGTTATTTCAGGTTTGAGTAAGAAAGAATTAGGGCTCAAAAAGTTACTTGCATAAATTGCAGTTCTTGAAAAACGTTTTTTGTCTTTGAAGTTAACACATAACGATATCTAATCAAAAGGTATCGAGAAACCCATGAATGCAAACTTTTGCAATACGGAGAAAGAGTTAAAAAAATATCATCAGTGTTACAATTACATAAAAATATTGTGAAACACTTTAAGGGTCCTATTAAATAATAGAATTTTATTACAGTGATATACTCTGTTTTAAAATTTTAAGGACATAAATTAGAAAAGGGAAAACTTTTCTGAGGATTTCATAAAAGGATTATTACATTAAATGAAAATCTAACATGAGAATTTGATTGTCTGCAATTATGGTTTCATTAATGTCAAATGTTCTGTTATTTAAAATATCTTTGAAGAATTCATAAAGAGGCTGAACTATTGAAAGTCTGGACGAATAGAGATACTCGAAGTGATATTAAAAGTATAAATGGTAATAAGTTTTATTAACTTAGGCAGAAGTTCGAAAACAATACTTTAGGGTTAAAACACATTTTATGCTGATGTCATAGCGTCAACGTAGAAATTCTCTACAGAAAATTTTCTAAAATTCATGAGAATAAACGAAGAGGGAGATGACTGAGAGCGTTGAACTTTTGCAGGAACGTATTTTGTACTGATCTCACACAAGAGTTCTTTAATATAATTTTGAGTGGATAACGGCTTGATAAATCTTCATTGATAACTTATCTGATACCCATGGGGTTTTACAAATGAATTTTAGGTTGTTAAATTTTCAGACTTTCCGCGTTACTCCTATCCACCAATACAACCCCATCTGAGTCTGTTATTACAGTAAAATGGCCCCTCACAAGAGTGACCAAGAATTTGGTACAGGACCAAGCATCATCATGGTTGCATGGGTCGATATCGGCATAAGGATCGATAGAAATATGGTACTGGAGGTGTGGGATATCACAAAAGTAATTAATATTATAAAACTACTTTTAATATTTGCACTGTATTTTTAAACACTATAAACAACATGGGTTATAATAAAGTGAAGCAAAAAAATTAGAGAAAAACTTCAGAAGAAGTGGAAAGAAAAAGCGGAAAAGTGGTTGTGCAAATACTTAAAAGTGCACAGTGATCATTTGAATGGTAAAAGCATTGAGAAAGAGTGATCACTGGAATGGCAAAGACATTTAGAAACCCATGATTGCAAACTTTTGCAATAAGGAGGAAGATTTTAAACAATATTATCAATATTAGAATTACATAAAAAATATTGTAAAACACTTTAAGCGTCCTATTAAATAATAACATTTTATTACAGTGTCATACAGTCTTTTTAAAATTTTAAAGATAGGAATTTGAAAAATGAAAGCTTATCCCTTATTTAATAAAATCCACAAACCCCATGGTGTAAAAACAGAGGACACTTAAAAACTTGAGGTACTAAAGCTGGTATTCAGAAAAAGAAATATAACCACCTGAAGGACAGAGTTGATAGAAAAAGATATCAAGAAAGAAATGGTTTAAGATTTCTAACAAAACGACTTGAAATGTGATTACGATGTCATCAAATTAAAAAAAAAATAAATACAATGCAGATTTTGCCCCAAACATTGGAATATAGAAACTTGTTTAAAATAGAATAAATTTTAAAAATATGTTAATTTGTTACCTTAGGTTTTCTTTAAACTTAAAAATCTTTTTTCTCGAATTTTATGTTTTCTAGCTAATAGTCGAAACAATGAAAATATATTTATATAAAAATATATGAATTTAAATTATTTTATATTATTTTTGTTCGTAAAAGAAGTATAATTAAAAACCGAGGTATGTTTATGAACAAACACTAAGCATACAGTCAAAATGTAAACGAAAAAAAACCACAATGTTACAAATTTTCTAAAAGAATATTGAATAATAATTTTCTTCATAATTTTCAAAACTTGCTTTTAGATATTTCATTGTATATTTAAGTTTATAGTACGGGAGATGTTAACCTAAATATTTTGAAATAAGAAATACAATCCCTTGTCTTTTTAAAATAGAATTTTTTTTATCTAATAAAGATATATTATTTCCTACTCAAAATTTTATTCTATAACTAACTTTACTGATAAAAAATTACCAAATAATTTAATATTTTCCTTCAAATATATGCATATATAATAAATTTAAAGTAACATAATTAGATATTAGAGAAATATAAATAGATATTAGAGAAAATCTAATATATCATACATTTTCTTACATTTAAAGAATGTTAAAACAAAGGCTAATTTAGAACTATGCATGATGTAATGAAAATTTTCAGTATGTGAAATGTATAAACTACAAAAACACATATTATACTTAAAATTTCCAAATACTTTAATAATTGTGTTATCAAAAAAGTATATTTTTTATTAATGTTAATTTTGTAAAACATAATAAACAATTTTTTCTTAGATTTTAGTAAATTTTAAAATATATTTGGATGCAGTAATGCAGAAAGTGAGGTGTCGATTTAATGGTCGACCCGACAATTCCGTATTTCAAAGAACATATAAAATTGCTTTTCTTTTATACATTTCAATCTGAGGCGCTGTATTGTGTTTTCCAAGGTCAGATGTAGTTTACTATAAGAAAAAATTGCATTTATTGCGAGATGTCTTTGAAATGACATTTACCTTCTCCCGAAGTATAGATTCCTTTCTGAAGTGTATCCAAAAGGAGATGAATCTCCTAAGAACTAAAAGGAAATGAACAGAGGTCCATTTCTAAACGTACAAAGCATTCTCCTGGCTGGCATTTTTAAGAATTGTAGAATAACATTAAACGATAGTCCCACGTACATTGGTACAGAGTAAATATTTTCATACTCTTTAAAATGTTCTATACAATAGTAAATGCAAACATATTTTATTATAAATTAAAAAAAAACATATATGCAATATTGTACTCAGTAAGGTGTATAATGAAATCTTGTATGTACATTGATATGCATCAAAGATATATTATAATTGTTATAATAACGTAAAATAACATTTTTTATCATTGCATAATTAAACATCATGAACAATTTGCTTATATAAATTGAAAATGAGCTTAAAATACTTATTATATTACTCTTATTATTTTAACATTTAAATGTAATTAATACATTTTACGAAATTTTCTACACTTATTTAGACTTTATAAATGAAACACTTATTTAGAAATTATAAATGAAATAAATTATCACGTAAATACGATAAAAGAATACATTAATTATTTTTTCAGCTTTTAACAATATTGAATTTATAACTAACTTTGAAAAATTCCATATCCATAGTCACCATTTTATTTAGTTTTCTAAGATCTGATGAGTTACAAAACGCAAAAAAAAGTTAGCAAGCTGAATTGCCTACCCAAGAAATCATGTACTCAAATTACAAATGAAATTGCTTTATTTTTGATAAAAATTTCATCCAGGGCAGTCTAAGATTTTTTTTCTGTAATAATATTTTTTTTGTCGATATATAAATTCTTTCCAAAAAGGTTTCCGAATGTAGTAAACTATCCGTAGAAATGAAAAGAAATTGTAAACAGTGGTTCTGTTACACATGCATACAAGAATGCTGACAAGGAACATCTCTAACAATAAAAATCAACAGTAAATGATATTTCAAAACATATTCCTATCAAACAGATATTGTTTTCCATCTTTAAAACATTTCATGGAAATATGATTAGGAAGAGCTTACATTAATTCCATAATTTTCTCGGTACAATATCTATTCAAAAATAATATAGACAAAAATGAGATTCCTAGTTAGTTTTGTAGTATCGTATATATAAGAAGAAACAAAATAATAATTAAATAATTTGAAATTTCAAAATTTGAATTAATTGCATGCAAATATGCTCATAAAGTTTTATTGAAGTACATATTTTATTTCTAGATCAAATCAGTTATGATAAAATAATATATTGAACGAAAATTCACCTATGTTTGCTTTTTTTAAAGATTACAAGTACGGTGAAGATATCTACGAAAAACATAATTTTGGAGTAATTATTGTTTCAAATTTGATAAATATTACCTGTGTAAAGAGTTTTTTCAAATAATATAGGTTTTTTAAATTTGTTATTTAGTATGCATAATGTAATTAGTGGCAATAATTGAAACAGGGAGCATAAGTGTCGCAGTTCATCTAAATACCGAATTAAAACTGGAATTTCTTACGTTTATACGTTCCCATCCCGGAAAACGTCTAAGGATTGTTTATTCTCAGTTTAAAAAATTCTATGGATTGCGATATATCTCATAAAATAACATTCACCTTCTTTAGATATGTAAATTATTTCTTGAAAGGAATCTCATAGTAGAAGATTCCGATATGAACTGAAAAAGAGCTGTACACAGAGGTTCGCTTGGAGATGTAGAAAATATTTCCCCGACTAACATTTTTAACAATACAGAAATAACAATAAATTACATTTTACCATTACATTGGAAGAGGCTATTTTTCTCCTTAAAATATTCGGCATAATCGTGCATATGTAGACAATGTATTATAAAGAAATTGAGAACTTTGAGATTGTATTTGATGTAGTACCAATTGAAAATCATTATGTACATGAGTGTACGTCGAAATCAAACTTTTGCAGTATTTTAATTAAGAAAGGATAGATATTTATTAATTCTATATCAACAATTACAATATGTGAGCTGATTTTTGTATAAATACACATTTATTATCCTTTAAAAATCGAATATTGTAAAAAAGTGCATTTTTGAAAACAATCCTACGTGCTTAATATGTGAAATATAGGACATTTTAATTATTAAAATTTTAAATATATCAATATCATCGTATTATTTTTTATTTAGGTTAACTTTGGAAATAGTATTTAAAAATATTAAATATTTTAAATAATTTCAAATTAATCCCAATAAGTGAATATGTGAAATGATTCCGTAACACTTAGACTGAGTGATCTGTAAGTCGAATAACAAATTAAAATTAATTTATATTTAATGCACTTCCATATGAGAAATCGCTTTCAATTTTCTCAGAATTTTCTTTTTTTTCTGTAGAATGAAAAAAAATAATTAGGAGACCTGGCTAGGAAACTCTTTTATTTTTGCTCTATAGAATATATCCTGAAAGGAATCCTAAGTGATATGAATTTCCATGAATCTGAAAAAGAATTAGTGGAGGTGTGTTTTCCTATGGACTCAGAATTCTACCAAAGGAAAAGTAATAATTAACGCTATCACGAAGGATATTGTTTTAGAAACGAGAACATCTTTCTCTTTTGAAATTATTTCGAAAAAATTTTATGTAAACAGACTACATTGCAAATTAAGTAAAATGAAATGGATATGAAATTCGATTCAATATGCACTGAAATGTAATATTGTATAAACGAGTAAAAAACTAAGTTTTAAAGTGTTTGTTATACGGTAGAACAAATTTCTTTATTAATATTTCATGTAGCCTTCTCAATAATCATAATTATCTTTTTTATCTACAGCTCCAGGTATCAATAAGGTAAACTAACTAAATATCAAGATCTCCAATAATATTGTCCTATGTTAATTGAAAATGCTTCTATATATATAATATCCTATGTAATCATTATGGAGTTTCTTTGGATTTTCCATTAATATAAATTGTAATCGAGATGAGTAAAACGTGGAGAGTTATAGATGTAATTTATGAGTAGTATTTAGACCTAAATGGATAAAATATTAATTATCATGTTCACTAAAAGTTAATACTTTTAAAGTTAATACTTAGATTTCCTATGGTCCTTCATTGTAGAATGTTGGCACATTTAATCTACATACGTAAGATGATTTGAATATTAATAACTTTTTTCGTTAATATTGCCTGCATAAATAACAGTAGTTTTTATTTTTATATCATTGTATAAATTTAAGATCCAATCAATCAATTACCGTATTGAATTATTGATATGTAGATTAAAGTACTAGACAAAAATATAGAAGTCAAATTACAAATTAAGTTAATTTACTTCTTACATATTCCATTCTAGATACTGTATTCTTATTTTCAATTCCATATTTTATTTTCTGCAGATAAAGATTTTCTTCATTAAGTGGTGTATTTAGAAACCTACGCTTAACTTTTTTCAACATACAGATTACATACTGAAAGGTATCTTAAAGGAGATGAATCTCCAAAAAATTACGAAAAAGTTCATGAACAGAGTTTTTCTTCAGAAAGTAAAAAATATTCTTCTAACTGTGATTTCTAACAATCAAAGAATAACAATAAACGTCATTTTAAAGTCTTTTGCTTTAGAAGGGATATTGTTTTCCTTTTCAAAATATTCAATAAAAATTTATAGATTGAAAAAGATTGCATTACATTTTTAAAAAATTCAGTATTGTATTTATATCAGATTCTATTACACAAATATGTAACAAATAAGTTGTCTACTAGTATTAGGAAAGTAGAATATTTTTATATTTAAAAATTTTAATACGCATTATTAACATTTGTATTTACGGTTATAAGTGTCATATTAAAATTACTCATAATATTATATAAAATTTTAAAATTATTAATTTAAAATTAAAGAATCGTTTAAAATTATTAAAATTATTATTTTAATAATTATATTCAATATTAAGTATTTTCAAACTATTATATATCAGGTTATGTTAATACCATCGAGGTTAAAGGTCCAGGATTTAGACGAAAAATATGCAAGGCTTACTTTTGGAAATTACCAATGCACACTAAACTGAATCGGGAGAAAAAGTGGGAACGTGGTAAAAATGTTCTAATATTATAGAAAACAATTTACGTACCTTTCTATTCAGAATTAGAGCTTAAAAACCTATCAGTTGTCAACAAAAATCATACTGGATGAATCCCGACATGCATGGGTTTAAAATTCGTGTCGTTAAATAGGTCAAAAATACAATTTAAGCTAGTTAAAAAGGTGATACCTATTCGAAGATACCATTAATATCAAAAGAATTTGGTACCTGCACCAAAACCGTTTACTTGTATACACATTATTTATAAAATGTGATTGTTAGAAATATACATATTGTTACACTTTCTTTAAAATTTAAAGTAAATTTAACAAGCAGTTCAGAATGGGACATTGATATATTTTGTCTATCGAGAAAGAAATACCTCTAATCAGACTGAATGAATCCCTACATGCATGGGTTGAAAACTCATGGGGTTAAATAGGTCAAAAATACAATTTAAGCTAGTTAAAAAGTTGATACCAATTCGATGATACCATTAATGACAAAATAATTTGGTATCTGACACCAGAACTATTTATAACATGTGATTGTTAGAAATATACATATTGTTATGTTTTCTTTAAAATTTAACCCTCCGAGTGGAACACATCAAGGAAAAAAAGTCTCCAAAAAATACACTAAAGTTTCATTGTGTCAGTGACCAAAGTGTTCTATGATTTTTTATTTCACACTTTGTCGACTAGATTGGAATACGGGAAACCCACCCTCGCTACTGTCCCTTTATTTCCGGTTATAAATAGATATATAAATAGACATTATAGATTGTTAATTTTTAATACACATAAAGCTCGTCAAATCTCGAAGATCATCCCATAAGAAATAATGGGTTCTAAAAGTACAAATAAAAATATTCTTTAAGAGAATGATTTATATCATTTTTACGAAAGTTATCCAAGCTATTTAAGTGGTGCAGTTAGAGATACATCTGTTACCGCAAAAGAAATACTTCGAAATAGATATTTACAAAGCCATAAAAAGCTATCAGCGTCGTTGTGCCTCAGAGAGTAGGTGTGCAGTTCCTAAACAATCGACCTGACGCTTGTACCTCAAAACTCCAAAGGGAAAAACACTGGCAGAAATGTACGTGCGAACCGTTTAGAGGGTTAAAGTGAATTTAACAAATAGTTAGTTCAGAATGGGACATTGATTTAGCTTGTCTATCGAAAAATAAATATCTCTATCTAATATTTTCTGCAATTGTGAGTGGTAAATGATGATTTATTTAATGTATCATAAATAAGACGAAATATACAAAAATTCATACTAACAGTTAATTCCTTCTTTCATATAAATCACAGTTTGAATTCAATAAGAGTAGATGTTATTTTTATATCAATTTATTTTATTTCATAGATTTAATCATTTAAAATGTTGCAAAATTTAGATATTGTCCTAAATGCGTAAAAACAATTCCGGAAATCGAATTACAAATTAGATTTCTTTATTTTTTATATATTTACATCCAAAGCTTTACCTTCAGTTTTCTAAAACTATAATTTGTTTTTGTGAAAAAAAATTTAATCATTCCGAAATCTATCTAAGAAACGACATTCTAGTTCTTTCGATATATAGATTCTTTTCTGAAAGTTATAAGAAAGGAGATGAATCTGCCAGGAACTGAAAAGGAATCACAAACAGAGGTTCACTTGCAAATGTACAAAGCATTCTCAGGACTAGCATTTCTAACAATAGAATAATAACAATAAACGATATTTCAAAGCGCAATGCTTTGGAAGGAAGGTTGTTTTCTTTTCAAAATATGCAATACAAATTTAATAGAAACAGATTGTATTATAAATCAGGAAAAAAATAAATTCGATATTATATTCTTTATAAGATTCACGAAAAAAATAGTATTACATTACATGCATATGTCAAAAAATAAGATTTGTAGTAGGATTTATAAGGTAAATTGAATTTTGTAATTGGATTTTTTATTACGCATTAATAGAATTTGTATCACATGATTAAATACTATTTTAAATATACACATAATATTCTGATTTGCTATTTTAAAATGTTTGAATATTAAATTGAATTATATTACTATTATAGCGTTTCTTCAAATATTTTTTAATATAAAATATGATGCAACAAGTACGAAATTTAGAAACGATAGGTGATAGTATGAATAGTATAAGTAAATACAAAAATATTTTTGTATCACATGATTAAATACTATTTTAAATATACACTTAATATTCTCATTTGCTATTTTAAAATGTTTGAATATTAAATTAAATTAAAATACTATTATAGCGTTTCTTCAAATATTTTATTAATATAAACTATGATGCAATAAGTACGAAATTTAGGAAACTATAGGTGACAGTATGAATAATATAAATAAGTACAAAAATATTTTTGTATCAGATGATTAAATACTATTTTAAATATCCACTTAATATTTTCATTTGCTATTTTAAAATGTTTGAATATTAAATTAAACTAAATTACTCTTATAGTGTTTCTTCAAATATTTTACTAATATAAACTATGATGTAATAAGTTCGAAATTTAGGAAACTATAGGTGACAGTATGAATAATATAAATAAGTACAAAAATATTTTTATCACATGATTAAATACTATTTTAAATATAAACTTAATATTCTGATTTGCTATTTTAAAATGTTTGAATATTAAATTAAATTAAATTACTATTATAGCGTTTCTTCAAATATTTTATTAATATAAACTATAATGCAATAAGTACGAAATTTAGGAAACTATAGGTGACAGTATGATTAATATAAATAAGTACAAAAATATTTTTGTATCACATGATAAAATACTATTTTAAATATACACTTAATATTCTCATTTGCTGTTTTAAAATGTTTAAATTATAAATTAAATTAAATTACTATTATAGCGTTTCTTCAAATATTTTATTAATATAAAAAATGATGCAATCCGTACAAAATTTAGGAAAATATAGGTGACAGTATGATTAATATATATAAGTACAAAAATATTATACGTTTAATGTTTAATTGTATGTTTACAATATTGATAAATGAAGTTAACAAGAAAAGTTTGCAATCTTCAAAATTCAAACAATATTTCCTTTTGGATCATGTATGTATAAAACATATAAGGACCTAGTTGACTTATAAAATTACTTTTTTCAGCCTTAATGTCTTACTCTAGGACATTATTAAAATTATTCAGGAAGTGCTTCATAAATAAGGTGAAAATATACTGAACTTATCAATATTATCACTTGTTTTTAGCTTTAATCAATATAGCTTTTCTGAATAGCATTTAAAAAACAATTAGTCGCTATTTTCTATGTAAATCTATTAGCTTCTAAGACATAATCAGTTGCACTGTTTCAAAGAGTGAGTTGTAAGCTTAACTGCCTAGCCAACGGATCCGAAAATCGAATTACAAATGAAATTGCATTACTTCTTACATACGTCCATCTGAGGCACCAATTAAAGAAAGATCTTGTTTTCTGTGAAAAAATTACATTTATTGAGAGATTTGTGAAGGATACGAAATTCCTGTTCTTTCAATATATAGATTCTAGTCTGAAAGTTATCTGAAAGGAGATGGATCTCATAATGTTAAAAAAAAAAGAATCGTGAGTAGAGTTCCACTTCTAAACTTACAAAAAATTCTAAGCATTATAACAATGTAACAAAAACAACGAATGATATGCAAAAGACCATTTCGTTAAATGAAGATTTTTCTTACTTTATAATATTCAGTAAAACATTAAACAGATTGAATTTTATTGAAGACCTATATATCATATTTATGCTTTCTAAAATGTATTTCAAAGTAGTATGTACACGAATTTATATCACTATAAGTATTTATACAGTAACTAATTAAAACTAACCTCATCGGGAAAACATCTCCTAAGGGGATATATTACTTTATAATATTCAATAAAACATTAAACAGATTGCATTTTATTCAAGACCTATATATCATATTTATGCTTTTAATATGTATTTCAAAGTAGTATGTACACGGATTTATATCACTATAAATATTTATACAGTAACTAATTAAAACTAAACTCATCGGGAAAACATCTCCTAAGGGGCCAGATTACTTTATAATATTCAATAAAACATTAAAGAGATTGAATTTTATTGAAGACCTATATATCACATTTATGCTTTCTAATATGTATTTCAAAGTAGTATGTACACGGATTTATATCCCTATAAATATTTATACAGTAACTAATCAAAACTAAACTCATCGGGAAAACATCCCCTTGGGGATCAGGGCCTACGGTGCCAATTAGGCCAAGGGCCGTGGGAGGGTCCAGTTAGGTGGTCAAACTTACGTGGAACCCCTAGTGGCAATAACGAATTAGCTTGGATAAAAATATTAAACACCTAAAATTAGCATTTATTATTAATTACTTTATTTTCAAATACCCAACAAATTACAATATTTTAAAAGTAAAACGTATGCAAATATTTATTTACCTAATGGTAAAATCTGATTACAATCAAATTTCTTTACATTTGAAAAACATCCATCTAAAGCACCGTCTAAGGAGAGATTTTGTTTCCTATGCTAAAAAAAGTCCATTCATTGCCAGATCTATCTAAGAATCGACATTTCCTTTCTTTCGATTTATATATTCTTTCCTGAAAGGTATACGAAAAGAGATTAATCTCCTAGGAACTGAAAAAAATCGTAAACAGAGGTCCGTTTCCAAATGTACAAAGTATTATCTCGATCCGGATTCTACAACTTAACAATAACGATAAATAATATTATAAAAGAGTTGTTTTTAAATATTAGAAAAACATCCTTCTTTGGATTTTAAAAATTGTTTGGAAAATTAACCTAAAGGAAATATCACTTCTAGAAATCAAAAATGAACAGCATTTCCATGTCTAATTCTAATTGTACAAAGCATTCTCAGGACTTTTTTTCATAACAATAAAAATAGTAGCAAATGATAGTGTAAAATAAAAGTGCTTTATTTTAAATATTTAAAAACAAACCTAGGAAACGATAATTTCCTTCTTTCGATTTTAAATTTTGTTTCGAAAATTAACCTAAAGGAAATGTCACTTCCAGTAATCGAAAATGTACAGCAATCTCAAGTCTCCTTTTAATTGTACAAAGCATTCTCAGGACCTTTTTTCCTAACAATAAAAATAGTATTAAATGATAGTGTAAAATAAAAATGCTTTGTTTTAAATATTTAACAATAAACCTAGGAAACGATAATTTCCTTCTTTCGATTTTATAGATTTTATCCTGAAAATTATCCCAAAACGAAATATAACTTATAGAAAGCAAAAATGAAACTCAATCCTAGGTCTACTTATAACTGGTCATACTGTGCAAAGCGTTCTTATGGTTTTTATTCATAAAAATAAAAAAGAGATAACATTTGGAAGATCATTCATTTGTAGGAAATTATTTTCTGTCTTTGAAATAGGCAATACAAATGCATATATAATTTGGATGTATAATTCGTTAAGAATAATCCCAATTTCGTACTTTGATTTACGTATATAGAAAAATAGTATTGCATGAATATAATCTCAATAACAGCAAAAGAGTAAAATCTTACAATGATACAGTTTAACATTTATTCACTAATAATGAACTTTTTAAATAGTATATGCTTATGATCGAAATGTGTGGTACCTTAATTATTTTAAAATTTCTCTGCTTCTATATGTACTACGGATTCTAAGCACTTTATTAAAAACAGTGAATGATTAACAGCAAAACATATTTAGATGCACATTTCTTCAACAGGAATCTTTTACTTCTTTTTTTTAAATATATATTAAAAATGTATATAGAATCTGTCTGAATTTAAAGAGGCTGTATATATTTAAGAGCCCGTATTTTAAAGAACACTCTCAATTTTTTATGTTGCGTGATATCTATAGAAAACTATTTATAAATGTAATGAAACTCATAAAAAGCAACATTGTACTATTGATTGTATATTAAACTTTTATTCATAGTAATCTTTATAAATAGAATTTGCATATTGTGGGTATAAGCTAAAATAATATAACTACATACTTATTAATGCTACCTACTTATTATTCTGTTTAAGTTTATATTATTCAAGAAAATTCAAAAATACTTTCAAACTCAATTATCTAACTAACAAAACAAAAGATCGAGTCATAAAAATTCTTTTGGGTTTATACTTTCTTCAATGTACATTAATTATTTAAAATATACATCTTGTGTTTTTTGAAAAAATTTAATCCTATTGAATATTTGTCAGATATGGTTTTTCCATCTTCTGATTCACAGATACTTTCCTAAAAGTTTTCCAACAGGAGATGAATATCCTAAAATTAAAAAAAAAAAATTGTAAACATATATACGATTCCAAATATACTGAGCATTATCACGATGGGCATTATTGACAAAGAAGGAATAATGGCATATGATAATTCGAAGCCACCTTTCTTCTTAACCGTAATTTATTTCCTCTGTTTAAAATATACAAAGCAAATGTAAATAACAAAACTTCATTATCAGTTAAAAAAAGAATAATTCAACTTTTGTACTTTGTATAATATCTATAGAAAAAACATATGTGCATTCACATACAATAAAAGTTTTGCATGTTAAATGTAAGAAATATTAAATTTAGAATTAGTATTGTTACATTTTATGTTCATAGAAGTACAATACTTAATCCATTTTTTTATGTGAAATTCAGTCTGCTGCAAGTAGTATAACATTTTCAAAATAGTTTTTACACTATTATGGTGAAATAAAAATGCATGCATTAAGTATCTATAATATACTTACGCATAAAGTATCTACTATATACTATCATATACATAACGTGTAAGAGAAAATATTTTAATTTAATAAATTTTCTGTATTTTATGCAATTACAGCCTCTTTCTTATATAATATTTACTACTTTAGTAATGATTGTGACATTAGCATATCCTTTGAATATAATGCTTCTATATTATTCTTATTGGCATTTCCACTAGTTCCGAAGAATCGTTAAGTTATAATAATTTAATAATGAGAAAAAGGCATAATTACCTAGCCAATAAATCCTGAAATGGAATTACAAATAGAATTCTTTATTGTTTAAACATTTCCATCAAAGGCACAATATTCAGTTTTCTTAGGAAATATTTTGTTTCCCTTGAAAAAATTCAATCATTGCATCATCTGTCTAAAAAACGGCATTTCCCGTCTTCCGATATATAGATTCTTTCCTGAAAGTTATCCTGAAGGAGATAAATTTCCTACAAAGTAAAAAAAGGAATTGTAAACAGAGGTTCGCTTCCAAATCTACAAAGCATTCTCTTGGCCGGTATTTCTAACAATGGAAAAATAGCAATAACTGACATTACCAAGCACATTGCTTCGGAAAGAGATAGTTTTTCCTCTCTTTAATACATTCAATATAAATGTAAATAAAAACTTATTGCATTAAAAGCTAAGCAAAAAATCAGTTTTGTCTTCTGTATACAAAAACAGAGTATATGAATGAAATTGCATCAGAGTAAAAGTTTAGTAGCATTATTTATGAGGTTAGATAATATATACATTGAAGCCTAGTATCGTTGAGGTAGAGCTACGTGCTTCCACGACACAGGTCCGGGGTTCGGTAACTGGTCTGGACAAGGTTGACTTAGCCTTTCATCTCTTCAGTGGGTAGATGAACTGATGACAAAGTGTTCTTGGGAACTAAACACTGAGGGTTCCGCGTAAGATTGACCACCTAAATGGAACACATGGCGCCAGGGCCCTTGGTCACGTAAACGGAGAATGGCCCCCTAGGCCCTGCCCCCTATGGGCTGTTGTGCAGAGGAGTTTAATTTTATTTAACCCTCTAAGCGGTTCGCACGTACAATTCCGCCCACCCGAATATGTCTTCAAAGAGGGGTTCACGTACAATTTTCGACCTCCAAAAACGTTCCGAAAATGGATGTAATGTAATATTTGCCAGTGTTTGAGGTAGGAGGATCAGATCGAATGTTTAGAAACTGCATCCATCTTTGACTGACATTTATTGAGGGATGCACCCCTACTTCTCGAGGCACAAAAACGCTGATAGCTTTTCATGGCTTTGTAAATCTCTATTTTGAAGTATTTCGTTTGCGGTAACAGATGTATCTCTAATTGCACCCCTTAAATATCTTGGATAACTTCTGTAAAAAATATAAATAATTCTCTTAAAGAATATTTTTATTTGTATATTTAGAACCCATTATTTCTTATGGGATTATCTTCGAGACTTGACGAGCTTTATGTGCATTAAGAATTAACAATCTATAATATCTATTTATATATCTATTTATACCGGAGGTAAAGGGACAATAACGAGGGTGGGTTTCCCGTATTCCATTCTAGTTGACAAAGGGTAAAAAATGATAGAACGGTTTGGCCATTGACACAATAAACCTTTAGCGTATTTTTGGAGACTTTTTTTAATCGGTGTGTTCCACTCAGAGGGTTAATACATACATTATTTTTTAAATTATTATCTTCAGTAACTTTGTCTATAATATTGTAAATACTCTATAGTGCATTCAATTTAGTTCAAATACAGAGATTCTTCCAGTAAATCAATTTTTATAACCCAGAAAAATTTTAGAATTTGTAAAATTTTATGAATCTGCAATCCCAAATCCATTTCATTTGACTCTTTGAAATGGAAACTTTAAAAGTTGAACTAGTATTGCTATTGCTTATTCATGAAGTATGTAGAGCAACAGAATATGACATATCTGAAACCGAAAATTTCCCTAGGAGGTCATCAACCGTTCCCCCTTAAAATACTGACCAGTCTCCTTACGATTTTCTTGGGAAACTAAAAAACATTTATATGGAAGAAATTTTCAATCAGAGAATGAACTGCAAAATGAGGTTTGAAATCATTTCTTGCAACAACCAAGGACATTCAATTAAAGCATAATATCAGACCTAATTTTACAATTTTTTAAATTCTTGAACCTTCAAAGTTGATATATTTTAACTAAAAGAACTAATGTTGTGGCAGGTTCACACGTTTCTCTATTTTATACCCTGCATCTTGTACTTTGTTTCTTAGATTCAATAATCTAAAATGAAAAAAAAATATTCAACAAAATTTTATACAAATGTGATGGAATTAATGTGGATTTATGGTGGAAACGTATAAGCTGAAATGTAATATTTTTATAATAATAATTCTCTTGCTATTTTCATAGAAAACTAAAAAACTGTTATGTGTAAGAAATTTCCAATCAGAGAATGAACTGAAAAATGAGGTTTGAAAACATTTCTTGCAACAACCAAGGACTTTAAATTAAAGCATAATATCCCACCTAATGTTACAATTCTTTAAATTCGTGACCCTTCAAAGTTGATATATTTTAATGAAAAGAACTAATGTTGTGGCAGGTTCACACGTTTCTCTATTTTATACCCTACATCTTGTACTTTGTTTCTTAGATTCGATAATCTAAAATAAATTAAAATATTCAACAAAATTTTTTACAAATGTGATGGAATTAATGTGGATTTATCACGATAAATCGGAGGAAACATATAAGCTGAGTAAAGGTGGAAACGTATAAGATAAAATGTAATATTTTTATAATAATTATTCTTTTGCTATTTTCATGGAAAACTGAAAAACAGTTAAAACACGTTTCTTTATTTTATACCCTACGCCTTGTACTTTGTTTCTTAGATTCGATAATCTAAAATGAAATAAAATATTCAACAAACTTTTATACAAATGTGATGGAATTAATGTGAATTTATCACCATAAATCGGAGGAAACGTATAAGCTGAGTAAAGATGGAAACATATAAGCTGAAATGTAATATTTTTATAATAATTATTCTCTTGCTATTTTTATGGAAAACTAAAAAACAGTTATGTGTAAGAAATTTCCAATCAGAGAATGAACTGAAAAATGAGGTTTGAAATTATTTCTTGCAAACAAAGACTTTCAATTAAAGCATAATATACCAACCAATTTTACAATTCATAAAATTCTTGAACCATCAACGTTGATATATGAAAAGAATTAATGTTGTGGAAGGTTTAAACGTTTCTTTATTTTATATGCTACATCTTATACCTTGTTTCTTAGAATAATGTAAAATGAAATAAAATATTCAACAAAATTTTATATACAATTGTGATGGAATAAATGGGAATTTAAGGTGGAAACGTATAAGCTTTTATAATAATTATTTTTATTTTTTTGATTAGCGATTGATTATATATAGCGTTTACGAGTAACGAATATTCCTATATTATATTTTTCTCTTTCGTTTTTAAGATCCAATCTGCTATGATATTTCAAAATTGAGACGTAAACGTAATTGCCTAGCCAACAAATCTGGAAATTGAATTACAAATGAAATTGTTTTACTTTTTATGCATTTCCATTTGCAGCACTGTCTAACGTAAGATTTTGTTTTCCGTTAAAAAAATTACATTTAATGCAAAACCTATCTAAGAAACGACATTTCCCTGATTTCGATTTATAGATTCAATCCTGAAAGGTACGAGGCAGAAGATGAATCTCTTAGGAACTGAAAGGGAAACATAAAGAGAGGTCCGTTTCCAAATGTACAAAGTATTCTCATGACGTAACAATATCAATGATGTAACAATACCAATAAATGATATTAGAAAGCTCAGTTTTTCGGGTGGAATTTATTTTTTCTTTTCTCCTTTTATTTTGTGCTTCTAAAATTTCCTCACAAGTTTGATTGATAACAAATTGTATTAAATTATAAAAACATTTATGCCACATTTTACCCGAAATAATGCATATTGAAATTTACTATGTGCATTAATATACCTTAAAATAAATACTTTAATAATGTAGGAGTAATGAAGTACAGTATTTTTTTTATTTATTTTATTATTACTTCTTCCAATAAGCATAATGGGCAATTGCTTGTAAAATATAATTATTTTATAAAAATAATTATAATATTATACGTTATTCTTATAACATTATAATTAGTATGCTATATAGTAGGCGTATTTGCTTATCAGGATGATTGGAAAAGTTTACTGTTTTTTATTTTTGTATTTTTATTATAAATGCAAACAGAATTGTATTACATTATAAATTAGAAAACTATACGGGTATTGAATCCGGTGCAGTGCATACTAAAAACACAATGTTTATAAAATTGTTTAAAGGGCTCATAATAATATAAATATTGCAGATTATGAAATAAGTTTTAAAATTGGGATTAACATTCTTAAATAGTAATATTACACTTAGAGTAAAGATATCTAAATATGAATTTTAAATAGAATTAATATTAATTTCTAATAGTTTAAAATCTGAAAATTTTAGGCTGGCTATATATTTTATTGGAGATATTTTAGTGATTTCCATAAATTTTGTATAAATATAAACTCTAAAGAATTTATATTAATTACTACATTGATATTTTATTCTATATTATTGTTATTGGATTATTTTGCCTTTACCTAATATTCACTGTTAATAGAAGTTAGAAACAGTGGAATAAAAAAAGAGTCATGTATAATTACAGAAAATATATAAAAAATAGAAAACATTGAAAAAACGAAAAAAAATTAACGCAGATGAAAAAATACATTGTTCAAAATCTTTTTTTTCACATACAGCCTTTTTTTCTACTATAAATATAGAAGTGTTTAATTAATTTCTGAAAACAAGCCAATTAAAAGGACTCGAAATGCGGATACGTCATAAACGAGGCAAGTAGTACAGAAATGAAGTGAAGTGATAGACAGTACGTGAATTGAATCGCTTTTTCCTACATCCCTTTTATATACCTTTAAAGGGAGAAAAGCTAAATTAATCTCCAAAAATACACCAATTAAAAGAAGCTGACATGCGGATGCGTCATAAAAGGGATGATTTTGCAGAAAAATAAAATAAAGTGATAGGAGTCCTTGAATGAAAAATTGGTCGTTAATGAACTGCAGGTGCGTGTAGTTTTAAATAACAACTGTGATAAAACAAATTAAAGTTTTAAGATTAGAGTAAAGGAACTTTTTGTGTGAGTGAAACGCTATCTGGGACTGCGATAATTAAACACAGCTCCATATCAATGTGTCATATCACTGTCAGGTAGCAGAAATATTGTTTGATTGATACTGATAATAAATTTCAAACTCTGAATCATTAAGTAAATTATTTATAAAAGTCACTTAGAAAGCAAATTACGAAACTTCCTTAAACTTATAAAAGGGACTCTAATTTAAAATAGAAATAATTATTTCATAACATAACGTCCTACAAATATGAGCAAAAGTTTGTAAAATACACAGAAACAAGTTTGTATTATATTACATTGTTTTATTTTATTATATGTATTTTGTGAACTTTTTAAATATCCTGTGGTTTATTGGGTTGTTTATTTTTCTTCTCGTTTAATATTGCGGAGATAAAGTATCTTCAAAATACTAGAATTCTTTCAAAACTATTTTTCCTAATGAGACAAACTAGGCTTGCACACATCTATAGACACGCTAAGGTTTTGTTCTTAAAAGAATATTTAATACAATCTAAATTTTTTAAATTCACCATTTTAACTCTTAAAAGTCAGTTTTTTTAAGTTGTTTATCATATTAGTGACTGTTGAATGATATAAATAATTTATTTTTAAATAAATTTCCACATTTTTGTGCAGTTTTAATGAACCTTCTGACTCTCGGTCTGAGACAGAAAATGTGTATGAGCTGTTTTTAGTAATGACATCCTCACAATGACTTTGATCTTGCTATCATTGTAATCTTGTAATCTTATTAAAATTTAGAATCATTGTTTATAAATTATATTATTATGTGCCTATCATAAAGGTTGACATAAAATGAATCCGTATATACCATTTCGACAGACAGAAGTTTAAAGTATTTCTAATATAAGTTAATATATTTTTGTAAATATTCAGAATATTGTCCCACATTAGAGTTAGAAACTCAGAAACTCAGATATAATTCATAATACATATAATTATATTATATAATTACATTATTATACGCTTATCAAAAAGGGTGACATAAAATGAATCCGTATATACCATTTCTACAGACAGATGATTAAAGTATGTCTAACATTAGTTAATATATTTTTGTAAACATTCCGAATCTTGTCCCACTTTTCAGTTAGAAATTCAGACATAATTGCTAAATCTTTTTATAGTTAATATATTTTTGTAAATATTTAGAATATTGTCCCACATTAGAGTTACAAACTCAGAAACTCAGATATAATTCATAATACATATAATTATATAATTACATTATTATGCTCCTATCAAAAAGGGTAACATAAAATGAATCCGTATATACCATTTCGACACACAGATGTTTAAAGTATTTCTAACATTAGTTAAAATATTTTTGTAAACACTCCGAATCTTGTCCCACTTTTCAGTTAGAAACTCAGACATAATTGCTAAATCTTTTTATAGTTAATATATTTTTGTAAATATTTAGAATATTGTCCCATATTAGAGTTAGAAACTCAGAAACTCAGATATAATTCATAATACATATAATTATATAATTACATTATTATGCTCCTATCAAAAAGGGTAACATAAAATGAATCCGTATATACCATTTCGACAGACAGATGTTTAAAAATATTTCTAACATTAGTTAATATATTTTTGTAAACATTAAGAATCTTGTCCCATTTTTCAGTTAGAAACTCAGAAACTCAGACATAATTGCTAAATCTTTTTATAGATGATATTTTACTATTAATATTGTAAGTAATAGCGAAAGTAAAATTAAGGTTGTCCTTACGTTTCTAAGTAAAAAAAGCTGTAAAAAAGTAATTTTTATATATCTAATATGCTGGTAATATTTTGAAAGAATGTGGTTAAATTATTCTTATTTTGTGAAATATATTTCTAATTTAATCCAAAAAAATTGTTTCAGAATTTTTTTGTCTTTAATCAATTATGTCCTTATAATATTAATGGTTATAAAAGTAAAATAATTTTAAAGTTAATGTACCTTTTTTATAAATACACTTTTTGTTTTTAATTTCAATCCTTATTTGATAAAGAGATAATTTAACAAATTAAAATTTTTCTCTATATATAGTCATATAATGGCCTAGAACGTACTGATATGTTTAGGTTGCTCAATTATTATTTATTGAATTTACATTTTTTAAATTTACATTTTTATATAATCTCAATTGTATTTGCCACTATTGGTGCTTATGTCACTCGTTATAAAGCAACATCCTTTAGCTTTTACTTAAAGACATAATAGTTTGTTACTACAGCACACACAAATTTAAAAAAAAAATTTAATATCTGATTTAAATTCTAACAGTTATATATATATATATATATATATATATATATATATATATATATATATATATATATATATATATATATATATATATAATAACGTGTTACATAGCGCAGTACAATGGTAAATAAAAGAAATGTTTAACATACAGATTTTATTTATTCAACATTTATAAATAATACTATACTATTTGGTTATAAATATTTCAAAATTATTTATTAGAAATAAATATAATTTTTAAGAAAATTATTCAAACTTTGAAAGCCCAGCTTTTGAAATGTTGCTTTCAACAAATATTGTAAAGTTAAAATACAAATTGATCGAAGTTTTATAGATTTTATTAACTTGTTAAAAGAAAAGGAGTATATTCGAAAATTAGCGTCATCAACGTTTTACTCTATTTTAAAGTCTTTTTGTATTTAACTATAATTGAATGAAGTATGTAGTGAGAAAAACAGATGCAAGTATGGAATTGCATTGAAATGCAATTTAGGCAAAGTAGAGAATGATTATCTGTGAGAAATGCTTCAGGGAATAAATTTAATTACCCAGTGGTAATAAACGGAGAGTTTATTTTGGTTCAGGAAATGTAGGGTTTTAGTCGCCCTCTATTATGAGGACAGTTGATTAAAGGTAGTGAGAAATAAAGGACAAAATAAACAGATTAAAATAAGATCCATTAATTCTAAACACGAAGAGAGTTAATATAATTCAAATGGAACTCTTCTTTTTCTATAGGTATTGTAGTTTTCAAACTTTCTGAAACATTTAATATAGCAAATGATGTTTTAAGCTATTTTTTGCTAAATTAAAGTTATTCCATTCGAGCTATTTATGCTGTTTAATATTTTGACCTCAGAAGTAATTTACATTTTTATATTTTATTGTTATAGTTTAATAAGTTTTTAGAAATATATTTAAATTTAGATAAATTTAAAACCAAATTGTAATTACTCTAATAGTTATCGTTATTTTTCAAAGAACCTTCATAAAAATTATCCGTGTGCACGTTTTTACATATAATATGGTATTTTTTACAGATATAAATTTTTTACATTAAAATAAAAATATTGTTGGTATTATATAAAAAAGATATATTTTATTTTTATAGTTTAATACGTTTTTAGAAATATATTTAAAATTAGCTAAAATTTAAAAGACCAAATTGTAATTACTCTAACAGTTATCGGTATTTTTCAAAGAACCTTCATAAAAATTATCCGTGTGCACGTTTTTACATATAATATGGTATTTTTTTACAGATATAAACATTTACCTTTAAATAAAAATATTGTTGGTATTATATAAAAAAGATCATTTTAAAAATAATTAAAGAAAATAAAGTTTTAAAAAATATTAATTTTCAATAAATTTAAATATCAGTTCTTGTAAAAAATAAGTATAATAGAATACGGTATATTTAAGGGCATTAAGATTTTAAAAAATATTAATTTACATTTAAGTAAGGTAAAAATGAATGAATTTAAAAGGAAATGGGACAATTAAAAATGCATTTTGTGTATCTCAAATATTCATGAAATACAAAAAATTGTAACAATACATTCGTTACACTATAGTGAATATTAAAAATCATTTTCCTTCTTTTCCTTACAATATTACACTTTTCAGATAATGGGTTTGGGGAATTATTAGTCAAGTTTCAACCAGCAGAATTCTTAATTTTCTTTTAATAATTTGTTTAATATTTTCTAATACCAATCGAGAAAATTAAAGAATTTACTTAGCCAATCCATCGAGAATTCCTCAATATCATACTAAACAGTTGGAACTTTTCATTTCTACAATAAATTAATCTTTGTTTAAAGAAAATTTTAAAAACATTGTTTAATTAAATATCGGTTTAAATGTTTCAAATATGTATAAACATCAATTGATCACACAAGAGTAAAAGGTTAAAATTAACTATAAATTTGTAAAAATTGTTGAGATTTTTTTTAATATATATTAAAGACAAAGGTTCTGCAGAATAGTTAGAAAACATATGATAACACAAACTGATTAACTGATAAGTAATTCCCATTTACTATCTCTTGAACAAGTTGCTTTTTTGAATTGGTTAGGAATTTTTTATTTAATAGAAAAAAAGTGTACTTACATATTGTTTATACTCATGTATTCGAAAATTTATACCTTTCAGTTGTTTTTTAAAATGCCCTTTAAAACATATGTACATATTAACTCAAGTATTATGTAATAAACGCTAAGTAAATTTTTTTTTATTCTTATATTGACTGTTTTTATGTTAGTTTCTTAAAGTCTCACAATTTAACTGAATTCAAGGAAATTTAGAAATAAATAAACTTAAGTGTATATCGGATGATATTTCTTCTCATTTGTATTTTTTCTCATATGTACGAAGTAAAATTAAATTTCTATAATTTGGAATTAATCAAACATTTTGTATAATATTTTCTAAATCATTCTTGCGTTTGTGTTGACAAATACATAAACACTTGAATATTTATCTATCAATCTATCTATCTATCTATCTATCTATCTATATATATATATATATATATATTATATATTATCTATATATATATATATATATATATAAATGTTTTAGAAAAAAAGTAATCTATCACAAAAGGATAAATTCCCACTTATAAAGTTTTAATATTTCAAAAGTATATAAACTTTTCAGATAATTTATACCTGATATCCTTTGAAATGTTAAACTGTAAAGATTTTAAACAGTTCTGCTATATTTTTATAAAGCATTATAGCTTAAATTATAATAAATTCAATAATTTAAAGCCAGTTATAATCTTTGACTTATCATCTTTACAAGAATCAAACTGTTGTAACCAATACTAATTATGCACATTAACAAGAAAAAAACCAGCAAAGTAATTCATTTCTCTAGTGTCGAAATTAAGTAGTGTACTTTTATTCAAAAGTTTATTTTCCAGATATTTTGCTCATAGCTTCATTCGCATAAAATTAGCAAAATAAGTAAACAAACTCGTGTAATTAAATTTAAAAAACAGATTCATTAAACTCTTTTTTGATTATAAAAACGCAATTTACGTAACCAGAAAGGTACTTAAAACGCAGAAAACTTAATTAAATTATTGCGCTTCCACCTTAAAAATTTTAACATCACTTTCTAGATGTTTGTATTCCGGCTTATTCTCTAGAGAACAGAAATGAATGTTACTTTATTAAATGTAAAACAAACCTTTAATGTCAGTACTTTATGATCAGAAAGTTAATTAATTCGATTTATCTAACATTGCAATTTGCATCCATACAATAAAATATGGAATGGTGTTTTAGCAATTTGAAAAATGATACCTTATAAATACATATTTTTATTCTTAATTAATACAAAAATAAGTGAAATACCCGGGAAGAAAAATGTAATGAGATTTTTAATTACTATGTATTGTTAATTACTAATTACTTTACGCAAATTAGTATTTGTCATCGCAGGGAAATATCATTTAAAACGTGTTTATAAAAATTTGGAGAAAATAAGAATAACAGTTTGAAAATGGAAGAATGTATTATAAAAATCTTAAAGAAAACAAAAATTTAAAAAAGTCATTTTAAGAGAATAAATAAAGCTTGGGTTTTACATTCTATTAGTTAAAAGTTTTATTCAATATATTTCTATGAATAAATTACAAGAACTAAAATTTTAACATTTGTGTAAGTTCTTAATTTTCCATATCTAAGATGCAGGTCATGCATTTTTTTTGTAAGTGAATGCAAAAATATTCCTTACCGCTAATGGTTGGAAAACGCAAGAAGATTTGCACAATTACATAAAACGCATTTTAGAGAAAAAAAAACTCAGAATCTCTTAAAACTGCATTTTCAATTCATCAAATAATGGCACATAAATAAATCATAACTATATGAAAAGAAAGAAAAAGGGATACAGAAATAGGTCTCTGTATTCAGCAAGATGCAGTAATGTACTAACATTTGTCATAGACTATCTGAAATCAATACTACCGGTCATTTTGTAGAAAGCATTTTGAGGAGTGAAAGCAAAAATCGAATGCAAAAACGGCATCCATAAATATTTTATTTGAAAGCAGCATTCTAGAAAAAGCTATAGAATTAGATAGCTCTTTTATCCCCAACGTTATTTTCAACCTTTAGTTTAGTAAAAAATTTAGATAATAAAATTCCTGTTTCTAGATTTCTCCAGAAAATTCATTTCAAAAACCAAAATAGGTTAATTTTTTAACCTTCCTTGGTCATTCGGGCCTTTTGTGACCCAATATCAAAATTAAGTTTTGAATATTTCTTAAATTTTTGAAATTTTTTATAGTATATACTTAGAAATAGGTAATATTTTTCTAGCGATAGTGTTTTCTTAGTAAATATTGTAACATATAAGCTGATTCGGCATTTCTTACCCATGTTGCGTTTTCGATAGAAAGATTAACAAAGCTATTTTCAATATGCTATTAAGTTATTATTGCTTCAACAATATGTATTTGCTCATTTTCCTGTCAGGTACATATTATTGGTTTTGTTTTATTTGAATTTAGAAAGCTACGATCTACTTCATTTACAATATTTGTATCATGGTCATTCAAAAAATAGCTAGAAATTATCTGTGTAGTTCTACGTAGCATCTAGTTTCTATAACCGCCATTGAATTTCCAATTTTTCAAGAGTGTACAAACTGTAAAAAGAAAGATGCAAATCTCATCTTTCTTTTCACAGCTTAATGTGTAATATTATTCATGTATTCTAAATTGAATTATTATATGTATATTAAATATTTCGAATATTTTGCCTCCTGTACATAATTTAAGTAGTTTGAGTGAATAATACATAAAGCGATGTTTTTGTTTTACATCAAACGAATGTAAAAATACTTGCATATAATAAATAGTGGTAATATGCAATGCAATATATTGTAAATACCTTACAATATATATTTCAAATGAAGTTTTATTAGAATTTTCTGTTTAGAATGATTTAATTCTAGAAATGTTTCCATAAGTACAGGGTACTTAACCAAATTTCTACATCCACACCATTATAAACGTTTACATACAAAACATTGATAACTAATATACAATTAAAAAATGATATACAAAATAAAAACTAAGTAAATAATTGCATTACTCTTATTTTAAATTTAGAATTAAATTTAATAAAAATGAAATATATAAAATGGGAAAATTTTGACTCGAACAACTTAGATGTATTTTCTGTTATTAACAACGTAAAAAGGTGAATAATACGTGTAAGTCCTAAAGAGAGAAATACATGATGACATTATAGTTGTAATTATAGATACTATCAAGGACATCTATTTTGGGCAAAAATGAAGAAGCTTAAAATTTAAATATAATCTGCTGTAAGAAATCTTATTAATTTATGGTTCAGAACTCCGAATACGTCCTCAGAGTATAAGAAATAATTTAAAGAGTTGCTTGATGAATGAAGCTAGGATCCACGGAGGCACAGTGCTTCATTGCATATAGTTTACTAGTCATGTAAATGTCCCAAACACCATTTGTTGAAAATTATCCACTTTGCTCATTCGTTATTTCATATCAAATAAATTTATTTTGATTTTATTAGTTTAACCCTTTCTAAGGCCTTGGAAAATATACCTTCCACTTAAGTAAATATTTTTAAATGACTATTGTAAACTGACAATTTATTAGTAAGTTGAAAATAACTAAATATTAATGAATATCTAAACTTTATAACGTGATTTTAACAAGATTAGAACACCTTAGGTGTATGCTGATATTTAACAATGCAAGAATGTTAGGAATAGATGCGTTCACTGTCAAATGTAGGCTGTTAGAATATTGAGTTGGAAAAGCACTATATATTTTGACGTAAATAACTATTTAAAGAGTAATTTATATTGTTGATACAGAACATTTTATATAATATTTTTGCATGTGTCCAAAAAACAGTAAAAAGAAGAAAATAAAAATAAATAAAATGTCTTAAATTAGACATGTTAGACTTATCTCTCTTTAATCTCTTTATATATATATACACACACACACACACACATATATATATATATATATATATATATATATATATATATATATATATATATATATATATATATATTATATAGGTATATACATAAATATAAACCTATATTGTTCGCAAACATATATCAACTAACAAGATATATATCAACGTAATAGACAATCGAAGTTACTGTGTATTTCTGTTACTAGAGTATGGGAAGTTCCATACACTATCTTCCACAATTTGTGTGGGTTAAAAAAGAGGAAAAATATATTGTAAATGGCAAATTCATACATTTCACAAACTCTTTATCAACACATACTCACAACTCAACTAGCCATTTCACATAAGAAATCAATGAAGAATCATCGACTTTCTTACATCTCAACACCTTTTGGTTGCTGATTCCGATGTCTTTTCACATTCTCTATTTTCCCACCTAACCCCCTTAAGCCCCCCTTCCCTTCACAGTCTTCAGCGTTTTCCTTCTTAGTAGCCCCCCTCTCTTGTCCATTCCCCTTACCTTCACTTTCTTGGTAATGCGATGGCCAAGTGAATACGAAGAGCGGACGCTAAAAGTTTTCTATATATATATATATATATATATATATATATATATAGCGTTTTTTTCTTTTCGTTCTTTCAGTGGGTCGGTGCAGCTGGCGGTTACCAATATGTCTGCAGACGAACACTGGACCGACACAAACGGCCATTTTGTTCCTAACCCTTTTGGTTTCCCAACACATATATCTATCTATCTATCTACCTATCTATCTATATCTATCTATATCTATCTATCTATCTGTCTATCTCTCTCTCTCTCTCTCTCTCTCTCTCTCTCTGTATATATATAATATATATATATATATATATATAAATATATATATATATATATATATATATATATATATATATATATATATATATATATATATATATATATATATATATATATATATATATATATATATATATATATATATATATATATATATATATATATATATATATATATATATATATATATATATATATATATATATATATATATATATATACATATATATATATATATATATATATATATATATATATATATATATATATATATATATATATATATATATATATATATAATATATATATATATATATATATATATATATATATATATATATATATATATATATATATATATATATATATATACATATATATATATATATATATATATATATATATATATATATATATATATATATATATATATATATATATATATATATATATATATATATATATATATATATATATATATATATATATATATATATATATATATATATATATGTATAAAA
>CM063503.1:85118082-85170582 GCA_032207245.1 Pardosa pseudoannulata | reverse complement strand
CGGATTTCCATATGTAGAAAAAGATTAAATGAGACCAAGTGATCAAAGTTTAGGAGAGAACGTAGTAAATCGTTTAGTTGATCCTACATACCTGAAAAATCTGTAAATTTTTAAAAACAAAATGTAGTTGTCATAATTTGCGGTATTTTAATTTATTTTTCACAAATATATTATATCATATAGAGAAATATGCTGATATCTTATCAAGGGGTCAAAATGACACCCGCCGTAATTCTAGGTATACAAAGACCACCGTAATTCTAGTGTTAATGTTTATACTACACAGTTTAATTTAAGAAAGTTTGTAAAGAACGTTTCAATTTCATAGGAGGTTCAGCATTTTATTTGGAATGGATAAAACACACAAAAATTTAACAATCGGAAACAATTTCTATACTTTCTTATACAGGGTTATATTTTTCAAAGATTTCAAATACCATTTACAACTTTTATACACAGGTGATTCTTAAATGGGAATTTCACAGAATGACATATATTTACTGTTTTTTATTAATTTAAAATATTTTCACAACACTACAAAATCCAGAAAAAGGTAATTGTATTTTAATTGACATCGCAAACCATTAGAAAATCATTTCCCTATAGTTGAATTTTTAATTTTTTAATATTACTCAGCGCTGTCGTGCTTGTTTAATGATCTGCAACAAGAAAAGTTAAAATCGTGCAAAATGTCCAATCCATCTAAAGAGTTTAATGGATCATTTTCTTTAATATTATCATATCTTCAGTATTGACATAGTTTTTACGTGTTTATAATATATCAAGAAATTATTCATAAAAATTCAAGTTAAGGAAAGCTGAGATAATTGATTTAGTCGTAACATTTTTTACTTCCAATTTATTGATACGATTATTGAAAATCGCTCCGAAATGCAATATTTTATTTTCTAAGTTCCTGCGTTAAATAAAGAACACAATGATTAATGGTCCACTTTCATTGATACTCACCAAAAAGTGAATAACCTGATCACAGTGATAGATTTCCTTCTTAACCCTTATGAAAGTAAAAAGTATGAAGTAAATTGATTTTTGCTCTGATATTTCTTATCAAGAATTTTTTAAATATACATATTTTTACATTTTTCAATTTTATTTATTAACGGGTTTTGGCAAAGTGAAATAAAAAAAAATGTTTCATACTTCATAACAGGAGAGAAAGTTAATGGTACTTGATTTATAAATATGAATAATCAGACTTTCATATGTTTTTCCGGGAATATAAATGAAAAAGCATCAAATTTTTCAGCAAAAGAAACAATTGATACCGTAATTGCTGATTCATAACTCTATTTTTTCCTAATTAATCTTACGCTCTACTTTGAACAGGAAAAAATCTGAATTTAATTCCTCTCTTTAAACTCCCCAAAGCAATTAAGGATTCTTTCATTTGAAGTTATAAACTTTTTACATTTATATATGTACAGTCACACGTATATGCATTACGAATGCAAATTGATAACTGCTACCTTTACTAGGATCCCTACGTGATTCAATTACTAGAAAAGCACTAGAAAAATGCTTTTACGAAATTTTCGTTTTTTAATGCAGTTGCATTTTCGTGACTGCATACAAATGGGTTTCCATTTACGTTTAATCTCCCCTCATCCGTGATTTAAGGAACAAAAAAAAACGAACTTGCGATTTTTATAAAAGTCGCTTCCATGCTAAAATGAATTGCAAAATCAACGTAGTTATTCAAGAATTTTTAATCGTTAACAAATGGTTTAAGTCAGAAATTTGTCGCAAAAATGTTTTGAAATTATTGTTTTTATTGATGAAGAAATTTAATCAAGGAAAATATCTGAGTTTTTTTTTTCTTTCGTACACAGCTCTTTAAAATTTTCTATAGAGAAATAAAAGTTTACTTTTAACAGTTTAGACTTTATTTTATAATTTATCACTCAGTTTTTCGTTTTTTTTTTAACTACATTGTTCTTATAAAAATTTCATAATTTTTAAAGTTTTTCTAACAGTTTCTTTAATCTAATTTGTTTTTATTTTAAAAAGTATTTCTAATAAAGACAGCTTTTTTTCTAAAAACTAAGTTATTTTTGTTAGATAAGTCAGGATTAGCTCTTAAAAGACTCATAATATAATTTTAAGTTTTTAGAAACAAAAATAGTTTGTTATTAAAAAAATAGATTCGTTTGAAACATAAAAGGGTAAATTTATGTAAATATTTAATTTTATTATTATTTTAGATTTATATTAAAATAGAAATTATAATTGAAAAAGTAATTAAATGCTAAAAATTTAATAAAATATAAAATAGTTTATAATTTTTCACTTTTATAATTAATCTTTTTTCTATTCAAACTAACCAAAAAAAGTGACTCAGTTAAAAAAGGTAATAGTTTTTCAATGATTGAATTATATGTTTGTGTAAACTGTAAAATCTTGTTTATTGGTTAAATTGTTCATCTAAAGCCTCGAATAGCATTGCGATTAACGTAATAAATATCTATGTATTTATATTTTAGAAAAAGAAAACGAAAAAATTATTGTTACATCAGCCAGAAATAGCTGTTAAAAGAGACTTGTTATATTTGAAGGTTTGATATGGATCTCTAGAACGTATTGTTCTTAATAAAAGAATTTTAGGTTAAAATACACGAAAATTTAAAGTTTGAATTCATTAAAATAATGACTTGGTTATGAAAGCTCTTCTATAAAATTAATTGCTGAAGCAACAGAGTTATTTTCATCCATTATATAATGATTAAGTAAGTTATTTCTCAGTAAAATGCATTTATAGATACAAAATTTATCCACTTCTAAAGAAGTGGCTTCATATGACATACCTTTTAAATTTCTTATACATAAATAAGAGTTTTCTTGAATAATACAAGCTTCGTTTTATATACATTACTAAAATTTTCTTTCTTTACTAATTTTGTTATCATATTTGTATAAAAATTTAACTAATTTCTGAATTTATTTACTTATAAAGAATTTGTTTTATATTCAAAGATATAAAATATTAAATAGTGCGTAGTTTACGTTACATAAAAGGTAGATTATTTTTACTGTATTAAATAGGAGTAGCTGTTACAGCCGAGATTTTATTAATTTCAACAACAAAAATTAATTTTACAAAGATTTAATTTATCTAAAATGGAAAAATATGAAAATAGGGATTTAATTATAAAATTTCCTCCAAGGGTAAAATAACACAGTTATTAAAGAATTTCTAATAGTTCACTGAGTGTTTAAAACTGAAATTTGTGTTAAATATGTTTTCTAATTCTTTTTTAAAATTAAATTTGATCAAGGAATATAATTAGACTTTTTTCCATATATATTTAGTCGTTTATAGGTGAAACCAAACTAGCATGCAACAATATAAATTGGGTCTAGACTATATAACTAAGTGTTTTTATTTTCACTTAAGTTGTTAGCATAAAAATTTCGTAATTTAGATATTTTTGAAATTTTGACTTCAATTTATTTTTATTTCTTAAAGAAATTAAAAATAAACACTAAATATATCACTTTATATAGAATCGACATTTTTGTTGTGACTGATATTAGAAGTAAGTCAATGAATATATAACATTATTATTTTAGCACAACTTATAAATTTTAAAAATTATAATATATATTTAAACTTTATACAAAATATAAAAAGGGAATATTCTGTTAAAAAAGGCTTTAATAATAGTTGATGGCAATATTGCAAAGAAAAAAGATTGGATATCATAATTAAAAATACTAATAAAATCTGTGAACTTCTTTGCAGTCTTAAATATTTTAACTGTTTTGAAATTTCTTTAAAATATTTTAACAAAATAGTTATTAATTTTCAAAAATAATCAGAATTTTGAAATTGGGGTTTTATAGATTATATTTTTTTAGCTTTAGCTAATAATTCAAAACATGATTATGAAAGAAAAAGCTAAAATTATTTTATAATAGATTCTAAAAATTTACTTTTTTCACCATACAATATATATATATATATACACACACACACACACACACACACACACACACATATATATATATAATATTTACTATATATATATATATACATATATATATAAAACATATATTTATATAAAATATATATTATCATAAGTTATGTATGATATTTTTTACATTGTGCGTAACTTTTTTTATATGGATAGATTTCTTATAAAAATATTCCAGACGATATTTAACTTAAACTGAATAATCAGTATTTCCATTCGAAAAAATTATTATCTATTAAAAGAACTTGTATCAAATATAATTATTTATTTTATCAATCAGCGTAAAAATGTCATTATCATGCAGTTAATAATTAGTTATATTAATTAAGATATTTTTCAAAATATTAGCTCATGAACATACTAAGCATTGTATGCATACTTTTTTTCCATAACTTTGATTATTTGGATAGCATATAAAGGTTTTCTAAAATTATCTTGTTCCAAAATGCATAATATGCATTTTGGATAGTAAAGTTGTGTATAAGAAAATTGCAATGGACTCAAGATATATATACTTTATGTTATCTTACAGTTTTTATTCAATGTTTAGAATAACAACTTAAGTTGTGTAATTAGTGTCTGAATGTATCTTAAGAAATATGCTCCAATATTCGCATGGAATTATCTAATTTCTCTTTCTCTCTTAATCTATAAATAAATATATATATATATATATATATATATATATATATATATATTATATATATTTATATAATATATATATATAGATATAATATTTATAGTCATTTTCAGTGTATTGTAAGGAATTTATTTATTTAGAAGTGATTAAATATTCAAGGTAGAAAATGGTTAAAAATTCAAGGTATTTTATATAATATATTATATATATATATATTATATATATATATATTCATACCTTCAATTTTTAACCATTTTCTACCTTGAATATTTAATCACTTCTAAATAAATAAATTCCTTACAATACACTGTTTTTTCAAGTTAATAGAATAAAAATTATAAAAGTCCGTATTAGGCGTCTATACACACCGTTAATATATGAACGGAAATTTTTAAAATGTTTAATATACCATTATATATGCTGCAGAATAATATATTTGTCATCTCCAGTAAGATATTGATTCCCATTTAATCCACTTCTGAAGGGTAGTGTTTGGCTATCATACGGCTGAATGCACGTAATGTTCAATCCAATCAATCATAACTATAGTTCAAATATCTTAGTGAGTATAAATGCATTCTCTCTACTGGGTTGATTAAGCAACTTGAAGTATTTTGATACTGAGGGGGTTTACAAAATCAGTCAAATTAATTACGCAGTTATATAAATATATTAATAATAGGCATTAATTATATTTCAACCTCTTTCTGATGATTACGACTCAAATAACATTTAAATATTATAGTATAATTCATGTATGTTTTAGGACCTCAAAATCAAGCAAGTTATATACAAGATAATAAAGATATGCTCAATTAACAACTAATTGATGATAATATGTTTGATGTAAAAGTCATGAAAATAGTGCTTCGTAACACATTTCCCATTCATTGTCGTTTAAAAGAACGTATACTCTGAAATAAATGTATATATATAAATTAATAGATTTATTTATATTTTTTTATATTGTGATGACAACATATAATGTCTTATTTATATATAAAAATATATTTTATATATATATAATAAATATATTTTATAAATATATATTTAATTTTTTATATAATTTATATATATACATATTTTATTCTTATTATTCATATTTAGTATAAATATATATATATGTTATATATATATTTATTTTAGATAATATATATATTACACATATAGATATATACATATATTTAAATATATTTATATTTATATTATAATATATAATATATTATATAATTATTTCTTACATAGTATTTATAATTATTATTATTTTTTATATAGATATAAATATATATATATATTTTTGAATATTATTTAAAGATATTAGAGATATACTATATTGTTATATACAGTATATATATGTATAGTATATATTTATATATAGTATAAAATAAGTATATATATATTATGATATTTTTAGTATTTATATGTATGATAGTATAAAAAGATATTTATATATATAAAATTGTATGTTATATTTATAATAATATCACATATATATATTCAAATAATATATAAAATATATATATATAATATATGTATATATATTATATTACTTTTATATATACATATTTTATAAAATATATATATATATTTATATATATATATATATTATATATATATTTATATATATAGTATAAGATATATAATATTATAAACATATATATATATAATATATATATATTTTATATATATATATATATATATTTACTATATAATTATATATATATAATATATATATAAATTATTTATATATATATAAATATATATATAAATATATATATATATATATAACAATATATATATATATATTTATAAATATATATATATATATATATATTATTGTATATATATATTTATATAAATATATATATATTATATATAATATATATATATTATTTTAAAATATATTTATACTTAGAATATATATATACAAATATACATATATATTAAATAATAATGTGTTATATAAAAAAATATATATTTATATAATTTTTATATATATATATATATATATATATAAAAAATATATATATAATATATATATATATTATATATAAAAAATATATTATGTTAATATATATTATATAATAAATATATATTATATAATATATATTATATATAAAAATATAATATATAAAATATAATATATTTATATATATATATACAAATATTATATATATATATATTATATATTTATAAGATATTTATATATGATATACTTATATTTTTAAAATATAATTTAAAAAAAATTTATATAACATATATATATATTAATAACATATATATACATATAAAATAAAAATATATATATATATAATTTATTAATATTTATAATAAATATATTTATATAAACATATAAATAGATATAAATATAAAATAATATATATAAAATATAAAACTATATATAAAAATTATATAATTAATATATAAATATATATATATATATATATATATAAATTTTTCTAAATAAATGAATTATGTACGTGATGTGAAATTATTATTATAAATTCCAAAAATTGTTAAGGAACTTTAATATCGTATAACGTTAAATATTGAGATACATTAAACGTTATGAAACATTAATATGCGTCATAATTTTGTTAAATTGCTCTTGATAACTTTTAAAATCATTTTTTGATAAAAATGCATTATTATACAAAAACCTTTAGAGAGTGTGTATCGGTGTCTTTTAATTTAAAAGCTCACAAATACAGCATAAAATTTATGAAAAAATATGTTGATATGCAACTGAATAAAGAAGTTAGCGAAATAAAAACAAGTTCTAAAATTTCTGCAATTTTACTTTTCGTAAACATCCCCATTTCCTTATCTAGTTTATAAATATTTTGATAGTTTAAACGAAACAAGGCAAGAGATAAAAGAAATAGTTAAAATATACTTTCAAAACAAAGTATATATTTCATTCAAAATTCGCATTTTGAACCACACTTAACGTCTACCTTTTAAATTGGATTCATACAGCACCTACATGCATTCAAATACCTGTTTCATATTCAGCACGTACCCATGACATCTTCATTGAATATCATATGAGAGATACATGGATAGGTATGGAATTTTTCTAACGTTCTACTTTAAAATTTTAACATTGAGAACATGCAGTTGCTGTAATGGCTCTTCCATATTCCTTGGTCTTTTTTGAATATTGCAGAAAGTGGGATAAATGAAAATGAAACTCCAACAATTGCAGGACTTATTTAATATTCTCCTTTTCATATGTATGGCTCTTTTGAATAGCGTTTCATATTTTCAAAGGGTGAATATTTGAAAAAATATAATAGTATATTTATTAATGATACATTTTACGCAAAAGATTCAACGTACAATTTAAAAATTATTTTTGACTATTTAAAATTTTCATATATGTTTTCTCCTTTTTGATTAAAAAAAAATTAATTGATAGCATTTTAGAGAAGTGGTCCTAAAAGTAGTTTACACGGACACCTAGGGGTCCCTCCTACAGCTGTAGATTTGAGCGGTACATAAAAATTATTTAGGGGTCGCGAGAAAAACCTTTGGAGGTCCATTAAATGTTTTGTAAATAGAAATAAATAAATTGGTATCCATGATTTATCTTTTAATTATAAACAAGATGTATGGCAATAAAATCGCTTAAATGGGAAACGTGTATGTGTTTATTATTCAAAACAAAGGGTAATATTTTTATTAGATGTAAATTAAAAAATGACATTGCATATATATACTTTATTATTACAATCATATTTATGCATCAAAGTGAAAATTGTATTTTTATAATCATACAGTTATGCAGAGATTTTTACTTAGGGGTTCATACCAAATTGCTTTGTATAAGTAATGGTATATAGACAATAATAACACAATTTAGGAACATCTGTTTTAGACCATAAGGAATCTTTAAAAATTATATACCATTTCAAATGTGCAAATGTTTATTTTCTGCTCAAAGCATCATTTCTGTTATGCATGTTCATAATGGATTCAAATACTTATCTTTGGAAGGATAGTGAGTAAATGTAAAATATTTAACTAGTCGTTCAATACAATTTTACAAATAATATTTCTTTCTTTCAAATTTTAGCGTTATATAGTTAAGAAAAGAAGTATTATTTTGTTTATAATAAGTCTCAAATAGAATGGTTTAAATAGAATGTTTAACAGTGATTTAAAATGTCTTCCGTGTAAATAGATAATGATTAAGCCTGTAATCTAAACCAGTACAGAGATTATTATTTTACAGTAATTTTGTTTTATAACGCCAGATTATAAAATATAACTGTAAATATTGTATATTTAAAACCTTAATAATTACATGCAATATAAAATGGAACAAATTATCAGATGAAATAAATGGCATCATGTTATAAGTAATATTTGATTAATAAGAATACATCGAATTTGTAATAATACGGGTTTTTTAAACTAAAATACATTAGTACTAAAATACATGTAAGTTTTGAAACATTTTAGTTAAACATTTATTAACTAGTGCATTGCATTTAAAAACCTTTAATTTATACCTTTTTTATCTTTAGCTAGGTATTTTACTTCAAAATCAACAATTTATTAAATATTAGTTTTGTACGTATCTATTGCATTCTAATAAGTTTATATTTATGAATATATTTATATTATAAGAAATAATACCAAAAACCTTCTGGTAAAATGATAAAAAGCTAAAAAACAGGGTGCCACAGATGATTTATTTTAACTTTTCAAACATGCATAATATAATGTAATTTCATTATAAGCAAAATATGTTTCTCGGCCACATGGCTTTGAAACATTTTGTTTCATTTATGTACGTATTTGCTTGCGTGAGGACTCTGTTTTAGTTTCCTTAGCTCATCTCCATAAAATCTGCATAACATCGAAAATCAATACGACAGATTCATACCACTCTTAATTCATACGCGTCTTCCAAATCTGTTAAAGTTCGGGATTCTAAACTTATTTTGATAAATATTTATCACATATTTTCAAATTTGTTATATCAGGGTAAAATCTGGAACAAATAACAATGTAAAACAATACACCAATAAAAGTTTTTCTATAATAAAACATTATATATATTGAGATGTAAAACAATTACAAATGTCCAGAAACAAATGAATAATAAAAGACAAAAAATATCTGCTACATTTTCTACATTTTAGAGGTACTCGTGTGGTAGATTAGAATAAAAATGTACTACTTATGATATTTTATTTGTTTAAAAACTTACATACATATAAATACACTAGTATCTATCTATTTATCTAACTTGCTACATCTATCTATCTATCTATCAATATATATATATATATATATATATATATATATATATGTGTGTGTGTGTGTGTGTGTGTGTGTGTGTTTGGATATAGTGGAACCTATGTACAATAATATTGTAAAGATTTAGAGTAAAATGTTCTTATCTACAATCCACCATTTAAGAAATTCACCTAGAAAAAATCCGGTCCAGTAAAATTGATTAGATTTAAACCCTTAACGATCCCGCTCGAGTTAATTCGAGAGAGCTAAACTGACCAAACTGTGCACATTCGAGATAATTCGAGCGGCGTTGTACTTTATGTTATAATTTTTCACACTCGAATGCAATCGAGATTTGAAAATAACAAGGTGTAAGCAAAAAAAACAATAGATTTTTTATATTAATTGGGATTATATTATTGGATTTATATTATTGGGATTTTTTTGCCGGCTTTTTTAAAAAACACTGTGGATTAATTGGTTAATACTTTTTTCAATATTTTATGTCATTAAAATTTTTTTATCCTTGATTTATATGTAACACATTTCTTTCTGGTATTTTTATTTTTAAAGAAATGTCAATGTGAAAATTAAAAAAAAATTAAGTTTTGTGAAAACCGTATTCAAATGTAGCAATCCTATTAATATTTTAGAAGTTTTAAAGTTTTTACCAACACATTTTCAAATTTGTTATATCCAGGTAAAATCTAGAGTTTGAAAATAAATACTCCGTTCCCACAATAAGCCTAGGCTTCAACAAAAGTACTCGTCAAGCAAAAAAAAATTATTCAGGAAAAAAAAAACTGGAATAAAAAGGAAGACAAAAAATCCTTTGTCTTTCTCTATTCTCCTTCCCTCTTGTGCTAGAGTAGAAAAGAACAGTTCACCCTATCATTCTTCCTCTCTTTGATCGTCGACCTTAATCTCCTATGTCCCAGTAGGAAGAGCTAAGTCCTAGCTTCGAAAAATCATCGTTTGCTATACGGACACTTTCTTATCCATCTTCTTAAAGAGAAGGACTTCCTTATCTCTTGAGAACAGTTTTTTAGATGTTTTTTCATCCTTTAGTTCATGTTTAGTTTTAGAGTAAACCTTTTCCAGTCTCTTGACTATGACGTCAGTGAAATAAGTACTCTGAGTGAAAGCGTACTTAATCTCCTACCTCGTGGTTGTTAGAACGAGATTTAAAACAACGTTTAACCACTACTAAGTATTTAATTATCATGATGCCTGTAGATCCTCAGTTGCGGAATTTAAACAAATTTCTTTTTTTAATGCGGTGGATAAAGCATAAAAAGTATAATATTGTTCCCTTGTTTTATGTAAAGTTCAGAAATTAAGCATCGTGTAACTTTCGTGTGTTGAAAAGCTGCCAGAATGCAAATTCACCTTAAAGTGGAAAAAAATGCATTAAATCAGCCTTAAATATTTACTTAACTAGTAGTATTTACCGAACATCTTTCGATAATTTTTTCTTCAGTTGTTTCTCTGTGACTCATATACATATTTCTTACTTCCGAATCATGAAATTAGTATGAATGCTATGTTTAAGAGCATGTAAGTTTAAGTTACAAATATCTTAAATATATATATATATATATATATATATATATATATATATATATATATATATATATATATATATATATATATATATATATATATATATATATTTATATATATATATATATATATATATATATATATATATATATATATATTTATATATATATATATATATATATATAATATATATATATATATATATATATATATATATATATATATATATATATATATATATATATATATATATATATATATATATATATATATATATATATATATATATATATATATATATATATAGTATATATATATATATATATATATATATATATATATATGTATGTATATATATATATGTATGTATATATATATATATATATATATATATATATATATATATATATATATATATATATATATATATAATAAAATTATATATAAAATTGAGCTTACTTGAATTTTTTTAATCTATATCTGTATGTGTCTTCTGCGTATACCTGCTGCCAAAGTAGGATGACAAACTTTGAGCTGTGCAATTTTACTCTCGTCCGTAGCATTAAGACAAACGTGCCTTCTGGTCAGTGCTATAAAAACAATAGCATTGTGTTCTAGATCAAATACTTGTGCATTTGATTAAAGTATTGTCCAGTGATTCCCGTTAAGTACCGTTAAGTAATTTAGGAAGCGACACAACCAGAAGCGCTCCGCAGAAACAATTGATTGTGTGTATAAGTAAACTGCAGACAATTTTTTATTTCCGTCCATGTTACTGTTGTACTACGATTTTTACTGATATAATGCATCCTAACTCCAAGATTTTAATAGAAATTTAGACATTTTAATGAATAGAAAGTGTAACAAAACTAATTTTTACAACTATAAGAGGTAGATAGAAATTGCAAAATAAATAACTAATAAATACAATGTGGTATCGGGAATAAACTCGGATGAACATGCTTTCTCTCGTGTGGATGAAACGCCACCTTTTGTGATAATCACATGAAAGATGTTTGTCTTGACAAATTCCATTCTATTAATCCTTTAAAGTGTGAACGTTGGTTATGTTATCTTGTATACATGAATATACGCTATATATCTCACTATGAGTACTCCGTAGGTCAACCACACATTTTTAATATACTTTTATGCATCCTATAGACAGACACACCAATTTTTATGACATAAGTACACATACATCTTAAATTGAACAAAACATAAAAGGCTTTAAATTAGGGATTTTTTATTTTATTATCTTATATAGGTTTATATAAAATGTCATATATAAATCATACTTTATTGTGTGTAGTAGCAATTTGTAAGAAATGTTATACACATTAAAAAATAATTTATTTTGCAATGGTCACTTTTGAGAAGGGCTTAACCGATGAAAAGATATTCATACGTAGATAAAAGCAACCAAGTATAATATAATTACCATTATAAACTTATGTATAACACATATAAACTTATGTATAATACATATAAACTTATGTATAAACTTATGTATAATAAATCTAATTAAACATTGAGTTATTTTTCAATTGAAAGAATAAATTTACATTATAAAGTTTTCTTTCCATTTATAATTTTCATTGATAATTTCACTTATATTATATCTAAAATATATCTCTTGTGTATTATATAATATATATAAAATTTCAATGTCCAAATTTCCTTTTCATATATTAATTCCCACTATAATTATTATTTTATTGTTCATTACTATTGTTATTTATTAGTATTTCAGGAGTATATAATATATATATATATATATATATATATATATATATATAATATATATATATATATATATATATATATATATATATATATATATATTATATATATATATATATATATATATATATATATATATATATATATATATATATATATATAGGTGTGTGTGTGTGTGTCTGTGTATGTGTGTGTAAATCATTTCTCTTCATAATATCAGTAGAAAAGAAAGCATTGCCTTTGAATATGCATAAAAAATATTTGCAGGAAATGAGTTTTCTATGAAATTATTTTACTGAATTAAAACTTTTTAATTTTTACTTCTCGTATGCCATTATTAGCAATAGTACATTCAAATAACTGAAAAAAAGGAAAGAAATTGGTTTTCTTGTGAAAACTTTGTTTTTACTCAATCTTCTAAAACAGATTTTTACTTTAGAAAAAAATGTATTTCATTAAATTTTCGACAATTACGCTTGAGCAGGATCTAAATAAATTGCTTTCTTTTCCAGCATTTATTTTTTCTTGCCTTTAATGATACTTTATGACTTTTCTTTAGGTTTAAGAGAAAATAAAATAGTATCGATTTATCGCATTTTAACGAATTACAAAGGAATCTCATTAAAATATTATTGCCTGTAGCTTCATTAAGACTGCTTAAAAGCCAATAGTAAATTCCAGGAAATGAACTTTTTATATTTCATATTTTATTCTGTAAATGGCTTATTTTCAGATACATTGGACTGAGATTGTATTTTCTATATGAATTAATATTGATATTATATTAACAAAATTTCTATTCATTTTTTAAGAATTTTAAGAATTTTAATAAATTTATTTTCCTTAAAATATACGTCTGTATTACCTTTCTCATAGTTTATAAATATTAAGTACTATTAATATATTTGTACACAATTGTATGCTCACATGTGTACACAGGTATATATATAAATATATATATATATATATATATATATATATATATATATATATATATATATATATATATATATATATATATATATATATATATATATATATATATATATATATATATATATATATATATATATATATATATATATATATATATATATATATATATATATATATATATATATATATATATATATATATATATATATATATATATATATATATATAATATATATATATATATATATATATATATATATATATATATATATATATATATATATATATATATATATATATATATATATATATATATATATATATATATATATATATATATATATATATATATATATATATATATATATATATATATATATATATATATATATATATATATATATATATATATATATATATATATATATATATATATATATATATATATATATATATACATATATATATATATATATATATATATATATATATATATATATATATATATATATATATATATATATATATATATATACATATATAATTATGTATTTATAAGTTTTTGTATACAATAAAATATAAAGAACAATAAAAGTGATTTTATATTTTAAATTCTCTATTTCAGGTGGGAAAGTTCAGCGGAAGTATAGAATTTTCGTTGCGAATTTGCTATTGCAAATTAAAGTCATTTCTATACAGTGGAGTAAGTAAATTTCTAACTCATTTTATTACTGAAGTTAAAAGAAGTTGTAGAATAACAACTATGTTCTTTACTAAAATAAATGAAATAAGTTTTATATAGTGTTATTAGTGATCAAAGTTATTGCATTGAACTATACGCATTACTTTTTGATATATGTAAAATAATACGCTATACTGCAGTATAAAGACAAAAATAATTCCAGATTCCTTTGCCTAACTATATAGCCTGATAATTATTGTTATATTTTCAGTGTGTAAGCTAACAGTAACATCTATTTGCTTGTGATTCATGTATGACATAAATATAATTTTATATTACTTTATTTACCATATAAATTGATAATATCTATTGTTCTCTTGTCCCTGTATGAATTGAGCTGTTTGTAACATCCAGTTGTTATGATTAAGGTTCAACTTCACTGTATAAAGTGAAAAAACTGCCATATATTTGCCTTATATGAGGCATAATAAAGAAGAAAAGAATTTAGAAAATAAGAGTAATTGTGTACTTAACTTAGCTACATGAGTAATGGGGGGGGAAACAGAAAAACATCGTTTTCAAAATCTTAGTCCCTTAGATGTCGTCAATCTAGTATTCATCCAGTCGTAGATCTAGTCGTCTATCTAGTAGCGTCCAGTCAATCTAGTACTCTTAGATCGACATTGTGAAGTCTTTAAATATGGGTAACTAAAATAAACAAGTATATTTATAACTTACAGTTAATGATTAAAGATTCAATTATAAAATCAGATATAAATGACAAACATTGAGGTGTATATACATATAATATATTATAAGATAATAATACAGTTTTTTCTGCATACGTAGCATGCTCACTTTTTTTACTTTATTCAAATGAATGATAAATTCCTTAATAAATCAAATAACATATTTATTCCAACACCTGTTACTTTAATTAGATAACTCTTGTACAACTAATTAAAATAATACCATTAAAACAAAAGTTTCCCTCAAAATTAATACTAATAAAAATATTGACACAATTACCCTTCTTTAATTGGTAAACCTGAAAAGCAATTTTCGTGATTAGAATGGAAATATGTTTCCCTCTATTTACCTCAAAAATTATTAAAATAGTCTATTATGTCAAGTATTGTTTATGATAATTGAAGTCAAAATAAGAAACTCTTGAAAAATCTAGAATAATGAGGAAAACGCTTTACTGTCGTTCGCACACGAAAACTTAAAAAAAATCTCTATAATTAACCACTTAAATTGAATCGAAAGCGTGTTAGAAGTGAATATCCTGTTAACTCATTTTTTCAATCATATGCGCTTATTTGAAAAAAGGAACTAAAATTTCCCTAACATAGGTAATTGTACTTTCTGTTTTGGAGAACCCATACATTTTCATGACCTAGGGGTATAAAGATTGAGTTGAGCTACTTACAAATTCCAAAAGCAATTAAAGACAAAAATCTACTAATTTAAATCAACATAATATACTTCCTGGCCATTTAGCCACCAAATATGAGTAATATTTATTTTTTCATGATATTAATAAAAGAGTTTTGTGAACAGGAAATCACATTTTATGCAAGCATTTTTCTTTCAGCAATTAAAGTAAACTGAACTTGCAAAACAGATAAATAACTAAATATATCATGTAATGTTTTAATAAAATTATGATAGTTTAATACTTTTAATAGCATCTTAATGCATGGAGTTAAGGATTTTATACTTTTTAAACAACTATATTTCATGTTGAAAATGTGCCTATTTTCATCAAATATAAGATTTTGAACGAGTAATTCAATTATAGAAAAATTAAAGAATATTCGAGATTCCTTCGAATCTTGTAATTTATGAATTTATACTAATTTATTGAATATAATAAAAATGTTTGTAAATTCAATATAGAAGGATTTAAAGTTATATAACATATCCTACTTTTATTTATTTATAAGCGTTTATATAGTTATAAATGCTTATAATGAATTAATATTTATCAGATACAATTTTATGCTATTTTATAAACTAATTAGTTAGAAATGCATTCTATTTCCAATTTTTCTTGAAATATTCAGCAGGTTTAGAGCGTGTTATTAAGCAATATATTTCAGTGCAATTTGTTTAATCTAAAAACAGTAGTTTTGAAATTTCTTTTATTTGAATTGTATGTCTGTAACGGCTACTTATTTCCTGTCCTCCTGGCAAACCTTGTAATTTACTTTTTAACTCCGAATATAGATATTAGTTGCTCCGTTTCCCCAATAAAGTACATGTAAAGATAACACTCTTGAAAATAAGAACCACATTTAAAAAATAGTAGAAGTTCACAATACTTAAGATCTAAACTTGTTCACAGTTTTCCCTATCTAATGTCAAGTAATCACGAGCATGTTCTGTGCAATCTCATTATATACCGGCCGTAGCAAAACCTTTCACGTTCATCACTCGTTTTGTCTTTTTGTCCCATAGAAACACTACTCATTTTTCTCATATTGGTAATATGAGAAAATATATTACCAATATATTTTCCAATAAATATTTGATAATTGTAAAAATATATCCCTTTTATTTTTAAAATTATCAAATAATTATATTGGAATGTACAAATGTTCTGTAATCAAAAATAATATTATAGAACTGTTTTTTATATGCCATGGCAATACACATGAACTATTATAAACCATTTGTGCATGACAAAATGTTAGTTTTTCTATTATTATTTCTTCACTTAATATTTTCGTCAAAAAATGAGGATAATTCTTAAGTTTTCTTATCAGCTTTAAAAGGTATAATATAAATAAAAATGACTATAATAACTTTTAAAAGAATATTTATGGAATATTTCGGATAAAACTATACTAGAAACATTTAATAGATAATTTTCATTTAATTAAAAAAATTTCATTTCTAGTTTTTCCTTTAATTTAAATTTTTAAGTGAGTTCGGTGCCCGAGACGGGCTTAGATCCGCTATGTTCGTTAAAGGTGACAGAAGAAAGTAAAATATGTTCGTGGTGACAATGTCCTCCAAGTTTACAATCAGTACCTCTGGAGTTGGCAGGCAATGCCTATGGGACTTCTGCTTGTTCCCTGCTTCAAATTCACGAAGACCCACTTGAACATAAGTGGTGCTTTCACCCCTGAGGTGCTCGTTAAAACAAAAGGTGCACCCCTTTGCATTATTACAAATAGCCTCCTGCCCATTTGTTCTTGGTTTGACCAAGTAGCGTAGGAAAACAACAACAACATTTTAAGCACTTTTAGAATAAATGTAATATATTTCTATTTCTACATTAGAATTTTAAGCCGTTTGGTAAAAAAAAATAACCATTAGTTTTGACAACGCATTATCACCTTATATGCAGCTATGTTAGAATATTGTGTTATACATGGACAGTTTGGTCTGAATTAATAAGTACTGCAATAAACACAAGTGTACACAAGTGTAAATTAGACTGGGACCTACCGCTTCGAACCGATTGAGAATGGCTATAAACAACCATGAGAAACTAATCCTAGAAACCAGGACAAAAAGGAAGTGCACTACCGATTCTTTCAGAATTTTTGTTTCGTTTAAATGAAAAACATTGTTTACTGAATATGGTTCAATGAACCATTAGATTTACACAGTGTTTATGTGAGTCATGAACTAACTAGAGTATTTAGCACAAATGTGCATTGATGTCTACGCATATCAATAAATTTTCTAGTCTTTTTTAAAAATCAGAATCAGAAATTTCCTGATTTAATTTTTGTTTAAAGTTTTTAAGAGTTAGTTGCTCATTTTCTTACCTTTATTTGATAAACGTTTATCCTATTGCATCTTATTCAAATTATTTTGCACATATTAGTGCAACAGAATATTCATTAATTGATTCAGTACTATATTTTTTGAGAATTTTGCTTACTTTTTATGAAATCTTTGACATTTTCTAAATTAAAAATTATTTTTAATAATCTAAATGAAGTCTATATTTTGAAATAAATGCATAATTAACTTTTACTACATTTCTTGGTAAATGTGTTTCAGGGAAATTTTCAAAAAAGTATATTAAATATCTTAAAAAATTCAAAATATACAGTAATTACCTTCTTTTACTCCTAAAAATCTTAGGGGAATAATTTAGTTATAATTCATCGTATATGTTCATGCGTTTAACCATACATACATACAATGTATCACAATACTGTTCAATAATGCTAATCATACATGGAAAGTACATGTCAACACATAAAGCATATACATAGAAGGTTTAAGTAAACATAATTGTTTTTAATTTTTCAAATTAGATTTTTAAAAATTACTTTGTAACATTCAGCATTCAATTTATTAGATAAGATGCATTAAAAATGACTAAATTATTTTATAAATAAAAAATGATTCTTTGAAAATTTAACCCATCTATTTTACAGTTTTTTATTAGACTATAATAAATATACACCAAATATTCAGAATAGAGTATTATTTCTACTGCATTCCACCAAATATTTCAAAGTTTTCTCTTTCTGCCTGTTACACATACTAAAGTTAAAAATTGTTTACCCACTCTGATCAAGAAATTATGCCCTTTTAGAAATTTTCATATTTCCTGATTTTGATTTTATTATTATTGTTATTATTACTACTTTTAAGACAACGAAGTTTTACTTTTTTGCAACTAATTAAAAAGCCATTTTGACTTCTTTCACTTCTTATTTCTATTTACACTCACAATATAAAGGACATTAGGAAATAAATTTCTTATATTAAATTTCCAATTTATAAAATATTCCACATATACTGTATTCTTTTTAAATTGCTAAAGAAGAAAAAAATTGGAAGTTATTCTTTAGCAGTATTTTTAATAATATTGTTCAACATGGTTAAAATGTATCTACAATTTTTATAATGTATCTAGTTTAAAATTTACTGTATAATCTTTTTAGGGTAAATAAATTAAGTTTATTACATAACTTCAAATTTTTAAGCTTTCTTTATTACTATTATATTATAAAAGTCTGTAAAAATATATTTAATTTCTTTTGTCAATCACTATAGTTGCAAATAGTTCAAAGGTTTAAACAATTATATAGTCAAACGAATAATTACTCGTTAAAAATGTATACATGTCCTTGAAATTTTCATATTTCCTTCTTTTAATTTTATTATTATTGTTATTATTGCTACTTTAAGACAACGAAGTTTTACTTTTTTGCAACTTATTAAGAAGCCATTTTGACTTCTCTCACTTTTTATTTCTATTTGCACTCACAATATAAGGGATATTATGAAATAAATTTCTTATATTGAATTTCCAATTAATAAAATATACCATATGTACTATATTCTTTTTAAATTACTAAGGAAGAAAAAAATGGGAAAGTATTCTTTAGCAGTATATTTAATACTATTATTCAATATGGTTAAAATATATCTACAATGTATCTAGTTTAAAATTTACTGTATAAATTTTTTAGAGTAAATAAATAAAGTTTATTACATAACTTCAAACTTTTAACCTTGATTTATTACTATTATATTATAAAAGTGTGTAAAAATATTTTTTATTTCTGTTGTTAAACGTTATACTTTCAACTAGTTCAAAGTTTCAACAATTATATAATCAAACGAATTAAGACTCCGTAAAAATGTATACATGTCCTAATTAATTTATACGTTAATGAGTTCTTTGTACTTTAAGCAAGTGATCCGTAATGGGCGAGAGGTTCATCGAAATTCGATTTTCATCGGCTTCTTTTAAAATAAAAACAAATGAAACTGAAGAGAAAACAAGAAAGAATTGGTTTTCTAAAGAATCAATGAAAATTAATTTTTAAGATGCAAAAATACTAGAAAATGGTTCTTTTCAAACGAAATTGTTGTTTTAGGAATCGAGGGATTATTACAGTTTTAAAAATTAGTACTTAGAAAAAAAAAAGAAAAACCTTACTGAACAACACCAAGTTTCTAGAATTACGACTTAAAATATCTTGCACTTAAATAAGCAGCTACTTTTTAAATATATTAAAACTTTTTTTGTCGAAAATTGTTTTTAATGTTGCCTGCTAAATAACTTTTTAACTGTTTAATATATTCTCATGGAACTTTGAGATTATTTAAAGTCGATTATTATTAAAAATGTAAAATGCAGTTTTAGGGCTTTAACTATTTAAAATATCTTACTGGGGAATAATAAAGTGCAAAATTTGTATACTTCCAGGTATCTCTATTGAAATTTGTGTTTAAAATAGAGCTAAATATACGTAAATTATAAAGTCAAAGTAAAAATTCGTAAGCTACTTTAAGATCTTTTGATAATGTTTTGAATTTCAAAATATTTACAACATCATTTAATAAAATTTTAGAATAGTAAAATTGTAGAATAGTAAAATGTTACGAAAGGAAAAACAAAAAATTTATATATATATATATATATATAATATATATATATATATATATATATATATATATATATATATATATATATATATATATATATATATATATATATATATATATATATATATATATATATATATATATATATATATATATATATATATATATATATATATATATATATATATATATATATATATATATATATATATATATATATATATATATATATATATATATATATATGTATATATATATATATATATATATATATATATATATATATATATATATATATGTATATATATATATATATATATATATATATATATATATATATATATATATATATATATATATATATATATATATATATATATATATATATATATATATATATATATATATATATATATATATATATATATATATATATATATATTATATATATATATATATAATATATATATATATATATATATATTTTTATATATAATTATTTCAAATATATCGTCATGTGAGATATTTTATACATAATATTCTTTTGTATTAGTTTACAAAACATTACCATAAACGAATGATACTTTCCATTTAGTTAATTTTTCAAATTCACATTATTTCAAACCATTTACGGAATAATATCTAAAATATTATATGAGCTGCTTGTTGAGGACTGAGACATTTGATTACAGTTGTTATTATTTTCCATAATTGCAAACGGAAAATCATAAATAATATGTAATTGAAAAGAAAAAAAAACTAACTTTTACAACTTTAGTGGGAAAATTTTGCTAAAGGGCGGATTTTTATTTGTTGTTGTTGTTCTAATACTCGGTAAATTATATTTCCTACCCCGATGTGTAAAAAATTTAGATTTTTCCTCAGTTGAACGAATACAGGCAAAATATCAGTTTTCAATAATATGGTGCTTCACCTCTGTGTTATTTGGAGATTCGCAACTTTCTGAACAGAGAACAACAAAACTGTTCGATTGGCGGAAGTTCAGCAGGAGATTTTGTTCTACACATACACCATCTTTGGTTGCCTAATTTAACCCAACATTTTCATATAGGTATCTGTCTACGGTCTTGTATTCATATCACTTTTGTCTTTAAATTTTCTCAAACTTAAATATTCCATTGGTGATTCTTATAAATTATAGTTCATATCATCACTGGTAATATTAAAAGTAATTTGACCACAAATATCATATCAACATGATACTATGTGGGTAACTCAAGAAGTCGTATTGACTAAGCGAATAACAAAATTTATTTCTCTTTATAGTGACTTACTATTTATAATTTTCTGTTTGTAAGTACTTCCTGATACCTGAATACCTCCTGATAACACTGTATAGACAGCAGTTTTCAAGACATTTCATACAAATAAAATTTCTATATAAGCTTCTTAATACATTTTATTTTTATACAAATTTTTTTAAGCCTATAGGTATAAAATCTAGGGGTATCTAAGAGTTCTCTAAACAGTTATTTTTTCCTAAAAGATAAAAGTAATCAACAACTTACTTCTGCTGCGTTTCTGCAGCTAGTTCTCTTCGGGACTTCCATGTGCAGCTACTATTAAATTAAAGAGCCTAAAAATCACCAACCATGTAATTAGTGTCATGGTTCAATATTTGCGGCCACGCAGTAATTCTAATCTTGGACTTTCCGGGCTTATCGTTCAAGAGGCTCAGAAAGCAGAGAAGTGTGACATCATTAAGCTAGCTATTCGACAGATTTATGGTCATAATTGTGTTTTAGCTTAGCCATAAAATAAAACAAAAAATAACTAAAGTGAAAGATAATGCTTCACTTTTATTTGTGATTTTCGGAACTTAAAAGTATTTTCCTGTGTGTATATGTCGGGTTGACTGTAAGTTAAAAATTTATTTTGACATTAATGTTCGAGAGATTACCATTTGTTATCCTTAACAAAAAGTATATAAAAATGTTATTTTACTATTTGTTTCAAGTATTTCCCTTCACTGTGAAAAGCATTCTTTACGTACATAAACAAAGTGTAAGAATAAGCGCTTTCAAAGGTGAATTAATTTATTGTCTAACATAAAAATAAAGGAATTTTTGTGAGTCAGGGAAGATTACGAATGATTTAATTATTTTTTATCGTAAAAAAATTCTTAACTAATTTAATATTTTTTCTTTTCTTTCAATTACTGCTAGTCTTATGAAATACCAAAACTCTAAAGTTAATTTTCATGATGTAAATTAAGAAATAGGTCGTTTAAACCCTTAACAATATTTTTGTGAGTTATAAATTTACTAACAAACTCTAGTGCATTAAACGGAATATACGCTAAACTATACTATGGATGTTTTATGTAAGATTAAAGTTAAAAGTGCTTAAGAATTAAAGCAAAATATTTTCTGGTCAGATACAAAGTTTTCAAAGCTTATTGTGGTGCTTCGAGCTCGAAATTTATACAGGTGTTATTTATTACAGTATTTTATTTGTAGACTTTACATGTATAAAGCAAATTAGTTTTAAAATCTATTTTATGCAAAAATTAAAAATTGTGAACGTTTGTTCGTACAATATTTACCTTGGAATAAACTTTCAAACTATTGTTTGCTGTTCTAGATATTTAGATAAGTCAAATAATAGGAATTACACATATCAAATTTAAAAATGATCAAAGTAATTACTGCACAATTGATGTCTTTTTGTAATCGAAATTTCCAAAGATTAAATTATTCAACACCACTTTTAAAACTGAGAGAAATATATCTGTAAATCATCATTTCATCTTCACAACAGATACGTTCAAAGCAGAAATTTCAAAGCATAGAATCAGATGTATATAAAAGTCACTCACATCCATATCAGACGAATAAGGTAGAAATTTTTGGTCGAACTGTGTACTTTTGAAGAATAATTTCGATATTCAAACTTGAAACATAAAAAATCTCATTGCTATGAAGGGTAATGTGTAACTTGCATTGATCTCTTAAAAAAATTCTTCTAAATACCTACTGATGTTCTTGTAATCTAGGACTTTTTTCTGAGGAAGAGATCAGGACTTAGCCAGAATTGTAATTCTGAAGAAAATGCATCGCATAACTTTTCTGATTGCTCATTATCTCTTAACTACAGATGATTTTGGATCATGTTGACACAACCGTATATTATTTTTTCATGCGTTGGACTATGATAAATGGTTTAAACCTTTCGACATTTAGTTGTCGTTTTTCCTTAGAGATTCTAAAAAATGCCAGCTGTTTTTTATTCTAATTATTTGTAGGGTAGTCAACTGCAGTCTAATTATTTCATACGGGATTCCTCATTAATATATTAGTGTATAGCTTTGTTTCCTATTTAACGTTATTTTTCTATCATTTGTTTGCAACTTTTGGTATAGTTCACACATCTTTGGGTTCTATAGTTGACGAAGATCTCCTTATGCGTTTTTCGTGCAAGTAAATATTTCCTATAAAATTAAATAAACCATCTGAACACAGTGCCACATAAAAGAAATTCGCTTTCCATAAGCTATCTTTAGATATTATAGGAATTTTCATATATTTAGACTCTATGCAAAAGCCCCCAAAAGTCATAGAGCAAAAATGTTCTCACTTGAATTTCAATTTTATTTATTTTTTAAAAAATCAAAATTTTTGTAACTTATTTTCATCTGAGGGCATAAAAGCTTTAATAGTTACCTATCTTAACCGCAATAGTTTTAGCTCATATAATTTGCCTAAATTTCAATATTATCCTCTTAAATTACTTTAGAATAGAGTTTAGACTTCAGTAAATGGTATGTCCATTGTATATAATGGATACAGCACCGCTATAAAACTGTACTCAAAATTACCCTTTCTTGTATTTTTGGAGGAGCTTGAAATTAATATATTTCCATTGATTATATTCATTTATATTAAACTGCAGTATTTGAACTAAGAGACAGATTTTTAATCAATAAAATGCCTTACCATTTTCTCAAATGTTTTCATTAAACTTCGGCACACTTTTGTCAATAATTGTCTTACATACCATATAACAGTTAAAGGAATAAGTCAAGATGCTGTACTGAGTATTAATATACTAAGTATTGTCTATAAAAATCCATTAGCTGAAGTACAATTGTGTAACTACTCCAATAATTTTAATTTATTCACATTATCCATTACCATTCAGGAATATCCAATTGAAAATTGTTAAATTATAATTTAATATTATTAATTAATAAACTGTTGTGGTTTTTCCAGGGGATAATTAACATTCATTCTAATGATATTGTTATCATTGTATGATATTTTGATGCGCTTTTGTCAAAGTGAATTATAAACGGTATAAACCTTTCGACCAGTTACGTTCAACCTTATTCAGTAGTTGTTTTTCTTTAGAGATTCTAAGACAGGTCTTATGTTTTCTACTCTATTAAATTAAAGGGTAGTCAACTACAGTCTAACTACATGAACTAAAACATTTAATAAGCATTATCATGCAACACCTACCCTTTGATGCATTGAACACTTTTTGTTCTGTATATTAAAATACTATAGCAATTTTCATTAATTAAATCCACTGATTTCATTTCAGTACTTCTCAAAGTCTGAAATAAAGTCACTTCTTAAATTTTTTCATTAATAGCGGAAACATACTTATAACCAGGAGTAAAAATTTCATTAGTTTTCTCATTTTTTTCAATTTTGTGTAATTTTTTAAATACAAATGGCAACAAAAGCATTAAATAAACAGTCATATTTTATACAGAGCATTAATAAATTGAATGCGCTTTGTTCTGTAAAAATGCTTTAACTGAACTACGGCTAATGACATTGCGCTTCTACTTAGTTCTAGAAATATTAAATTAAATCAACGATATAAATAAAAATCTCTCATGAATGTGTTTTAAATATGCATCTCTTATTTCGTTTACTGAAATAAGATAAGGGGGAAAGATTCACTTTCAGTAACAAATCCTTTAAATTAATAGATAAGCTTCTTTCAAATCCAGTAATTAATTTTGATCCTCAACATAGAATACATCAAAATAAATTTTGTATATCTAATTAAGTTATGAATTGTTGTACTGATATTTTAATTAAACCTCATCCAGATGCCAATATTTCCAATTACTTTGTTTCGAATTCCCAACAGTCTAAGAAAAGTTTTGAAATGTGAACTACAGATTTGCAAAAGTATTATTTTTTTTAAATTTTCCGTGTATTATTTTCTCCTTCAATATATTTTGAAGCGTAAGTTTAATAAGTTGTAAGACTTTAATTTAATTAAATGCATAATTTAACAAAAATTAACTGTTTTTATAAACAAACTGTTTATATTTATACTCCGTGTAGATTGTGAAAATTGTAGCTTTAAAATAACTATGTTTTAAAATCACAAAATATAACATAGCTTTCACCATAAATTAAATATAAAGATGTTTAAATGTAATAAATAATTAGTTTTAAATAGGTTTTTAGCTACGCTAAACAGGTTTTAAGAAAAATTTCCAAAATTAAAAGATAATCTTATTTTAAATTTTCTTGTTAAATATAAAATGTTTGATTAACGTTAATATATTTTTTAAATTAAAAAAGTTGATAAAAGAAAACATCTTAATTAACTTTCATAGTAGGTCTTTCGTTACACAAGAAAACTATCTGTATATTATATTACATGTTTTAACAGCAGAAATATTTGTATTATTTACAATGTAAGGAAAAATGCTTTTTGATCTGTGAATATGACTTTAAGAATCCAGCCGTCATAGAGATGAAGATAATTTCAAATAAAAATAGTATATTTAAAATGTACTTTAAAACTACCTCTACATACAGAGCAAAAATAAAGAAACAAAAAAATATACTAAAATTGTCATTTAAAAATTTTGAATAATCACAATAAATAATCTGATCCTTTATTATTATACTTCTTTCATTATTAAGGGTCTTACGGAAAATATACTGGTCTAAAAAGAAAAGAAATGTGCATTTTACTAACTTCTATTATTAAACTCTTATGCTTGAAACTATTACATAACTGCGTTTATTTATTTAAAAATCATTTAAAGAAGACCATTTAACAAAAATTAATAGGGCTTATATCTGATCATTTTTTTATTCAATGTACAGAGTAGATACAGAAAAAAATAATACATTTAAACCACAAAATAAAAATAAATATACTTTAAAAACACTAAATATAACAGGGCTTCCAGTAAAAATTAAATCAAGCTGTGTTTAACTTTATTAAATATATACTTTTAAATAATCTTTAAATAATTATGTTAAACAATTACTCCAAAAATTAAAATAAAAAAATATTGTGTTACTTAAAAGTTTCTTGTTGAAAGAAAAATGGTTGATTAACGTTGATACTCTTTTTAAAATTATATATATATATATATATATATATATATATATATATATATATATATATATATATATATATATATATATATATATAATATATATATATATATATATATATATAATATATATATATTATATATTTATATTATATATATATATATATTATTATTTAAAAATTTAAAATGTATATATTTTACTTTGAAAGTAAAAATGCTTTTTGATCTTATGATATATAAGATAGTTTCAATAATATTACGTAATAAAAGTATATTATATAAAGTTTAATTCTAAAATAAAACAAAGTAAACTGAAATAAAAGTACTTATCTCCAATAGATCAAATAAATAAAAATAACGTATTCAAAAAGTAGTTTAAAGTTTAATTCTAGATAGAAAACAAAGAAACTGAAATTAACCCCAATAGATATAAAAATTGAAAATATTATATTTCCATTTATAACGTAATTACTCAAAACATACTTATTGAAAATAAAAACAATTGCATTTTCCTTTCCCGTACTTCTAGATATTTACGCTCAACATGTTACAAAATTTCGTTTCTTTATTTAAATCTCACTTAAAGATGAAATATGAGACACAGTCCTTTACAACTTGTTATACGTATCTATAACAATACTAACATAATAGAAAATTTGAAAATAATATAATTATACTAAAAAGCTCTTTTTGAAAAGACAATAGTAACGATACTTAAAAATTCCATTCTAAAGCAATAAAATGCTAGTAATATAATTTAAATATGCATACTCTCAAAGGTAATATATTAAAAATGAGTTTAGCCTGGTAATATGTTATTTATATTAAAGTATATATGTCAACTGTTTAGGGTAATTATAGCTTCAATTCTTAGGAGATTTCTAAAATGAAAAATGCATAAGTTTAATATTAAATTCCCACCATTATATATATATATATATATATATATATATATATATATATATATATATATATATGTATATATATATATATATATATATATATATATATATATATATATATATATATATATATATATATATATATATATATATATATATATATATATATATATTATATATATATATATATATATGTATATATATATATATATGTATATATATATATATATATATATATGTATATATATATATATATATATATATATATATATATATATATTTATATATATATATATATATATATATATATATATATATATATATATATATATATATATATATATATATATATAAATATATATATATTATATATATATATATATATATATATATATATATATATATATATATATATATATATATATATATATATATATATATATATATATATATATATATATATATATATATATATATATATATATATATATATATATAATATATATATATATATATATATATATATATATATATATATATATATATATATATATATATATATATATATATATATATATATATATATATATATATATATATATATATATATATACATATATATATATATATATATATATATATATATATATATATATATATATATATATATATATATATATATATATATATATATATATATATATATATATATATATATATATATATATATATATATATATATATATATATATATATATATATATATATATATATATATATATATATATATATATATATATATATATATATTAAAATATATGTAAGAATTATCAACAAGCAACTTTAATCTAAAATTCATAGTTTTATACTTTAGAATTTTTAATACACGAAACAAATATACATTTCAAATGTCATATAAAAGAATTTTCTCTGCTATATTTTTTTTCTTGAACCTTTTCATTCTACTCATGTTCAACCTCGCAATTAATGCTATTAATACTTAATGGGACTCCTATTCCAGAAACAAAGCTGAAATAGTTCGTATGAAACTTTCAGCGGTGTTTTTATGATCTATGTTTATTAATTTAAGTGAATTATTTCACATTTCATCAGCTTAAAATTCTAGTCATATTTCGGCACATTATTAGATGAAGTAAATTTAGAGGATATTCTCCGAAAAGTGCAAGTTGAAGGTCATACCTGATAAAGGTTTCAAATAATGTGTGGTTATAATTAAAATGAACTAAGCTTTAATTTATGTCCAGATAGGGAGGATTCAATCTTGAAATTTGGAAATTTCATGGAATATTTGTGGTTGTTATGTACTTACAATAAGCAGATTAAAATTCTCATTTAACCTCGAAAACATTATAAATCTTCTTTTAGTCCCTTTATAGTTTATCAAAGGTCTTAAATGCAGAGAATATCAAATAAAGTTGTTTTATCCAAAGTAATATTTTATAATATAGGGAAGTAAAATGACAGTAATTTTCCAATTTTAAATAAAGGGTTATAAGAGAAAAATTGTAAAATGACATCTTAATTGTGAAATAATAAAATTTAATAAATTAGAATATCTTAGATGATCAGATATGTAATAATAATGGAGCTCGGAATACATATACATATCTATATCTATCTATCTATTCACTAGCTATCGATATATATATATATATATATATATATATATATATATATATATATATATATATATATATATATATATATCCTTACGTTTGCTGCTACCACATTACATATCTACCTTTAAAAAATTGATTTAGTTAATGTGTTTAAAAATACTGACTGCAGTATTCGCAAGATGGGATCCATTAAAGTACTTCAAATTCTTAGTTTTTATGTTTATATGTATTTAAGTTGTGTTTTTATAAATATGCTGCACTTTGTTTAGTCATTTTAATTTTAATAAATGTATAAAGTAAAGACAAAAGCCGTACTAGCAAATTACTGTTATAATTTAGTATTACATATATAGCTACATTAAATTAATATTACATGCCTTTATATATTTTGCTAAGAATTTTAAATTCTAAATATTTGCATGTATATATGTTCAACAAAGACAGTTTTCATTTCATAATTTGAAATAAACTGAAAAAAGATCTTTGAATAACACAATTATCCGAAAATGATGTAATTAAACAATTCAATTAATAAAAATATATTATCGAACATTTATGTATTATATACCAGCAATAAAATAAATTCAAATAACGCCACAGAATTCCCGAATTGCTAGTTTAAATCATACTTGGAAAAAGTATCAACCAAGAAATCGTCTTTTTGTACGTTAACAATAAATTGCTTATCGTAAAATTTGTTATCAAAATCGTCTCTACCACAAGAAAATATCCTATAATTGCAATCGAATAAGTTCATTCATTTTTAACTGTGGATAAAAATTTAGTAATGATTTTTATTTCACATCTTTGAAAAACCATATACACTACCAACAACGAAGGAACACAATGTTTATGCTAGCAAAGAATGAGATGAGTGGGAGATTTATAGTCCAATAACGTTTAGTTTACCTTTAACCAATATTAATAGCGAAACGAAAAGGCATTATACCAAATGTAACCTATATGAAGGTTATAACTACAATCACAACAAGAATTACTGTCATATAATAACAAATACTAAATCTTATTTAACCATAAAAAACCAATAGTAATTAAATCCTCACAATCAAAAAGTTTAAACGAAATATACTTTTCATAATCACTCAGCATTTAATTTTTTTTTAATTACATAATAATTAAAACAAAAATAGTTAGTTCATACAGTAAATTTATTTCTCTTATTTTAGGTAAACCAACGGCAATAGACAAACAATCATTAAATTAGGCTATTAATATATTAAAAACGAATTTTATAGTAAAATACGTCATCTAAATGATGTCATCTTCAACTGGAGTAGTACAAAACAGCCACTAGCTAGTAACAGTAAATACAAACCTATAAAATTAATTACAAAGGATTTAAAAAGATTTTTTCTGGTAGTCTACTAGTATAAAAAGTCAGTACAGATCTTTATATACAATTCTATTAACTAAATGTCAAATATTACAAAAGTTTCACTTTAGACAATTACAGAAGTATTATATTTTAAAAAGGGCAATTTTACAACAATTTCAATGCATATTAAAAGAAATGGGAACAATAAAACAGCCCAAGAAACAACTACAATAATATGCTTATTAAACCAGAATCAAATCAGTCAATTTTGACATCAGTCTATTGTTGATTGCAATGCAACCTTGTTGTTTTCACTTAGACCAAATTATGATAAGTTCTTTGCCAGAAACTAATACAAAAAGAAAACAATATTATTTCTAAAACTATCGGTTTGTTACTATCGGTAAAATAATAGTATTACCACAAATTTTCTAAGTTATTTCTCTTAATATAAGTTAACGTTATGATATGAAATTGTATTCATAACATTATTCTTAACAGGGCCGAGGTTAGAATGTGCGCCAAGCGTGCATGCACACAAGCATTCAAATTTCTAAAGCGGACGTTGCAAAAAATATTAAAATATTCTAAATAAAAATTTTTAAATACAAAATGCCAACTTTATAGAAATTATTTAATGAGAAAGTCTCTCTTTCCCAAAATTTTGTGTGGTAATAATCGTTATCAGAAAGATTTGTTATTATTTAAGGAAAATTCCTTTTTTTTTCTTTTAGACTAAAATTCTCAACTAAGTTCATGAGGTAGAATAAAAATTCAGTATTGTTGATCATTCAGTATGAAACAGAAGATATATTTAGTTGGACATCGATTATTAACAATACGTCGCTACAATTTATAATACAAAAAGAGCCTATATTTGAACAATATATGTTATTGAAAAAAAGTTCATAGTTCTAAAATATATGTAGCCTGGTATGTATAGACCAATGTATAGACCGATATATGTGTAATTAATAGGCTTTGTATTCTTACAGGGGATGATTAAATAGCGACAATGCTCAATAGATTGAAAAGTTTACAATAAAATTTTATATGTTATTAAACAGAAGAAAATTAAATAATTTTTTAATTGTATTTACTCATAAAGCATGTATACTTAATAGAGTTAAACATGCACTTTAATATGTTTTCAGTTAATATATTGTGAATCTAATTAGTGCCCTGGTTCCATATACTTTAAAAGATTTTAGTTACAGTTTTTACATGTCACCCAACAACAGGATCTAAAACCCGGAAATTCATTAATATTAATACTAATGAGTCCTATGTGTTGTTCTGAAATTATAGATCGGTATATATGTACTTTAAACATGATTTCAGTTCCCACAGAGGGCGTCCAAATAGCGCCCAAGCTCAAAATTATGGTACTCTAGCTCTGACCTAGTATCGATTATTTGAAGTCGAGCCAGATCGATACAAAGTGTCCAGTTGGAAGGAAGTGATTAATCGACTGAGAAAAACGCAAATCGAGTTTCAATCGATTGGTAAAAAAACGATAAGTATCAAATAAGCGGTTTCTCAGTAATTTTTACGTTCAACGGGAGTTCTCACTGGAGCGGAAAATTAAAAGTATTGAATCTAACAGGTGCCTGGCACTAGAAATACGAAATTTACTTTCTTTTCTTTACTTATAAATTTACTTCATCAACTTTATTTACGAAAATTGTAGACTGTATTTTACCATACCTTAATTAGGAAATATACGATCATCAACTACTGTATGTTTCCATAAGATCATCTGTATTGCTTTATACTTAATTATATTTCTCAATATACAACATTCTAAATGCATTTTTGATATCAGTTGAGTCTAAATGTTAACCAGTTATTTTTTCCAAGAATATCGTAATTTTCAGTAATAAACACGAGTGTTATATTTGTATATGTTATTTAAACCTAGTCTGTAAAAAAATTTAAATTCTTATATTTTAAAAATTAGAACGACAAATATTGCATTAGAATTTGAAAATTGTAGCAAAACCATTTAGGGTCGAAAATATCATCAATAAAACTTCACTGAGTCATTGTTTTCATAATACTTTATAATACAAAATTCTCGTCAAGCTTGTGAAATAATCCTCAGCCATGATTCTTTCTCGACAAAAGATATCTACTTTCATCGCTGGACACAAAAAATGGGAAATTCAATGTAACTTTTTTTCATTAAATAAATAAATAAAATATAAAATAATATGTCTATGAAAATTTTGAATTTTTGGAACGTTTTATATTTAGATGTATGAGTAATATATATTTCAGGGCAGTACTAAGAAAATATTTATTTTACCCAGCACACCATAGTTTCAGCATGAATTCTGTGGTACAATGAAAGTAAAAGAAATTCAATTCAGAAATTACATTAATTATTTAATAAATTATTTATTAATTTTAATATTTTAATATTAGTTTGTAATTATTAAAGGAATTTTAATATTTGCATTATTTATTTCATAAATTTTCACATTGTAGAAGTTATATATATATATGTATGTATACAATTTTACAGCTATATGAATAATACACCAACAGGAGTAAAATAAAAGACAGTTTACATATAAATAGGATTTCCTCTGTTAAAGAAAATTTTTAATTTTGTATTTTTTACACCTATTTAAAACATATTTTTTGCCATAGTTGTTGCATAATGTATATGGCCAATAATGAACAGACTTTGTTCTCAAAGTGGATATAAGCAACCACTTTATCATTCTGAAAAAAGAAGGGACAATTAGTCCAAAATGAGGACAACAAAAGTAAAATTGGATTTAAAACTGCAACCATCGTAAAGAACCCCAAATGAAATCAGTCATCAGGGAACCAAAGTAAAATACCCAAAATCAGATAAAGATGCTTCATTCTTGTAAATATATCCAATGAGAAAGATTAAGTGAAATGCATCAGGCTATTAAGTCAGAGATTTGAAAGAGGTATTTTTTAAAGATTGCGGGGTGAATCGCTGAGTGATATAAAAAGCCTACAGTGAGGACCATTGTATGTAAGAACTTCAAGCAGGTAAGGTTTAAAATGGTTTATGTGGCTTCTAATCTAAAAACATAAAGTTTAGTAGACATGTGCCTAGTTTAAGTTTAGAAATAATATAATAATATAAATTAATGGTGTGAAATTCAAAGTTCAAAATAATTACAATAATAATACATAATTGAAAAGTGATTTATATTACAGTAAAATTATTAAATTTTTACTATTCTACGGACACCTCGTTGTGGTACTTATACAAACATGTGTTATGTCATATTTGTGAGCGTGGTACATCAGTTATAGAGCTCTAGTTTAGAGTATATGTTATTCTAAGATACATAAAATACATATGTAGCAATTCACGCGATCGAAATATTCTCGTGGACTAGTAGATAAGAAATTCAGTCAAAATATTATACTTTCTTAGTCAAATTTTATATGGTATATTACTTGATTTAATTCAAGTTGAGTAAAGGTCCTGATGATATAAATTAGATAAATAAATTCAATAAATTTCAATAGAAATGCTACTTCCCTTGAAATTTTTATGATGGAAGCCAAGTTTTTATCAAAGACATAAAAAATTAACATCTATGTGTAATAATAATAGAGTATATATTATTCTAAGATACATAACATACATGTGTAGCAATACACGCAACCAAAATTTTCTCTTGCACAGGTAGATAACAAATTCAGTTAAAATATCAAATTTCCTTAGTCAAATTTTATATCATATATTACTTGATTTCACTCAAGTTAAGTAAACATCCTGATGATGTAAATTAGAAAATTCAAATGCAATAAACTTCAATAGAAATGCTACTTTCAATGAAATTTTTATTATAGCAACCACGTTTCGATCAAAGATATAAAAAATTACCATTTATGTGTAATAATAATAATGGAGTATATGTTATTCTAAGATACATAACATACATAGTAGCAATTCAGGCAATCGAAATTTTCTCTTGGACTGGTAGATTAGAAATTCAGTCAAAATATTTTATTTCTAAGGCAAAATTTATATGATATATTACTTTATTTCATTTAGTAAACTTCCTGGTGATATAAATTAGAAAATTCAAATACAATAAACTTTAATAGAAATTCTGATTTCCTTAAAATTTTTATGATAGCAACCAAGTTTTGATCAAAAACATAAAAAAAATACCATTTATGTGTAATAATACTGGACATGAAGGAATTTCAAATACTAATTATCAAATATATAATAATCCAAATCTTAAAAAATAATAATTGAATACTGATTTTCTTTTAAATGTTCAACTAGTTCTATATAAATATGTTTATGCTAATGATAAATTACATTCTTAGGCAAACCAATCAAAATAATAAAAGTTAGTTTGAAGGTTCCATAAGAATTATCTTATTAAGTGAAAACCTGTTTGCCTTCTTTAATCCATTGTTTAAGAATCACTTTAAATTAGAAACTGGGTAAATTGATTACAAAATTTCCCTTCATTTTATTAAGCTTTACAGTGTTTCAAAAACAAAATAAGATTTCTAAATAGTAGAATTATTTGTATGGAAGGCACATGAAATCCCTATAATAAATCGCTTAAAATTTAGCTGCAATTATGGAAGTCCGTAGCAGAAATAATAAAGATTTAAAATGTTTTAGTTCAACTTTTTTGTATGTCTATTGTTGAAATTGAAAAGATATAACTTATCTCTCTAATTACAAGTATTATTTTAACGCATTAAAAATACTGTTTACAATACACATACTATAATCACCATTAATAAAGTAATTAATAGTTTCTATTATGATTTATTCTCTTCCTCTATAGTCATAACATAAAACTTTAATTGTATTTAATGTTATTAATTTTAATTAATAGGTAAAGTTTAATTATTCAGCATTTAAATTACTATAATAATTAATTATTTCATTAAAATATCTTGATTTCGTTTAAATGATTACTATCTTTCTTATTACATTTTCTAATTTATTTCAGGTTTAAATATATAAATGTCTAAATAAAATTTATGTTAAATCTATTAATAATTAATTATAACCATGTAATATGTATTTTAAATTTCGAAAGAAATTATATATATTTTTTATGGATTTTTACCATCAGCGTAATCAGGGAAAGCAATATTGACATTATATCTCATTTATGATAGAAAAAATATTAGCACATTTAAATTTACTTGTATTAAATATAAAAAAATATTAATATAATAAGAAAACAATAAATGTGGCAATTTCCATAACCCACATTAAATAAAATGTGATTGTTTTTCAATTCTTCTATCTTTCCCAAAATTTCTAACAAGTAAACTGGTACATTAGGCATCATATGTAAGTTTTAAATAGAATAATTTATACTGTTTTAAAATTAATAAAATATAGTGAAATACCAAAAAAAAGAAGAAAACTGGTACATAGAATATAAATATTACTAACTGATCTTCTTTGTAGATAAAATATTTAAATACAGATTTATAATAAATCTTAAAACTTGGAAACGAAAATACTTGGAATGCTTGATGGAAGTGAAAAATCATCAACCTTATTTAACTTCTAAAATAATTCTTTAAATCTCTTTATAAACTGGTATTTTTCATATTGGCATGTAATGAGATATCTAGTTTTTATTATTAATATTAAAATAAGCATCATTTCGAAAAGTAATTTTATAATGAATTATATATGTAGTATAATGTAGTAAAAATAGAGAGATAATTTTAAAGTGTAGTAAAGATTTTACATTTACAGTTCATGGAAGTAACAATTGATGGAAATGATTTGTGTTTCTGTAACTTTTGTTTTTAATTCAGATATTGCAAACGTAACAGTGTCAAAATATGCAAAAATGTTTTCAGATTAATTTGTATGACCATAGAATTAATAACTATTTATTTTTAGAATCCGAGGCACTTGTCTTTATGAACACTACCATAAAAACCTGCTGATTTTTATTGTATTTTTTATAGTGGGATAATTATATAATTTCCCTGTGAAAGACCAACACAAATAATACCAAGCCTTACTCGAAAAATGAATCCGTTTTAATATCACATATCTTTAGTACCCAAAAATTCCTAAAATTGAATAATTGAGTATTTGAAAAGTCGTAAAACAATAAAAATATGTGAAATAAATTGCTTTTATTGCCATTAAACAGTACTAAAAATATATCACTTTTACTCCGTTGTCAGCACCACTGAAAAGTTTTTTAGAGTGAGGAAGTTTGGTTTGGTTTTGAAAGGCTACTGTCTACTTTTATGCACCATGAGGGCTAATCAGACAGGGTCCTACTGCTTAAAGCCGATTCCGAACGGCTACGAACATCCATGTTATAGTGGGAATCGAACCACTGAACTGTGGTACCGAAGATCAGCATCAGCCATCGTCCAGTGAAGATTGGAAAGAGAGATGTCCCAAGTCATGTAGAATAGGATATAGTCTTTATTAGCCCTAATGGCGTGATCCCATGTCCTCGCAAATAACAAGTTAAATACACCACCTAACAAACAATACTCAACATACATACATAAATTAGATAATATACTTATTTATATTCAATTAATTTCAAAATTTTTATTACAAAAAAAAAAAAAAAACATTAAAACTCGAAAACATTTCCAACATTAAATGAGAACTTATTTTTAATGATTTCTAATTATGTTATATCTCGTTTTCTAATTTTCTAATACATTATACCTACATTAATATAAATCTTATGACATCATCACACGTGCACATGTTTTATGCAAGATTGTTATATACAAATAACCAATGCTGACTTATATAATATTTAGCTTGTTGGATGAATGCTCAAAAGATTACTAGAATAACATAGGATACAAGGGGAATTTCACGAAAAGATGAACCAGAACTCTATTTTAGGTATAGAATTTCCAAATCCTTTCTACAGAATAGAATTTGAAGTTAATTATATCAGAACACACTTACATTTATTATGTCTGAATCCATAAAGAAATAAGTTTATTCTAAACTATATAAAAAATTTCCGACCTAAAGTTACAATCAGGTAAATCAATTATAGAAAAATATAAAGAAATATCTAAGAAAAAGTGTCATGTCTAAATTAATATATTTTGAAATATATCGTTCTAGCAACTAAAATAAAATTACTAAAAAATATTAAGTTACTAAAAAATGAAGTTATAATTTCATAAAATTAAAAATTTATATATATAAATAACAGTTATAACTTTTATCGTATGACGATGTCAAGAAATTAAGTTCAGAGTTTGCTGTGTCAGAATTCGAAACGTAAAACAAACTGTATATACGTCACAAAATCTCTTCACATTTTTTTAGACTTCTGAACTTTTTCTAAAATTTTTAATACCTGATTTGAATGAGTTTACATACCTTAAGAGAATAAAACATAACAGAGTAAACTCTAAAAGAAATTAAAGGTTATATAACATTCTTTGAAACCATTCAGAAATGGTGTATTAAGATTTGAAAGTGTACTGCGTCTTGAAAATATGCACAATGTCTGAGATGTTACGAATACGAAGTAAGTCAGTCAAAGTACGTCAAAAGACAGAAATCATTGTATGTGAAAACAGTCCACGTATGAAGCATGAGCCAAACAATTGAAGGTTAAAAATATTCTAAAAATATTTTCTGAAAATATCAACAAACGATTATCTTCTGTCTGAAAACATCTGCTGTTATATTCTGAAGAATTATGATATAAAATATTTAATGTTATTCTGTGATATATGATTCCGATATAAAACTTTCGTCATATTTATACAAAAGACAAGCATTCATTTTTCAGGAAACATCCAACATTTTATCTGTTGAAATATGTTGATGATTCAGCAATATCTTAAATCTTTATTTAAAGAGTACTTTCAAAATCTTCGCAGGGAAACTTATTTTCAGTAAACGCTAAACCAAGATATAAAGCACCAAAGTCGAAGGAAAATTTTCACCGTAAAGTAAAATACATAAAAATAGACGGAGAAAAACGCAGACAGGGGGAAAAAGCTACTATAGGTCTCAAGAGAATGTTGTGAAGTATAGTAACAGTGTATTTTCCATCCAAGCTGCAATTCGAATGGTTAGAGAACCACTTCAAAATAGTGTGACATATCATTTGTAACATACATGTTCTTTGAAAATATGAAAGCATTAAAATCGACAGTAAATAATGGTTGATAAGTTATTTTTCAAGCTTTTTCTATGTTTATAAACTTCAAATATTGTATTCTCTTTCGTTTTGTATTCACATGTGGTATTTGTTTTCTTAACAGACGGTATACCTACCCCTCATTATGAAAACTGCAACTTTCAACTTTTCAACTTTATTTTAATTCCGACCAAATAGAGTTTATTATATATATATATATATATATATATATATATATATATATATATATATATATATATATATATATATATTATATATATATATATATATATATATATATATATATATATATATATATATATATATATATATATATATATATATATATATATATATATATATATATATATATATATATATATATATATATATATATATATATATATATATATATATATATATATATATATATATATATATATATATATATATATATATATATATATATATATATATATATATATATATATATATATATATATATATATATATATATATATATATATATATATATATATATATATATATATATATATATATATATATATATATATATATATATATATATATATATATATATATATATATATATATATATATATATATATATATATATATATATATATATATATATATATATATATATATATATATATATATATATATATATATATATATATATATATATATATATATATATATATATATATATATATATTATATATATATATATATATATATATATATATATATATATATATATATATATATATATATATATATATATATATATATATATATATATATATATATATATATATATATATATATATATATATATATATATATATATATATATATATATATATATATATATATATATATATATATATATATTATATATATATATATATATATATATATATATATATATATATATATATATATATATATATATATATATATATATATATATATATATATATATATATATATATATATATATATATATATATATATATATATATATATATATATATATAACGTAGTTTCATTTTCAATTACTTTTACTTATAAAATTTTCTTACTAATAACTGTGAACAAAATTATTTTACTATCCAAGGTTTTCCTAAATTAAGATTTTTAGTTTTGTTTATGTCCTACTTGCATGCTTAATTTCATATTATATTTCGTCCCAAGCTTTCGACTATCGTTCGCTCAAGTTCATTTACGCTGTGTTAACCTACATAGCTCATGTCGAAAAGATTGTTGCTTTATTTTTTTGAGAAATTCATGATGACATTTTTAGCTTCTAGTACTACAGAGACAGACTGACAAAATCGATTCCAGATATTTCGGTCGCTGTAAATAATTCTAGATCTTAAAGGATAATGTCTATTGAAATATAGCAAGAGCAGAAACACTTGTATCAGTTATATTATTACGCTATTTTATTATCAGCTATATTATGTATCAGAACACCTTATTTTTATTTTTCAAAAGAAGCATTTGCAGGATAGAAATCACTAAAAATGACTAATCATTACAATTTAATTAAAAATGTGATAATAAGGTAAGTTTAGGCTAGTATTGAAATTCATTGTTGCATTACTTTCTGTCTACTGGATTGAATATCTTTTCCCTATCAAACTGATTTTTAGACGGAATTTACCAATTCATGCATGTATTATGTATGTATATATGAAATTAATGGGGACTCATAGTTTTTTATATATAATCCTCCCCTTTATACAAATACAATAATAAAATATCATTAAAACTAATCTATGCTCACTTTTTATTAAGTGAACAGAAACAATATAGCTGTTATTTTTATTAGAAAATGCAAATATTTAAAGTAAAATTATGTTGTGAATCTTCTCAGTATTGGTAAGAATTTTAAAAAATATATAACTTATGTTCAAACATATGTTGTTACTTCTAGCAATCAAAATACTTCAAAAGCAATAATAAATAAAATGAACAATACTTTAATAAATATTACCGTAATAACAATAATATATGCAGTAGTACAGACAAATATCCTGGATCCTTTAAAACTTCATCTATAAAATCGCTCCAATGAAAAATACAGTAACAGACACATTGCGGATTTGATGATTTCAATAAATAAATATTGCTGTATTGATAATAATGTGCAATATTATTCATTTAATAATGTATATATACATATATAGATCGCTAATAATACCTGTGAGAAATAACGATATATATATATATATATATATATATATATATATATATATATATATATATATATATATATATAATTCGAACAACAATAAAAAAAATAAAAATGAAAAATCCCGACACAAACCTTTTTAGGAAGATTATAAAATTATATTTTCCAAAGAAACATAATTTCGAAGCTTTCACAATTTTCTAAAGGACATTTTTAAAATATTAATCCCAAATTTTTAAATACATGAAATGTCATAAAATTACGAAATGCATTAAAAATACCAATTCCCCTAAAAAAAACATCCAGATTTTTTAAAAGCTGATGTCACGTAATCCCCTTTATCCCTGGTATGCACTATATTTAAGTTAACTTGATTCAATGCCCCATTTTATTAATTATCAGAATACTTCAACGCTCTTTTAAAAAAAGTATATAAAATATTAAACCCCAAAAAACGTTCATCTCAGGAAAAGGAGCAAATAATAAAAAAGCAGTAATAAATCTTTTAGTGTTAAATGGCAGGTAGTAGCTTTGAAAAGAAAAATAGTAGCGTCTAAAGCAAGGGAAAAAAAAACATGTGCAAATTGCTTTCCAGAATCTTAAAACAGTTTTTCCTTAAGTAGTGCATCAAGAAACAAGGTTCTTTTGCTATTGTTTCCTAAGTTTATATGTGAAAAATAAATATATTTCTTTAATAATAAAATGTAAAAATAAAAGGAAAACTTTTTAAGTGAGGTAAAAGTTGCTCAAGTATGTAAGCAAAAAAAAAATATTATTAAGAAACTGTTTTAGTGAAGGTGCCAAATCGATAGTCTTCCATTCCATACATTTCAACCAATCCGCGGTTCTTGAAACCCCCTCCCTCTAACGTAAAAACTTTTTCTTCTAAGAATGAAGATGAGGAAATAAAAAAAAGAAAAAGGAATGAGAATAAATAAATAGAAAAAAAATCGAACCGTTTCGATTTACTGAGCAAAAACCCAGCCTTTTCGATTCAAAAAAAGGAAGAAAAGGGAAAACATTCAGTAGATTTCATTTTTGTTTGATTATTTATTTTCCTTTCCTTTTCTGTTTAGAACTTTTGAGTGTATAAGCTGAAAGAGAAATATTTAGATTTGGTAATAGTATTGAAACTATTACTATAGAAGCAACAATTATGCAAATCAATTCAACTGACCCAAATTTCAAAGTATAAAATGGCGCTAAAGGGAAACAACGTATATGTATTTGGTCATCATGAAAAGTAATTTCAATTGATTTTATCTATACTTTGTCTCGGTTGACAGAGAAATGTTTGGTTTTTCTACTAGTATATAATCAATAATAAATAATTATTATTTAAGAATTATGCAAATTAACTCAAATGAGACATATTTTAATGCATAAAATAATACGAAATATAAGTAATATCTATGCATCTGGATATCAAATACTTCACTTTCAGAAGATAAAAAAACATATAATACACTTTCTATATAAAAATCTTTAATATCTTGTAATTCATTTTATTTATTGGACGTGTTTTCATATATTTCCCAGTTTATAATAAATTAATTATTAATAAATTTATTAATAAGTTAAATTAATTAAGTTTATTAATAAATTTTTCAGACGTATCATTTTTGAAACTATACTAGAACACCAATTTGGTAGTCACTTTTATTAATGTGATAGTACAAGTTTTAGAAATTACTTATTGTCTCAAGTATTCTCTGTTAATTAAAATTTCGAACGATAATAATAGTAAATATAATAACAGTAATAATTATAATAACAGTAGAAGGTGCAAATAATCATATAACAATTTCCAAGGTGGAAATGTAATTTTAAAAATTACGTTTCAATAATTCTCATCTATTGCATTTTTGCAGTGTGGAAAATACAGCTATTTGTTTGGGGTTAATTTTAGAGATAGAATGAAAAGTGTTGCAATCTAACTAGATTATAATTTCACACTTTCATAATGTACACATGGACTTTGTTCAATATGTCCTTACTGTAGTTCGCAGTTTTATAAATAAATTATTATGGGTAGTAAGTACTATAAAAGAACATTCAATTTACATAATCATATCTACTCTCAATTTAAATTTTTAAACGGATTGAACTGTGTGCGTGTACATATAATATATATACATACATGTGTCTGTGTATAACGATATTTATAATCGAGGAATTGGGCTATTGCATTTCTACAGTGTGTGAAAGACCGCTATTTGTTTGGGGTTAATTTTAGAGATAGAATGAAAAGTGTTGCAATCTAACTAGATTATAATTTCACACTTTCATAATGTACACATGGACTTTGTTCAATATGTCCTTACTGTAGTTCGCAGTTTTATAAATAAATTATTATGGGTAGTAAGTACTATAAAAGAACATTCAATTTACATAATCATATCTACTCTCAATTTAAATTTTTAAACGGATTGAACTGTGTGCGTGTACATATAATATATATACATATACATACATGTGTCTGTGTATAACGGTATTTATAATTAGGAATTTAGCTATTGCTTTTCTACAGTGTGTGAAAGACCGCTATTTTTTGGTGCTAATTTTAGATAGAATAAATTATGTTGAAATCAGACTATATATTTAAGATAAGTAATTTAAGAGAAAATTCAATTTACATAATCATATCAAATCTCAACTTAAATTTTTAAGCAGATTGAAGTTTGTGTATGTACATATAGTATGTATATTTATACATACATGTGTCTGTGTATAACGATATTTATAATCGAGGAATTGGGCTATTGCATTTCTACAGTGTGTGAAAGACCGCTATTTGTTTGGGGCTAATTTTTCAGATCGAATAAAACATGTTGCAATCAAACTAGAGTATAATTTCATACTTTCATAATGTACACATGAGCTTTGTTTAATATGTCCTTACTGTAGTTCACAGTTTTATAAATAAATTATTATAGGTATATGTAAAATAAGTACTATAATTGAACATTCAATTTACATAATCATATCAAATCTCAATTTAAATTTTTAATTGGATTGAACTATGTGTGTATATATTGTATGAATATGTATACATACATGTGTATAACTATATTTACATTTGAGGAAAATAGTGTGACTATCTTGTAGACTTCGTTATCGAAAACATATTTCATATTTACACATCGTATTTGTTATTTTTGCACATAAAGCACTAATGTATAGGTAAAATATTGTTAAATATACTTTTTTATCGAAATTGAAATTCAGAAATTCTTTAAACATGTATTTCATAAATAATTACCTTGTCGTTCTTTAAAAATATTATTTATTAAGAATGAATTAATGAACGATACATTTAAACAAATATATAATATAAAAATAAAATACACTTATAAAAATTATTTAATGGAATCATTAAGGATAGATTCTTTGTTACCTTAGAGCTTCAATTTTTAAATATACTTTCTTGAATAAATTTACTTCGAAACACATTTTTATAATTTATTCTAAACATTAATTATCTTACAATATAAAAATACTTTGTTTGTGTTTTTGTTTAAAGTAAACTCCAGAGTTTTAGTGACGAATTCAAAAAATAACGAAAACAATAGAAAAAAATCCTTATACACCCTCTCGCTGACATGTTTACAGTCATGTATTTCGCAATCTATGTTGTGACAAAGCGTGTAACTTATCGAGAAGCTCAAAATTAGAAGCTGTTCTGAATTAATTAGCATTTTCTTTTATAAAGCGAAGATAAATTAGATGCAATAGAGTATGTGATGCTTATTTAGGATAAGGAAACGATTCTAAAGGGATTTTTTATGCTAAGAAAGAAAGTAGTAATAATGCTCAACACATTATAAGACAAGTCAGAGAAAAAAAAAGTGCCACATTTAATAAAGCAACACACACTCGCAAAAACTTGATAAGGAAATAAAAACATCCCAAATGCATGCAAACATACACGTCTTATCATATATATATATATATATATATATATATATATATATATATATATATATATATATATATATATATATATATATATATATATATATATATATATATATATATATATATATATATATAATGTATGAAAAATTTACGTGAATGAAAAAGCATTTCAATTTAGCTTATCATCATACACATTAAATTATCAATTTGAAAGCTTTTTTAACTATAAATATGGCGAAATAAAATGTTTTTTTATAAAATAAATATAATATCTAAAATTTTTTTTCTAATTAACTGAATCATTTTTCTGTAGGAAATTAAATATAATCTATTAGATATAATCATTAAATTCATCCTATAATTTTAAATAAGTAAAAAGAACGTTTGAAAATTCAGAATTTTTAAAAGATTTAGTTTGAGTAATATTTATAGAGTTTTATAAATTGATTTTACAAAAAAAATAGATTGAAATTCATTTTTGAAAAGTGAATATCATTAACACATTTTAAGTTTTTTTGCTAGATAATGAATTAACTCTTTTGAAATGAGTTTTGTCTGATATAAATGAACTAGTGTATTATTTTTATTTAATATAATCCTTAAAAAATAAACGCTATTCAAATTATTTAAAAAAATTATAATATAAAATGTAAATGAAATATCTTTATTTCACTCATTTAGTTTTTATTAAATCGAAATTAATCCAGCTCCTAGAAAAGACTAAATTGAAAAATTTGAGTCTTTAAAAAGAATACAAAAAATGTCAAAATATGTTAGAGCAGCTTAAATTATTTTATATATTAAATTATTAAATACATATTGCTGTATTTTTTTAAATAATTGTATTCTTCTAATTTCCTTGCACCGCTGTCCACATGATGTTTCCAGTCAATTAAAAGTAATATCCAGCTCTCGTAATATTAACTTTATTACTTAAAAAGATTTATATTCCTTAAAACGTATTAGATTAATAAAAAACTATGGTAGATATATGCAACAGATGTTTCACAAATATTATAAACATTAAGACAAAATATGCATATATTATCGTCAAAATTAAATGCATGTTGTTTATTACGTAAATAAAGGAAATTTATGAAAATGATTTCAATAATTATACAAACTCTAATCGGATCTGCCAATATAACAGTAGTATTTTAAAGTTATATTTTAGTTGCCATCCGGCTATGAAAATGCATAATTGTCTTTGAGGCATCAGTACTTATTTTCTAAAACCAATAGGAAAATAATACGAGACCATAAGATGTATACTATTACTGGATAATGGAGCTAGGGTGTCTACGTAAAACTATAGCTAATGGGAAATTAATCAAAATATTTAGTATTTTTGATTAACAAACGCGCAAGTACACACACATAAGAGGTTGGGCATTTTTCTTCCTATCTTTCTTTATACCTTTAGAGGTATATTTCTTAGGTATTACATTTCAATGTCATCAATTTAAAACATTACAAGCACTTTTAAGTGGAAAAGTCATCTTAGAAGATGAAATTAGACGATACACCCGATCATTAGACGATTGAGGCTTAACCAATACCGATTACTTTTTTCAAATTAGACAGTATTTTAATTCTGCATTTATGTTACATAAACCTTGTTTTGTAAATTTTTATATTGATATATTGGCTAAATCAATAGTAAATCTATGGATTATATTTTGAAGTATATACTTAAAATTTTAGGAAAAAGTAGATTGTTTACAAATTTAAATTGAGTATGGATAAATCTTCAAACTGTTATATATTTATCTTTCAATGTAAACTAAAATTATTTGTTAAAAATATTGTCAGAATCTATGAAAAATCACAATGAGACGAAAAGCTTAAGATTAAACTAAAATTTTCAATGATTAAATTAAAGACTTTTTATAAATAAAATTTTTGTGTAATTGATATAATTATATTCAAAATATACTTGTACAAAGAATAAATTGTTAATAATTTACAGAAACTCTTTGTGACACCCGCAGTCACCTCTAATCAGTTTACAAACATACATTAAAGTAGGTTAAGATGTATAGGAATTCATGTAAGATCTTTAATAATTTTTTTTAGCTGTACTTCCATTAAATACATTTCTTACTTTAATAGTAATAATCTAATCGTTTTCAAAATCTAGCGACAGTATGATTCTCTGAAAGAAAATCAATTAGTTACCTAAATTAAAATCGGGGAAAAGATAATTGATTTTTTTATTTAAAACACTTAAAAAGTTTAGGAAATGAAAAAAGAAAAGAAAGATAGCTACACGAACCAAAAGTATCTAGTTGATTTGAAACAAACGATATATATCTTTGTTTTATTCTTTAAAGTACGCTTTTTCTTAAACGGAAACTTTTTTGCCAAGGGACTTTCTTGTAATAAAAAATAACTTTTTCTATCAAAAGTCAAAAGTAATAACAAAAATAATCCCCTACTCTCTTTCAGGACAATTTTTTATGTGACCTTCTATGCTTCTACGTCTAATCGATCCATTTGATGACTTTTCGTGTTCGCTTTTCCTATACGCATGCGCTGCTAGAGTTAAAGTTGTAGTTTGTTTTTGTAGCGCTATATATCCAAAAAATTATTTCGAAGAAATCTCACATATATCGATTTCAGATTAAGATACCTTGTACGTCTAAGTCTGCCTTTCTTTCCGATATCAGCCCATAAAATATTCTAATAACTACTTAAGGCTGATTATAAGACCCTTTCACAAGAAGATTTTTTGCGTCCAAGATTGCGTGTCGTTTGGAGCAGGTGATAAAAAACGAACAGTGGAAAATTATTTTGTTTTTGAATTAAAAGACATTATACAATGGTATCTTCTTTTGTTTGCTTAATGTAGTATTCAAAGGTGTCTTTGACATTCCTTCACAATAACTGATTGAAGTCAAAAGATGTGCGATAAAATAACTTTATTTTCCTATAAAGAAATAAGTCGATATTTCGTACACCTTCTTTACAAGGACAAAGGAAAGGAAATTGAAAAAAGGGAATCTTATATTTTATTTAGCGGCAATAATACTTTTTAACCATAAAAATATGTCAATATTTTATTAGTAATGAATAAATAGTTGGAAGAGCATTTCTAAAGATTATGCTATATATTCTTAACTTTATTATTTTTAAAACTATCATTTTTCTAACACATTTTCTGAATGTTCAGAGGGCATTTGAATTGTTTCCATAGGAATTAGGGTTTGTAAATAAGATTACAACTCAATGAGATAAATGCTTCCGCTTATTAGGTATTAATAAATGAAGTTTGCTTTATTCTAATGGACGTTAATTAGTGGTGTTTTGGTTTAGAGCGCTGCTTTGGTTTAGTCTCCTGTTTTGCTATAGATTACAGGAACCCGTGCTCTCGCTGATGAAAGGATATTTCCACCGGCAGCGTATATCCTTGCAGGATATACGCTGCCGCAGGATAACAGCAGGATACAAACCCACGAACTCTGCTACCGAATAGCATAGCCCTAATCATTCGGCTATTAAGTGGAAGAAACAGTGACCTATTGAGGCATTCCACAACCGTGCAGCGAATGTTGAACCACTTTTGAAGATGTGTAACTTTGGGAGATATCTCATTAAAATTGAAGTCCATAATATGACGCCTCATTTGAGATTTTTGCATTCCTTTGCATATTTCCATGTTCCTCCTCTTTCTACAATACACTTTACATGCTTATTATCTAATAACAGAACACATATAAACTCTTTTCTTAAATTGTACGTAGATTTAATTTCAGACAGTCGAAAGTTGCATGTTCAAGACACAACTTTAATCTTCCTCAGCTAGATAGTGTCAAAGTGAACTTTAAAAAACTATTATTTGTGTATGCAATCCTCTCAAGTGAAGTCTAGAAGTACTACAAAATAATGTTCCAACAAGTGAAGTTATTACAATGAATAAAACGAAAGGTTATGCGGCGGTCATCTAGATAATTATTGTAACATACCAATAACTTCAGGGTATACTAATGTTTTATTGATAGACCTTAAAATCTCTTCATTTGTTAAAATACTGTTTGGATTTGTCTTCAGAATGAAGATTTTTTTAATGACCAAAACAAATAAGAAGAAAAATATATTTTATTAACTCTCCTATTTTAATTCGCCTGTTTGTTGATTGTATCTGATATTTGTATCTTGTTAGTTTTAGAAACATAATATTATTAAAAGTTATTTTTCAGAATTTTAAAATAGATCTTAACTTTTTTATGTGCACCACCAGGTTCCCTCAAAATACCGGCGTCTGTAAGAAAAGATAAATTAACGTAGGATTTCTAGTCTCAATCGTACTTGATTGCAACAAACGCTATTTGCATACTGCCATCAACAGGAATGGTGGATTTGAGAAACTACGTTCAGTCACTCTTTCGACAATTGCTAATTTGTATTGCGTGATTAAATTTCAAAAGCCACTGTATATACACGCACGCACACACACGCGCTGCAGTTTAAAATAATACCAAATTTGCTGTTCTACAAAACTTCACAAGCGGAGTATTTCGTCAAATTTCTTGAATGATGAATCAATAGAAATAAACACAACACAGAGAAAATATTCCCTGTTGTGCTTGCACAGTACATAAACAAATGAAGATTTCTCCTATTTACATCATGTACAATAAACTAAGTAAATATTTTCAAATACTTATCTGAATGCATATTATAGATATATATGCATATAGATATCCATATTATAGAAGTGCTTCGATTTATGATTGCTTATCAATCTGGAAGTTTATATTGCGGAATATAATAATGTTTTGCTTTTAGGGTCATTGAACGTTAATAGAATTTTTTCCAAATTATTAATTTTCAGGTATGAATATTTATAAACATAAAAGGGAATATAACTTAGATAACTATTAGTATTTTTAGATGCTTTGTTTGATTTTAATGAAAGTTATTTTAGTTTTTAAATACATTTTTTTTATAATTGACATTGTTTATTTTAAATTTATTTCTTATTACATTTATCATTTGAACTTACATGATAATTTTAGATTCTTTCTTATTATTTGATTATAAATATTTTTAATGAAATTTTATGGCTATTCATATGTAGAGATCAATATTTTAAAGTATAGGAGGACTGTTTGTTAAATATAATTGTTTTTAACTTTTAATAATTGGATAAAAAATATGAAAAAAGTTATGTTTTTCTTTTCTAAATGTACAAATTTTCAGATACCTAAGTTAATCATTTAAAAATATTCTTTGTAATAGCGTACTTTTAAATGATTACTGTTGCTTAACACGAATGCAGGATAAGTGAATGTTATTTTATTAATGTAATAAATTACTTTTTAATGAAATGCAACAAATCCACATTTTTGCTAACAATATGATTTCTTACACAGTAGTAGGGTAAAGCTGTATATATTTTATCATAATTTAATGCTAATTTAACTGTTTGATTACTATTAAGCATGCATTAAGTTAATCAATTGGGTTAGAATACCATATTTTGTAAAGCAACAAATGTAATGGTTTTTAGCATCTTCTCATAAAAATATATAAAAATGATAAATTAAAAAAATTAGTCAAATCCTTTTGTTCTACAATATGTTTAAAAGATCGGGTATTTTTTAACTCAACACTAACGTTGTGAGACAAAATCAGTCAATGCTAAAATTGGGATTACATTTTTGGGGTTACACACGTGCTTCAGATAACGACAAATTTTCTGAAACTAGATCTAAGCCCAATATTTTAATTCAAAAGATATGTTTACCACAGAAGTTACAGTGGAGCAATTTTCTTTAAAAAGTTCCACATATTATTTTATAAAATCTACTGTAAATTTCCAAAAAATGTTCTTCCAACCAAACTACGATCATTAAGATCACAATATTTTTTAAATTAACTTTTAAAAAGTTCATATTCTTATAGTAATAACTATTTTTGTTATCGCATTATTCCTCAGTTATATAATGCCAAAACATAAATTTTGAAAATATCCACTGTGAGTTTTTGTAGCAGAAATTTTATAGAAGCTGTTTGTTCCAGCCACTTAAAATTACCAATTTTAAATGAGTTGTAATTAACGGAAATTATCAGAAAAAGTAATATGAATATTAAGAAAATAAAAATTAATAAAGTTAAATATATTTAAATAAGGCAAAGTAATATGGATGACATTAGTATTCAAGGTTTTTTTTTATATCCGACATACAACTTTGGTGAAGCATTGTAATCAAGAAAATAGTTGAAAAATCCATCATACCTGTCTATCGTGATCAATGATCTCAGCCAGTCTTTTTCTTAAGTTTAAATTCACTACATTTTCTCTAGTTCTGTAAAAGAATAGGTTGGTACTTTTTTTCTTCACAACATTATCGTTTGATCGTAAATGTATGCTTAGGATTTTTAGGTTCAGTAAATGTACTCGTAAAGACATTTATTTATAGAAAAATTCTTTATTATTTTAGAAATAATTAACATATAAAAAATAACATCTGTGAATTACGTGCCACTTATATATACTCCTGTTTTAGTTATTCTTTAATCGAAATGCTATTGAAAATATTGTTCCATTTTTCTTAGTTATAACAATTTCAATCATTCACTTTTCTCCTTTATATTATGATTTTTAAGCTAACAGGTGCATCTTCTCATCATTTCTATAGTTAAAATATAATAAAAGAACTAATTTTATCTAAAAACTTTGAGTCTACTTTCAGTTATCGAGTTTCGTATATTATATCTATATATTTCTCAGTATAATTGGACCAATAAAGACGAATGTTAGTGTCTTTATAATTTATAAGTGTGTTTATGAAGTCTAAGTCTATCTGTAC
>CM063503.1:85068082-85113082 GCA_032207245.1 Pardosa pseudoannulata | reverse complement strand
ATTTGTTGAATAATTTAAAAGTGATCTATTTCGCTTTCATTTATATTGCATAAATTCTACCATACATTTTTCACCATAAGACATTAATTTTATTTTACAACCTATTGCTTAATTTCGTAAAAAAGACTTTTTCAATAACTTACAGATTTACAAAGTGAGTAGAAACCGGGTCTTGACTTTAAAATTTCTAAATAACTATTATTCAATTATTATAAAACAATTTGTATTTTAAAAGCAATTTTTTTGTAAAATGCATTATAATCCAATAAAATAAGAGATTTTAAAACCTTATTCCATTGAAAAATTATTTCAAATATTTTTATATCAACTTCGTTTTACTAAGGTAGTGTGGAAACATTTAAAAAAACTTACTCTGGATATGAATTCCTTTTTTAAAAGGGGTTTGTTATTTGTGGCATGTTTTTATTTATATGTTTATTAATATAACATTATACTCTGTAAGTCAAAATATTCATGGGCTTTACCAATGATACTCGGATTTCTATTGGTAAACAATTATTTCTTACATACATTATAATTCAATGGAATAAGACATTTTTAACACTATTTTATCGAATAGTTATTTCGAGTATTTCTGTACAAACTTCGCTTTACAAAGAGGAAAGAGAATCTTACAAAATATGCTGTTAATATGAATTCCTTTTGTAAAGGCGTTTGTCATTTGGGGCACGATTGAATTAACACGTTCATATATATCACATTTTATTCCTTATGTCAAGATCTATTCGGGCTTTACCAATGATACTCCGAGTTTGTTTACTGAAGAATCATTTCTAAATTGTACATCATTAATTCCTTACGCAGATATTAGAAGAAAATAACTATTAAAATATACGTTATTTTCTACACCGACAGGCCAGAATATTTTAATGGTGGTAATCTTATACATTTAAAAATGGTAAATTATTTAATACATATTATGTAGTGAAATACAGAGCAGAAATGCTGTGGAGGCGAAATGTTGCGATGACGAAATGACAATGGAATGATTGGATAACAAATGCTTCAATATGATACAATTGCAATGTTCAAAACATTTGCAAACATATGACTTTTTAAGGCATGCTTGATGATACTGAATTTGTAATGTGTTGCCTTTCAGTACTGTAGGTGAAACATTAAAATGTGAGTATTCACAGCTGTTAAGATTTGGCTTTAATAAGCATCTCCCAGTTTTTGGCTGAATAATAAACCTTTATGCTGACACTTTCCTGGATTTTTTTAGAAATACGCACACCCTGCTGTTGGTCAATGGTAAGATAAGCAGAAGGCAACACATTCTTATCGAAACTGAGAAGAAGCTTATGCACATTTTATGCCTTTCTCGCTTACATGCAGCTTGCTGATATGGAAGCCAGAAAGCGAATTGATTTAACATTAAAAATGATCGGAATTTTAAATCGTTATGACAAGTTGATTATGATTAAGAACAGTTTATCAATGAGCTACTTAGAAACAATTGTAGACAGTTAATTATTGATCAAATGTTTTAATTATTTGTACAAGTCTTATGTTTTAAAGGATAATATACAGTACATAAATATAGGTGTGTTTTTTCATCTTGTTTTGAAATTTAGTACTTGTGAATTAAAGGGGAGGGGGATAAATTTATTGAATTTTGCATATAGTTTATTGTTATCAATAGGTTATTGTTATCAAAATCACGGTGTCTCAAACTGATCACATTAAGCTGAGTCCACTGTATTAAAAGTATATATAAATGTAAGATACATAATTCATGGGAAGAAATTTTATATTGTATGTTATTCAATGTATACCAAGTCTATATGCGTATTTATTATATAAAAATGTTATTTTATCTATAAAAACAAACAAAAATCAGATTTACTGCTGATTATATCAGACTGTATTTATCTAACATTTAGTTTATTCCATAATCCATTTTCATCTTTAATTTCATTTCTTACCTTTTGGATCGGACTTGTACTTTCTAATATACATTAATATTCATTCATTAATTTGAAAAACATGAAGACATATTTTATTTTTCATATCCATTTGTTAGACCTGACACATCATTCTATGAGAATGGATGAACTAACTTTTAGTTGGCTGTTTCATTCCTTCACTCTTTATCTTTGAATTAAAACATCAACTTGAGAGGTCTTTGAATATAAAATTAAAAGACCATATAAAGGTAAGATGCACAGTTCGTGGGAAGATATTTTAAATTGTATGTTATTCAATGTGTATAAAGTCTATATACTTATTTGTTATTTAAAAATATTAGTTTATCTATAAAAACAAAAAAAAATCAGTCTTGCTACTGATTACATCAAAATGTATTTATCTTAACATTTAGTTTGTTCCATAATCCATTTTCGTCTTTAATTTCATTTCTTACCTTTAGAAATGGAACTGTACTTTCTAATATACATTAATATTCATTCATTAATTTGAAAAACATGAAGACATATTTTATTTTTCATATCCATTTGTTAGACCTGACACATCATTCTATGAGAATGAATGAGCCAGCTTTCAGTCGGTTGTTTCATTCCTTCACTCTTTATCTTTGAATTAAAGCATCGACTTGAGAGTTAAAAATCAATAGCGAATCAGTAAAGTTCTTTTTTGTACTTAACATTTAAGAAAAGGATTTGAACAGATTAAACTGTAATTACTTCGGTTCCCCTTTAGACAATTAAAAACTTTTACCAGCTAAGTCACTGAAAATAAACGATGTGATAGAAAAAGTCTGATTTTATTCCAATCGAGCTATTTTTTCAGAAAACTTCTAGAATATAATTTAAAATTTATTCAACATTTTATCAAACATCGGGACATTAAAAGAGTAGGATTTCTTAAATTTCTTCACTAGGAGGAAACTATTTAAATTTTTAAGGTTTTCTTCTTTTATGAGTCATTTAAATCTCTATAATTAATTTTAATTTTAATTTAAAATACACAAGAGGGAAATTATAGTGTTAATATATACAACTAAGGGGAAATTATAATTCATGCATACCAGATATGCTCATTTAGAGAGTTTCAAAAATGTGAACAATTAGTTTCAATGACTATTTCCTCATCCTGAATCCAAACATGTATCAAAGTGATTTTTAAATTAACATCTGGAGTCATATACGCCATTAAATTATTTTTTTATTTTAATTTGTCTCTATTAATATTATTGAATTCATTTTAGGATGTATTATCTTTTTCATTCATTATGTATATTAGTGATAATTTTCATTTAAAATACACAAGAGGGGAATTATAGTGTTATTATACACCATTAAGGGAAAATTATAATTCATGCATACCAGATATGCTTATTTGGAGAGTTTCAAAACTGTAAACAATTAGTTCCAACGACTATTTCCTTATTCTGAATTATAACATGTATCAGAGTGACTTTTAAATTTACATTTGGAGTCATATATACTTCATATTCGCTCTTAAATTTTATTCTTTTATATTAATTTGTCTCTAATATTAATATTATTGAATTCATTTTCTGATGTATTATCTTTTTCATTCATTATCTATATTAGTGATGATTTTAATTTAAAATGCACAAGAGGGGAATTATAGTGTTAATATACACCATTAAGGGAAAATTATAATTCATGCATAACAGATATGCTTATTTGGAGAGTTTCAAAAATGTAAACAATTAGTTCCAACGATTATTTCTTTATTCTGAATCAAAACATTTGTCAAAGTAATTTTTAAATTTACATTTGGAGTCATATATACTTCATATACGCCCTTAAATTTTATTCTCTTTTATATTAATTTGTCTCTTATATTCATATTATTAAATTCATTTTCTGATATATTATCTTTTTCATTCAATATCTATATTAGTGACGATTTCAATTTAAAATACACAAGAGGGAAATTATAGTGTTAATATACACCATTAAGGGAAAATTATAATTCATGCATAACAGATATGCTTATTTGGAGAGTTTCAAAAATGTAAACTATTAGTTCCAACGGCTTTCCTTATCCTGAATCAAAACATGTATCAAAGTAATTTTTAAATTTATATTTGGAGTCATATACGTTATATACGCCCTTAAATTTTATTCTTTTATATTAATTTGTTTCTTATATTTATATTATTAAATTCTTTTTCTGATTTATTATCTTTTCATTTATTATCTATATTAGTGATGATTTTAATTTAAAATACACAAGAGGGAAATTATAGTGTTAATATATACCACTAAGAGAAAATTATAATTCCTGCATACTAGATATGCTCATTTAGAGAGATTTTAAAATGTAAATAATTAGTTCCAACGACTATTTCCTTATTCTGAATCAAAACATATGTCAAAGTGATTTTAAATTTACATTTGGAGTCATATACGCGCTATACGCCATTGAATTTTATTCTTTTATTTTAATTTATCTCTTATATTAAGATTATTAAATTCATTTTCTGATATATTACCTTTTTCATTCATTACCTACATCAGTGATTCTCAACCTTTTTTAAGCTACCGCCCCTCTGCGGAGCCGAAATGTGTACAGTGTCTCTCTATGGGGCCGAAATGTGTTCAACGCCCCTTCTCCCTTGTAAAACTCCCGTAATTTAAAATGTAGTGTTGTAGAAGTACTTATTTATAAAAGGTAAAATGTTTGAATGATTATTATCAATACAGTTACAAATCAAATTTTTATACTGGTGCTGAAGCAACGCTCAAACAAATGGTTAGGGCGCTGAAATTCAGTTCCGGAGTTCATGGGTTCTAAACCCACTGGGACATAGATTTTCGTAGACGCTCGGAATCCGTTTTAAGTAGTAGGTCTCGGTCTCAATAGCCCTCGCGTTACAAACGAGTACACTGTAGTGCTCCAAACCAAACGAAACCAAACGAATGCTGTTAGTTGAATATATTTTTCTGAATGTCCTCAAAATTTCAAGCAAAAATTAGGGAATGAAAATAACTGGTTCTGTTACCACCCGAGTAATTTTGTTTCATTACTGGTAAAAATGGTGCAAATTAGATAATTAATGAAATAGATTTGTTTAGTATTTTTTAAATTAAGCGTAAAATTCAAAATATGCTCACAACGCCGCCCTACAGGATTAAACATGTTCACTGACCACCAGCATTGACTACATCTCACTGCGGTATCACTGTTTATGACAACTACTGGTCTATAGGGTGAGTTATTACACCGATTTTAAACTGTGTTATAACAAATAATTAAACTTCGCCGTACTTTATTAATTAAATTAATGACATTTTTAAAAAATATAAGTAATTAGGTTTAAGAAAAAAAATGTTATGTTCTAAAATAAGAATTTTTCAATGCATTTTAGATTATACTAAACGCTTTTATTGAAAAAGGTTTGAAAATATGTTAGAAGATGCAAAACTATCATTGAAATTAAAGCATTAGAAAAAATATAATTATAATTATAATTACATTTATAAAACGAACTATGTAGCGTTTAAAAAATATTCCTATATTTTTAAAATTGTTATAAACTTCAATGAAATTACTTTCCATTTCAATTTATAATGCATTCCTACGATAACTACTGGTCTATAGGCTGAGTTATTACACCGCTTTTAAATCGTGTTATAATAAATAATAAATCTTCGCCGTAATTTATTAATTAAATTAATGACATTTTAGACAAAATATAAGTAGCGAGGTTTAAGAAAAAAACAGTTATGTTCTAAAATAGGATTTTTTCAATAAATTTGAGAATTATTCTAAGTTATTTTATTGAAAAAGTATTCTAAATTATTTTATTAAAGAAGCTGTAAAACTATCACTGAAATTAAAGCATTGGAAAAATATAATTATAATTCTAATTATATTTATAAAAGGAACTGTGTAGAGCTTATAAAACATTCCTATATTTTTAAAATTGGTATAAGCTTCAATGAAATTTCTTTCCATTTCAATTTATAATACATCGTTTTAATGGAGAACAAGAATTTTGCATTAAATTTTAAATATTTTAAAAAAAGTGACTAGAAGTTTGGCAGCATAACTCAAGTCCAATTTTGACATTACTTCAGTACAAAAAATAACCCCAATTCTTTACCTGCACTACAAATTTACAAGTACGTTTCGAAATGCGAGTTGCATGGCTTATCAAGAAATAAAATTTTACTGAACGTAAGCTGCAGTATATGCTTCACTCAAAGCTTCTGACAGCACATAGTAGAAATTTCTCTGGAAAGGCTGGTTATTTTATTTTAGTGAATCCTATTGAGTTTCATATTTTTCATTCGATATGTTATTTTAATACAATATTAAAGTATTTTTAAACTGTATATATTTCTACTCTTAATTTTTTTATGTATGTATCAGTTGTTAAGTAATGAATCTTCAATATTTTATGAACTATAATGCATAATATCGTGAATTTATATATATAGGGACAATAAATCTTCCCTGAATAACAAATACGAAATATGTGACACAATTTTGTTTTTTTAAAGCAAGTAATTATTGCATAAATGCAAAGAATGTTAGTAAGTAAATAAATAAAATAATTATACAGTTTTAAAAAAATGTATACACTACAATGTCACTTCAAATTTATTCAATCTTCTAATTGTAGTGCATTACAGTGATCACAATATGTCAGACAAGAATTGTACAAACAGTAGGAATTTTATTTTAAATTAGACATGTTATTTCGAAGAAAAATCTGTATTGGTTTAAAAATTTAGTTTAGTAAAAAGAAGAAAACTTATTATAAAGAGAAAATATGCTCATTTTATCCAAGCAAAAATGGAATAATCATCAGTTGCATTCATGATTATATAGTGATTCTAATAATTGTAAGCAAAATAATGCATTTTATATATATTTTATTAATTTAGTTATTTATTTTATTAAATTATTTTATTTATTTTAATTAATTATTTTATTTATTTATTTATTTTATTTATTTTATTAAATTATTTTATTTATTTTATTAATTTATTTTATTTATTTTATTAATTTATTTTATTTATTGTAATTTAATATTTGTTTGTAAGTTTTTTCTCAAATACTTTGCAAAAATTATTCGAGGAATTTATAGAAGACAGGTTTTGGATGTTAAATGATTTTATTGTCGAAATAGAATTTTTTTTAATTAAAATATTTGTATCTATTATTTATATAGTGGTTATAATTAGTAAATCAGTAATAACATACTCATTAATTATCGTTATAATAGTAAGTATAAATATTACTGTATCAGCATAAACTGATTATTTATGTCTTAAATGTACGATTTAAATTATATAAAAAAACATTTTCATAAATATTATAACATTTAGAATTAAGATAGAAAAATCATAGAGCATTAATTTTAACATTTGTTTATATAAAAGAAATATATATCATTAAGTAAGAGAGCAAGAATTAATACATTTTATTTTATGGATAGATAATTCATTAACATACAGTTTTTTTTATAATTTTATTAAAATAGAATATTCTATTGAGGCATACAATATTTAATTTCTTTTTCTTTTTAAAATCATACTGCAACCCATAAGGTGTTTCGTAAATGCATCTATGTCTAAGTAACGTAAATCATGTTCCAACATAGAAAACTATGTAGATTTGGGGAAAACACTAAGAATATATCGAAAAACAAAGAGAAATGTAATGGAAAATTCTTATCACATATATCGTTTTCCTATCTAGTTTTCTCTCTTATCTATCGAAACGCAAGAAAGATACTTAAGAGATTTGTTTTAATTTTAAATAAAAGTTTGTTTTTTTAAGCTACTTGCTTACAAAAAAATTTCAAAGAGGGATACGATTTTAGGAATAAAAGGGTAAAAAGTAAAAGGTAAAAATACAAAAATAAATATAAAGAATATAATTACCTACATGAAATTTCTTTGTTACTATCATTCTTCTTATCACATTTTACATATATTTAGCATAACAACAGTTCCAAACTCTAGAATTTCAATAAAATATAAATTCGTAAAAGTTTATATGTATATTCGTTCAGCTAATACAAACACTGTTTTTTACATTTTATGTAAGAGTGAAATACAGATAGGATATGTTTAGTCTTTTCAATTTTAAATAATTAAAGAATAAATTATAAGCTGTTCTTATAACGTATACATAATAATATTTTCTATTATAAAATAATTTGCAAATTCGATATCTTTTGTTTTTCTTATTACCACACTACTCTATACTGTATGCATTTATTTAAATACCTATTTTTTAATTTCTTTTGGCATATTGCCAATTCAAAAAGTAAATTTATAAGTTTTATTTAAAAATTTTAAATATACCATATTATCAGCTTATATTAGCATTTGAGGTTTGATGAATAATGATTTTTTCAGTAAAAATTGAAAATATGTATGTATGTATATATATAGAGAAATAGATACATAAATTTATGATGCTTTGTTTCGTTTATGAATTTCTTTGTGCAAAACATTTTAATGCATTAAGTATACATCTTTCACAGCATCTGAAGGGGATTATAAATATAGAAATAGTCATAAGCATAAAGTATGTAGTATTAAATGTATTATGTAATAATGTTAATATATATATATATATATATATATATATATATATATATATATATATATATATGTCTGTGTGTGTTTGTGTTTATAAATACATAAATATCTACTTTCAGTTTATATTAATAGAAAAAATAATTTCTTAATCCATATAAATCACTGATAATATTTCTTATAAAAAAATAAAATATCAAGAAATTTTATAAATCCAAGACAAACAAACCCATATATTAAGCCATAAGTTATTCACATATTAAGCTAATAAATGAATTCATAAAGCAAAAAAAAACTCCGTGAAATGCTTGCATTATTAAATGCAGTGATCTATTTTTTCATATCACATGTGTATTTATATGAACATATTAATAATGATTTTCCTCCGATAAATGAATCGAAATTTAAATTTTATCTTCCAACTTTACTGATGTTCTGGTATATTACATTAAAACAAATCTAATACTTCTTATGTCTTTTAATAGAGGATTTATTAGTTTCTATTGCAGTCAAAACGTAACCCTCATTGAACTAAAATAATAACATATATTTCAGATTACGACTACTGAAGTACGTTGTAAGTGATATATTGTTTCAGACTCTACCGACCATTTTTCCACTTCTATTTGATTACTTAAGCTTCTCCAGGTGCCCTTTACACACGCTTTTTATCCTCTTTGCTGGACATTTATTTTTCTTATTTTCTTTATATCATAGTTTTCTTATCCTTAGAAACAGTTCGGGAACACATTTGAGAAGGGTTTTTATCTTCCCCTAAATTGGACCTGTCTTTCGATGATGTTTTCGACACAGAACTCATTTCTTATGTGCAGGCATATTACATTCGTTTCCGTTACTATTTAAGTCTCCTTCAGTAAATAGTGAAATTGGGAAATGTATTGTATTCCAGAACCATATTATAAATAAGAGCAAAATATAATGTGCTAATCCATTTTACTGCAGTAGCTGCTCATATAAATATATATATATATAAATTCAAAAAATTAAAATATAATGTAATATTTAGATATATTTTTAAAAATCCGAGCATTAGTTGATATTTACCTCTACCGTTGTAATACAAAACATATCAAACATAAAATACTTTTCCCGGTTACATAACAAACAACTAAGAATGTAATATAGATCTAATGCAAAAATTAAAAATAAAATATTCAACACATAATATCAGCTATTGTATTAATTTTTCCACATGTTTTATAAAAGAGTAATTTTTAAAAGTAAACTTTAATTCATTACACTCTCAATATTATTTAAGTTGTCTACTTTTAAGTTGTAATATAAAACAAATCAATCATAAAATACTTTATCCGACTACATAACAAACAACCAAGAATGTAAAATAGATCTAATGCAAAAATTAAACATAAAAAAATATTCACCACAGAATATCAGCTATTGTCTTAAAATTTCCACATATTTTATAAAAGAGTAATTTTTAAAAGTAAACTTTAATTCATTACACTCTAAATACTATTTAAGTTGTCTACTTTTAAGTTGTAACATAAAACATATCAAACATAAAATACTTTTTCTGGCTACATAACAAACAACCAAGATTTTAATATAGATTTAATGCAAAAATTAAAAATAAAAAAAAATATTCAATACAGTATATCAGCTATTGTCTTAAAATTTCGACATATTTTATAAAAGAGTAATTTTTAAAAGTAAACCTTAATTTAATACACTCCTAATACTATTTAAGTTGTCTACTTTAAATTTGTAATATAAAACATATGAAACATAAAATATTTTTTCTGGCTACATAACAAACAACCAAGACTGTAATATAGATCTAATGCAAAAATTAAAAATAAAAAAATATTCACTACAGTATATCAGCTGTTGTCTTAAAATTTAAACATATTTTATCCAAGAGTAAATTTTAAAAGTAAATTTTAATTCATTACACTCTCAATACTATTTAAGTTGTCTACTTTTAAATTGTAATGTAAAGCATTTCAAACATAAAATACTTTCTCCAGCTACAAAACAAAGAACCAAAAAAGTAATATAATGAAAAAATTAAAATTTTAAAAAATATTCACCACAGAATATCAGCTATTGTTTTAAAATTTCCACATATTTTATAAAAGAGTAATTTTTAAATGTAAATTTTAATTCATTACACACTCAATACTATTTAAGTTGTCTACTTTTAAGTTGTAATATAAAACATATGAAACATAAAATACTTTTTCCTGCTACATAACAAAAAAAACAAGAAGGTAATACAGATCTAATGCAAAAATTAAAATTTAAAAAAAAAATATTCACCACAGAATATCAGCTATTGTCTTAAAATTTCCACATAGTTTATAAAAGAGTAATTTTTAAAAGTAAACTTTAATTCATTACACTCTCAATACTATTTAATTTGTCTACTTTTAAGTTGTAATATAAAACATTTCAAACATAAAATACTTTTTCCTGCTACAAAATAAACAACCAAGAATGTAATATAGATTTAATGCAAAAATTAAAATTTAAAAAAATATTCACCACAGAATATCAGCTATTGTCTTGAAATTTCCACATATTTTGCAAAAGAGTAATTTTCAAAGTAACCTTTAACTCATTACCCTCTGTATACTACTTAAGTTATCTATTATAATCTTCATATTACTATACAAACAATTATTTTATTGCGCCATTCCATAGTAATTAAGCGTCCATAGTAATTAATTTAGCTATTCCATAGTAATTAATTTAACATGACTTCTCAGAAAACGCATTTAATGTTTCCGATATCAGAGGTTTTCCAAAAATAGATATTACACAAAATAAAAATATATCTGTGGCATTATCATCTCAGATATTTTTCCTTAGTAATTTTAACCCTCTTCTCAGAATTTATAAATTTATTTTAATATTTTAATGAATTAAAATAGCAAAGTTTATTAATACTATTGTAGGGTTTGAACTAATTTGAAGTATAATTTTTTTACGCTCAAATTGAGAGTATCATATACGATCTACCGGATTACATACGACTATCTCAAAGTTTTTTCAAATAATTTGAAAATTTTGCAAAAAATTGACTGAATAAGTTGGAGTATAGTTAACATATTAAAATCTTCATAGATAACGCAAAGTGTTCCTGTTATTTATTTTGAAGGAATAACTACAAAAGAAAAGGTATAAAAAAGACACTAAAATAATTTCGTTTTCATATAGATAAAGAACGTTTACCACACTTGACAAAGACGCTCTGAATAATTATTGGCAAATTTTGGTAACTTCCTATGGGAAATGATTGTTCACATCCAAAAGGCATAACGATTGTCTGCGATTAACTTCTAGGTTAGTTTATGTTTACAAAAATCATCAAATTTAAAAAAAGTTATATTATATCAAACTCGGGTATTTTTTGTTATTATGATATAAATAAAATAATAAAATTATTGAACATAATTATAAAAGTCTTATTTATATCTAAATTAATTATATATAAAATATTATATATACATATATACAATTAATACGATTATAATAAATATTAATAATACAAATAATGTATAATTTTATATATATATATATATATATATATATATATATACAAATATATATAAATTATATACATGTATGTATATATATATATATATATATATATATATATATATATGTGTGTGTGTGTGTGTGTGTGTGCGTGTGTGCGGGAAAATGTGCATGTGTGTATATGTTTGAATAATATCTCTTTTATTAAAATCAATAAAAATTTTATAATTAATTAAATAAACTTTACATAACGAATTCATTTTAGAGGCCTAACTTTTACACTTTATAATTTTATAAATTTGATAATATTATATATTTTTAAAATGTTGCCTCTTTCAATGAACTGCACAACTAGTCCATTCAAGTTATTAATGCCATTTTGTACGCTAAGATAACTGAAAATTTCCCTCTTATTTATTCTGAAGGAATAACTACGAAAGAAAGGGTAGAAGAAAAAAAGTCACTAAAGTAATTTGGCCTTCCCAGAGCTAAAGCAACTTTTAACACACTTCACAAAGAAAGAAATAAAGTTGGTTTCAGTTGAGTTAGAGAAAAGAAAAGGCGTTTGTTAGATTAGTATATCTAGATAAGTGCATCGAGATAAAAAGACCTGAAGAGAAACGGCTCTGTAAGCTATCTTAGTAATGAATCGAGTTAAGAGAACTAGAGAGGTTCTTAGTAGACTCTACGAGCATGACAGTTTTTTCATGTTCATACGACACTAACATCCATAAAAATATCCTGCAATGCAAAAAGTTAGCCATAACACCTCGCCAAAGTAAGGAAATTTATCTCTTCTGAGAGTTCTATTAGTTCTGATATTCTTTGAAGCCAATAATAAAATAAACGTTAAATTATCACCTTTTGTATAAAAGAAGAGAACTTCAAGTTTTACACTCTTTAATTGATAAAGTACATCGGCATAGAAATATAATTCATTTTAGCAAAAGATTTTATCTCAAAACAATAATTTCTTTATGAATTAAACTATAATATTTCTATCAAAAGCATTGATAATCAATCTTGACAAACAAATTTCATCAGTAGTTTTCCCGAAACATCATACGTTACTTTAAGTTAAAGTTATATTTTACTTCAATAATTAGCTATTGAACGAATGCTTAAATATTGCATTTTCAACATTTATTAATTTTTAAACACTTTCCGGTAAATAAATAATAATGTTCATTTTTAGAGAATTCTATCTCCAGTTAAAATTAAAATAAATATATTTAGGGATTCATAACCAGTATATGGATATTTAAAACTAAAACAAACTTTTATTAACTTACATATATTTATCTATTCTGAAATATTTTACCTTTTACTGTTTATATTCCTTAAAGTTAATAATAAAATAAATATTCTATCACTTTTTATATGCTCTGGAAATGCCAATTTTTCAGTTTTTATTTTAAAATTTAAAGCACCGTATATTGAAATACATCTACCATAATTTATTTTAAATATATATAGAGAGCATATTTCAAAATGAAAACAGTTTTATGGTTTTAAATATCATATTTTTGCTGTATTTCTAATAAATATTATTTATTAAAGAATCTTAAACACTTTTGGGTTCCTCAACATTATTCCTCTTGTGAATATATATTTTTTGTAGTATCAAGACCAAATAAAGAACAAAATTACAGGATTTCTAAATTTATTTATCCGTAAAAGCTGAAACTTGAATTAAACACATTCTCATTCTAATTCGAGTTAAAAGGTACTGATAATAGATCTTCTTGTTACACACACAATGTGTGTATTGAATTCATGTGTGTATTAAAATCAATATTAGTTATACATGTGTATAGACTGTAGTGCTAATTTAAAGGTGAGATTACAAAATTAACCTTAAAAATTAAAAGGAAACAGTTGAAAGATAGTGACAGCATTTACCTCGATACGTATCATAACGAGTAAATTGACACCTATAGTAGTTATTAAAAAAATATATTTCAAATTTCAAAAATTTAAACTTACTCTAAATAAATATTTCTATTCAATATATAAATATTAAAATAAGAATTATATTAACAGCATTTCTAATCCATACTATTAACAAAGCAGTAATTGAGACATAAAAAAATGCATACTATTCGTACTCACTATACATTTCTGTACAAAACATTGGAATGAAAATGGTTTTTGATATTAATCAATATACAAGTAAATTAAATATTATTCATTAAATCCTAAATATAGTTTTCAGCAATGGTAAGAGAACTAAAAAAATCATGCATAATTTACTTTCTTTAATTTATATTTCATTCATTACATACAACATGTGTTGTTGTCATACAATGCTACTTCTAAAACTAGAAATGTTTATAAGAAATTGTTTTTAATAAAAATTACTCTGAAACACATCCTATTAAATTACCTACATGAGGATAAAGGCATTACGCTAAAATTTGTTTATTTTTATTTGTTGTTTATTATGTTTGCTATCTTTAACAATGCAATACAACATACAAGAGATTATCCTCTACTCCTTTATATTTGGAGACAATTATACCATGGTAAGAAAATAATGCGAAAGAAAAACTTCACACTGTGTAGTTGTCATATATCTTATACTTCATTTTGATTTCTTGTACGATTGCACCGAAAATTTAGTAATCTTTTAAAAAGATAATAGTTTTGTAGATTAAAATTATACATACTTTGAAAATTTTTAATTTAAACATCTAATAGAAATCTTTGTACTCAAAATTGCTGTGCTTCTTGTATAAAATATATGAAAAGAGCCTTACTTTAAAATATGAATGTTCTCATTTATAGAATTATATGTTAATTATATAATTAAACAATTATATAATCTAAGTCTCAATTATAGAACTATTATTATATTCTCAATTATATTGCCAAAAGAAAAAATAATATTTTCATTCAGTTGATCAAATTTCAGTTGAAAAACAATTTTGGGGCTCAGTTGATTGGTAATATTTATACAATTACATGCACCTTTTATAGTGAAAAAACTCAGCTAAATAAACTTTTTAAATATGAGTTTTATCGGAGTTAGAGTCGTTAGTATAAACAATTCTTCTTTTAAAAATAACCCTCTCAGTTATCATTATTGATATATACTCATAATTTATACATTCATACTTCTTAGCTGAATTCTATTCTATTACAATTCCTCAAACGCATTTGAATTGCATGCGTTGAATTTAAACTAAATAGGATAACCCTGTTTAACATTTGAAGAGAGAGAGTGCCAATGCAGTGTGGCAGAGTCATTAGTGCAATTATGTAGTTGCTACTCTACTACAAACTGCTATACCATATTTATTATTCATTTAAATACGCCACTGTTTGTTTAGCTAAGATAAAAATAGCGTTCTGTATTTTCATTATTTACCCTCATTCATGGTAGCTTGAATGAAGCAGTACATAATCTATCAGACTGCATTTTTCTTTCTGCTATATATATCAGAAGGAACAAATAGATTTCGAATAAGTATGAACAGCAGAGCAAACGTTTGTTGCATATATCTAAGACTATTTCAAAATAGAGTTACGTAAGTTTATTTTCATACACTAAACATAAAGCTTAGAAATAATGCCGTTATATAATGCTAAGGTATTTCATATTAAATGTTCACTTTAAAAATCATTTTAAAAACGGAAGTATTATATGAGAGAGTATTTTTAACATAAATATTTATAAACCTTAAATGCTTGAAATAATGAATTGCATTTTCCATTAAATGTACAGTTTCTTAAACTATTTGGATATAATAAAATATTATTAATTATATATTATTAAAGTATATTTCAGTATTAGTTTTAAATTTTAAGGAAACTTAAATGTTGAGACGGTTTTTTCTCCATAAAATAAAATTATACTTTTTGATCTACTATAATTTTAAGTCTGAGAATGTCATTTTTTTGCTCTACTGTGTAAAAACTCATACAAATAATTTACTACAAAACTGCTCAATTAATATTTTCAAAACATATGTTATTTGTTGAAATAAAAAAACACTTTCAGTTTTAAATGATCATTATTTATAGGCAAAAAGATTTGAATTTCTTAATACTATACTTATGTCTGAATTTTTAAAAAATTAAAGCTGTTTAGATTTAAATGAAGTACGTTCCAATGAAACTTGTTTTTTGTCAATCAGATACGTTTTTGTTGTCATTTACTCATTCGATATACATATTACCCAGTGAGAAGATTTCCACGGCTTTAGACATATTTTCCATTTACTCCATTTGTACCGGAATTGCTTTCAGAAGCCAGTGAATCTCCTGAAATCATTGCTTGTCGTAATCACAATCTTTGGTATGGGGATTTAATTTTTTTCAATAGTTTCTTTCCTTTTGACTATCCAGATTCACAGATGTGAATCATTCAAATAATGCTATATTCAAATAACTCATGCTGTACAGTGCTACGTTATGAGCAATTTATGTGTAAATAAGGTAGAACTATGAACTGAATTGGTTTTAATATTTCATACATACTAATTATAGCTAAAATAGTTTATTGTTCATTGAAATTATTTATTGATACAATGACAGAAATTGTTATTATTTGATATTCATTACAAGAGTCTATGAGTTTGAATACTGCAACTGAAATTGTGTTCAGCAACAATCTGTTGTTGTTCACTTATGCCGCTTGGACTAAACTAACTCCGTCTCAAACTAAGCATGATTAAGCCGGTGACTACTCGATTTAAGATAAAGGGGTCCCCCTTTCTTTTTTAACGATCACCCCAAGGGTGAAAATACGACTTATGCTCAAGTGGGTCCTCGTAATTTTGAAGCAGGAACCAAGCAGAAGGCCTTGGCCTGCCACCCACATTATGACCACAAACATATTTTACGCGCTCCAGTCGACTTTAACGCACACAGCTGATCATAGGCTGGCTCGGGCTAATAAACCGCAACTCTCCAGTCACGATGCCGACTTGCGTTTGCCGACTGAGCAACCACGACTCTGTAACAATTTGTACGCGTTTTTAACTACGCGCAACTGTTTACTCGTAGTTTTACTAATATACTAATATAAACTAATTTATCATATCGCTGTTATAAACGAAATAAAATCAAACAACTTAGATCTCTCTGACTTGGAGGGCAACATTTAGTTGCTTATTTTTATGTTTTTAAATGTATACTAGAAATAGTGATGATAAATGAAAGGTTGAATACAGCATAACTATGTCAGTGTCCATTGTTAGAATCTCCCTGATGGCATAAAGAGCCACACGGAATCAGCTTCAAATATTTTGTCTTATTACAAATAGTACCACTGTTAAAAACGCTCATCATATTTTCCATCTTAAATCTGTTTTAAATTCCCCTGTATTAATTATTAGGATCTTTTAATGTGCGTAAGTGACTTACAAATGCATAATTTCATTAGTTTCTATTTTACTAATATTCGAATTAGACTATATTATGCACGTAAAATGTATAAAATATTTGCAAGAATACCTTAAATTGAAATACATACAATCAGTTACATTCACTTTATTAGTTACTTAACATTTACAACAAATTTTTATATATCTTTTTATGGAGCATTTAATGATTTGTAATGCATTATTTTTATCTCTTTTTTGCTAGCAATAAATTTTATAACCTGTTATATCAAAATATTTTGTAATGAACATGAAATCCGTATCCATTGTACTTTAATTATTATCTTATAAAACAACAGCTGTAAAACTTGTATGAAGTGTTCACACCAAGAATGAACACAATCAATTCATTGCTTTTTCTTGTTAAAATGAATTCGTCTAACAGGATTATTATATTTTTTATTTCACATGTATACATATGTGTAGAGTAGAAAATATATTAGTTATTAAGCGTTTTTGAAATTTTATTCAAATATTTAGAAATTAATTAGAATTCAGAAGATATATGACTATTTTTTTCAAAACTAGGCTGAGAACACCTCATATATTAAATTAAAGATAATTTTTGAGTTTGTTTTTTAATTGTGAGTTGTAAATTTTTAATGAAAAACAAAAATCGAATTAAAAAAGAATACAATAATTTTATAGTCATTTATTATTATCATAGATATATTTCATAATATTTTATTATTAACAAGTCTTAAAGTGTTTTATCAGGTTCTAGTCATGCATGTAATAATAAACTAAATGTAATGACTTTATATATAATAAAACTCTAATACACCGTATTTGTAATACTATAAGACCTAAAATTTAAAATTCATATATTGAGTTACATTTATTTCATCAAATATTTACCGTTTAAAATAAACTTTTAAGTCAAAAATGTCAAATATAAATGTTTAATGAAGAATGTAAAATCCGTAGTTTTATGGAGCATTTTGTGGTTATTAATATATTATTCATATCCTTCTTCCTAGTAATAAACATTAAAATATTTTGTGGCATACGATCGATATATAATCATTTTTGAAAGTCGATAAATATACTTTACAATAATGGCTCACACCGCACCATAAATGTTATATTTAAAAGAGTACGAGGTGGTCGGTGCGAAGTTAACAAAACTATCTTCTAACAGTGCTTCTCCGATATGCTTTTATAAGTCTTCCCTTTATTTTTCCAATCTTCAATATTTCATAATTTCTTTACACAATAAAGTACTTCCATGAAGTACAGTATAAGAAGTTATAAAACAAAAATAACTTCTAGCAAAAGGATTTTATCCAGACTTCGGAAATAGTTTGAAAGCTGGTATTCAAGCAGGCCGAAAATATAAATAAAATTTCGTGGACAAAAGACAAATTTCTCTGTCATACTTTTACAGCAGTGAAGCAGGCTTGCGTACCTTTTTGTAAGACTGCCTTAAAAAATGGTAAAGAAAATAAAACTTAAACCCATTTCTTTGAAAGCATTATATTTATGCTGTCCACTGGAAAAAAAATAGCTGGATAATATTTGTCCATATGTGCTTTGTGTTTCCTCTTAAGTCGTAGTGGGATTGCAAACCGACAATGTTTTTAAGATTTTGGTAGTGAATTATTTTTTTTTACATTGTGATAAGAAACTTAAAATTTTTCTAAAATACTCGATATTTTTCCTTGTTTATCCAGCCATAACTCTTTTCACTTCTTTATCAGCGATAAAATACGCCTTGCATTCATTTTGAATATTTGTAGACTCTGTGTTTGGAGCTCAAGTGTCGGAACATTTTTTATTGAATATAAAAAAGAAAGATGAAACAACATTTTTCACACAAAAGAAAATTATTTTAAGGAATAGTTTCTTTATATAATACTTGCAATAGCTATGGCATTTAGGAAAATAATGTGATGTTTGTATTAGTGTAACGAAACTTTTTCAGGTCAGAGAGAAGTAACATAATGCATAATGATATGAAATTTTATTTTTCTGTCTATTAAGAAATAATTTAAATCTCCATCAAACGTCCCGCTTTGTTCGTTTTCGATCACTGATCGTACGAAAACTTTGGTCTTGAATTCTTTTTTTCATAGAAATAATGTTACTTATTTGCTTATAACTAAAACTAAACTCCTCGGCGCAACAGCACCTAGGGCATACGATGCCAATATCCTTTTACCAGATTAATGGCCCTGGGGTGCGAAGCATATGTTCCGGTTAGGTGGTCAATCTTACGAGGAACAGCCAGTGTTTAGTTCCCAAGCACTCTTGGTCTTCAGTTCATTTACCCACTGAAGGAATGAAAGGCTGAGTCAACCTTGATCCCAGAGATCGAACCTCGGACCTGTATCGTGGGAATGCGAAGCTCAAGCCCAACGCCACTGCGCTTCTTATTTGCTTATAATGCTATTTAATTGCTCATTATTTTCGTATTCCATCTGCTATCGTCGGAAAAGTTTCATCTAGTCATTTTTCCCATATCTATCGATTATTTAAAGTCAGTAGAACTAGATAAAGGAACTCTTTGTGTTTATAAGAAATTTTCAAGGCCATGTGAGATGTAAAAATTTCGCTGTCACTAATCAATCTTAAATCAACGTAACTACTTCTGAGTTTTCTGAGAATGATTTTAGTTTCGATATAATACTAAAACAAAATAGCACTCAGAGAAGCTACACCTATGAGTCAGCAAAAGATTATGAAGCTTTGTCAAAATAAAGAGAATTTAAGCACGCAACTACTGACAATGAAAATCTGCTTGCAGAGTTAGTGAAAAGACATTGTTTGAAGCCTGTCGATCATCGTGCAAAAATCAGGTATCAAATCAAATAAAATCTATCCGAATAATACCCAAGAAATGCTTAATCAAACATCAAATATTTCCTACAAGTATTATAAATAATTAAGTTAAAATACAAAATATGTTATTAATTTAAATCTGATATATTTTTTATTAAAAGCATTGATTCGTAACTAAAAGTTTTTTCGCAGTATTTTACAATTTGTGTGTTGATTTCCTTTCTTCAAAATAATTTTAAGAGTTTATATATATTCACTATTCCTGTTGTAAAATTTCTTTTATTATTGTTATTTTCAATACATGAAACCAACGAGTATATATTTCATTGGGAATATTTGTATAGGAGTCCTTTTTTTGTTTTCAAGTTTACAGTTCTCTAAACAAACTATTTAGTATGTTAAATTATTTTGTGCAGATCAATATGTGTTTGTTTATTTTCGATATATGACATTAGATAAGATAAGATATATGGCATGAGATAAGATAAAAGAAAGCATAATATGATCATTGACTATATACATTTTTATTAAGACTTGGTAGGTCTCAGAAACTGTTCAAATAAATTCGATTAATTTGGTTAAGCTTCTTTTAAGTTATGTGAGGAAGTATCTGTAATATATGCTAAATAAGTTATAAAACATTACCGTCAGTCTCCTAAATTTCTATGATACCATATTCAATACAAAAAATATGCTTATACAAAGTTAAATGTTTAAAATAAAAATGTAAAGTTTATTTTTTATAATGCATTTTATATTTTAATAATATATTTCAATAAATATTCACTAATCTTACTAAAACAAACACTATCTTTGAATCTTTATATTTAAATTTCTGTTGTTCAATATTTTCGAGGTGAATCCCAATAAAGTATCTTTTTTAAGATTTACTAATATGAGATATACTAATATTTTTTATAAGATATACTAATATGAGGTCTAATATATATAAGAGTTATGAATAATATTTTAGGTGAAGAGTTAGTGAACTATATATTATACCCAGATTTACAGTAATAGACAGATTTACAGTAACATATTTCATAAATAGTTCAAGAAAATATATTGATATTTTAACAACTTTGTAATAAAAGAATTTCATTTAGCATATTTTCTCAATATCTCTTTATTTATTTTTCAAAAGCTTTAAAAATAAGTTCATTTGAGGTATTAATGACCAACACTTTATATAGCGTACGTGACAAAACTTACAACAAATTAAGAACTGTAATATAAAGAGTCATTTATAACTATATTTTAACAAATAGTTTTTATAAAAGTTAGAGCAAAACTGTGTCACTTCAAGTTTCTCTATTATTTTTTTCTACACTGCCAGCGGTGGTTGTTAATGTAAGCATTTCTATCGTCAACATTCCATAAATAAGTATTAATGTAATATTCATCGCATATTATTTAGAAAAACTATTTCAATAGATAAACGTTCACAATATAACTTCAACATTTGTTTTGTGGAAATTTTTTAAATCCTGTTTTAATAAGATAGCAATACTTTAAAAATCAATATTAAATAAATTATGTGACTGATTTTAGTTCAATTTTTGAACGCTAATACGGAGAGTTTTTCCAAGCAAACATTGGAAAAGCCTTAGATCACCAAAGAAATAGATAGTATTTTAGAAATATTACTTGCCTTATCGATTGAAATGAATGAAAGATATTTCGTGACATCATTATTTTTAGAGTGAATAGTGTCTCGTGGTTATCTTTTTTTTCTTTGACTTTCTTTGGACCAAATTTTCCATGTTCCGCAGGAGCGTTAAATTTAATCTGCTTACTCGGAAATATTGTAATAAAAGGCAATAGAAAAAGGCTAACAACAAGGAGAAAGTCTCCCTTTATCACTACAGGAAAAGACTTAAAGAAAAATTTTTCGATTCAAATGCAAATTTAGTCATCTCTCTTATTAGTTGTTGCTGAGAGATATTCTTTATTTTTAAAGTTCGAAATTCATATTTAAAAAGAAGCGTCTGAGCTCGTGAAATACCTCTTGTTTTGTAAAGTTAATTTAATTCAACAGAACGTGTTTAGATCATTAGTAGTACACTTTTTACTTTAGAATAAAAATGTAAATTATGTATAGGTGATATTTATGTGTAAGCTTATTTAAATTGATGGGACTTTATTTCTGTATTCAAACCTTATAAATGCTATCAAAATACATTAATATGTTATTGCAAACGTATAATATTTCTATACCCAACGTAGATCTCAGTTTCTTTATGGTAGTGTAACAGATCTGGACTATATTAGTAAATCTAAATTCATCAAATGCCAATGTTAGTAAGGCACATGCAATAAAATATAGACTCAACCAATTTTTTCGCAGCTTGTAGTATGTTGAATTCTGAAATCAAGAAATCTTCCTGACTTTTAAAAGCAGATTGAAAACAGTGACTTAATTAAAGTAGTCTCGCATTTAACGTTATATTCTGGCACAAAGGTTTCATCTTCTTGTAAGAAAGCGTATGGATCATTAGTAGAACACTTTCAACTTTGGAATCAGAATGCAATTTTGTATAGATGACTCAATGTATTTATGTGTATCATGTCTGTTGAGCTCCTTTATAAAATTTAAGTTTTATTCTTATACTATATTCATATTTATGGTAGTGTAACAGATCTCTGGTATATTAGTAAATGTAAATGCAACAAAGGCCAACGTTAGTAAGGCACATGCAATAAAATATAGACTCAACCAATTCCTTCGCAGCTTGAAGTAGGTTCAATTCGGAAATCAAGAAAACTTCATGACTTTAAAAAGCAGAGTGAAAACAGTGACTTAATTGAAGTAGTTTCGCATTTAACAGTATATTCTGGCACAAAGGTTATATCTTCTTGTATGAAGGCTTATGGATCATTAGTAGAACACTTTCAACTTTGGAATCAGAATGCAATTATGTATAGATGAATCAATGTATTTATGTGTATAATCTCTAATGAGCTCCATAATAAATTTTTATGTTTTATTCTTATACATATTACCAAATTACATAAATATTTCAAAGAAATATTACTTTTTATTTGATTAAAACCATGAATTTCACTTATATAGTAATACTGTTGACTTCAGGCACAATATTTATGAGAATTTACATTTTCACGTTAAATTTACAGAATAAAAGAAAAATTATAATTATAATAAATTAATTATATTTATAATTATATTTCATAAATACGTATAAAATAATAATTTACTTTAAATGTTGATATATCTCGTCTTCAAAGCATTTTTGTTTACATTTTAGTCAGCACTATTATGTGTCTTATGAAAAATGCATTTCTGTGTGTTATGTAAATTGTTTTTATAACATTTCGGACTTATAAATGGAAAACATTATAAGACGGTTGTATTGTTTTACATATACGTGTAGTTAAATTTAGATATATAAATAATACTAGCTATAATTGTACACATGTATATACATGTGTGTTTTTATATATATATATATATATATATATATATATATATATATATATATATATATATATATATATATATATATATATATATATATATATATATATATATATATATGTGTGTGTATATATATATATATATATATATATATATATATATATATATATATATATATATATATATTTATATATATATATATATATATTTATATATATACATATATATATATATATATATATATATATATATATATATATATATATATATATATATATATATATATACCAGATGTTTATATATATATATATATATATATATATATATATATATATATTTATTTGGTTTTTATAACTAAACTAACGTATGCTTTATTTACAGGCAACAGCAGGTAATGGATTCTGTTGGTAAAGCAGGCCGCCTAAACAGGCCTGGCTCCAGGATTAGAAGACAACGCAGCCATGAATGGAAAGGCTATAGTTCGTCTGATAATGATGAAGACCTGGACAAGCAGGGGTATAGATATGAAGACAGGCAGTACGAAGAAACAAAAAACAACCAAGAAATAGGTAGGTAAAATAGCATATAGTATTAATGTATACACATTCAAAAAAGGCGGCAGTATTAGAAAATTAAGTGAAGTTTACGATAATATCTGAACACTTTTTCAATTTGATTTCAAACTTACGTATACGTTAATATCCTCACATACACAGACATATATATATTAAAATACAAGAAATTAGAATTATGTTAGATCCCTATCTGCAAACTTGAAAACAAATTCTACGCGATAAATCATAAATTTTCGTTGAGTTCATATATTTGTATTATTTTTGTAATCAATTAACATTATTTAAGTAATATACAGTGATGTTATTTTCATTTAGTTAGAATTACATTGTATTTCTACTTTATAAGTAACTTTAAGGAGTTGTTTAACTTAATATATCTGTATCAGATATAGCTCTATTTAAACTATTCATTCCATGAATGTGATTTTCAGATAACTGTAATTTTAGGTGAAGATTAATATCTATTCAAAATTATACAATACTTTGTATCTTCATATAACACATTTTTCAAATTCTAATAAATTATTTATTCTACATTTTACATTCTAAAAAATTACGGATAGTTGTTTCAGGATTTCTTAAGAATTGAGACGTGTCTTAAATATCTCATAAATTGTTGTATAATTTTGTTGAATATTCAAAAACTTATAGTCGATCGAGTAATATACACTTAAGGTATGCTTCCAAATTCGTATAAAAATCATGGGAACATGGGACAACTTTAATAGAATTAATAAACTTTAATAGAAGATTTGTATAAAGAAGTGAAATAATGTGTAACCTGAAAATTAAATATTATACTGTAAAAAGCAATAGTCATTGATTAAACAAAAATGTATATACTACTTTAATGAAAAGGGATAAATCTAATGATAATGTATTAATATGTGTTCATTTGTTTATGGAAAATAAAAGCGAAAAATGTCTGATGAATGTTACTCAACTATTTCCTATGAATAATTTCTTCGACATCAAAATTTTTACGTGTGAGTTTTGCTCAAGATTTTTCCGGTTGTCTCAAAGAAAATTACACTTTAATTATTCAACGAGCAATTATTGAATGAATGATGATTTTGACAGTGTTTGCAAATTACAATGAGTCACGAACTCTCGTCTTAAAATGAGATTCTAAAGCCTAAGAGGACGCGATATAGGGCCAATAAATGCTATTTCAGAAACGATCATGTTATGTCGTGTTCATGTCTTTAAGCATAACGTTGTCACAAAACTTTATTAGGGCATTAGACCTCTTCATTATATGAATTTCTATAGCTTAAGATCGTTATTAACGTTTATTTTTAGATAATAAATGTACAAAGTTCTTGAACACACACATTTTCTGGCAATTTCTTAGTAATGGAGATTGATGGCAATTTCTTAATATAAGAGTTCTGAATGCAGTAAGATATGGGAAGTTATGTAAGAGTATTCAATATGAAATCGAATGCAAGCGAGTAAGACGTTATTTTTATAATTTATATGAATGTATACAGTTGCCTTACTATGGAAAGTACCTATCATTTTAAATTGAAGTTGATATAAATAATTACAAATAGTTTGGTTCTAGGAAGCTTAAAATACAAAAACATCTAATAATGTATTTTGATAAGAAATGCATTGGGAAATGTTACCAGAAAATCTGTACATTACTTAAAATTTCTAACACACTTACGTATTCTAAAAATGCATAGAATTGTGTACTAAAATTTCAGTAGATTTAATTTTCCAAAGTGAATGTTCAGGGTATTTCATTTTTATAATTATTATTACGTTTTGACTATTGTACATTTAAAATTACTTTTGAAAATTAAAAAAAAGTAATTTATACAATGACTGTATTTTGCATTGACAGATTTCACTAACATTTTCTCATACGTTTTTAAAAAACACAATGCATATACTAAAAAAACAAAAACTTATTTATTCAAATATCAAACTTCAATATTCAATTTAATTGTAATACTATCATTTATTTATGTATATTTCTTTTGTAACAAACATGTATTTTTTAAACAGTGTACTTATTTAATGAATTATTCCTTAAAATATAACCAACCAGCTACGCAATAGTACCAGTACAGATACTTGTAAAATAATAATCTGGTAAATTATTTCTCTAGAAATGTATGTCATTTCATTATATAAAATACCGTAGAATTCGGAAGGAAAACAATATAATTTTAACTTTTACTAGGGTACTAACTACATCCTGCTATTAAAATATTGAATAAAAAATTGTTTTCACTATTAGTAATTAAATTGGGAGTTTTGAATTAAGTTGCTAGAATAAAAATTTTAAACTGCTGAACAATTTATTTAACCTTATACGAACAGTATTTAACACATAGTATCTGCGTAAATATCAATCCTGATTAATTAAATATTAACCACCTACACACACACACATATATATATATATATATATATATATATATATATATATATATATATATATATATATATATATATATATATATATATATATATATATATATATATATATATATATATATATATATATATGTATATATATATGTATATATATATATATATGTATATATATATGTATATATATATATATATGTATATATATATATATATATATATATATATATATATGTATATATATATATATGTATATATATATATATATATATATATATATATATATATATATATATATATATATATATATATATATATATATATATATATATATATATATATATATATATATGTATGTATATACATGCACGTATATGCATATGAATAAATAATTTTTTTTATTTTTAGCTATACAACTGTTCAATTGATAGATATTATACAATTTAAAGAATAGGGACAAATATACATGTGATCGAAAAGGACAAGTTAAATGCTGAATTAAAAGTAACGTAAAACTATATAATGGTGTAATATATAATATTATATATTTGTTCAAAAATAAAGAATATTATTCTTTGCACATCCTGCTCTACGCTGTAAAATCCATTTTGGTAAAAATGTGCTTTTTTTTCTTGTTGTTTAAATTATATATGGAAACTTTCAAGAAAACCTCGCTACTTGAAATAGAAAGTATGAAAAATAGGGGAAATATTCCAAAAATTTCAACAACCATTTCTTTAGCATTATTACTAGATGCATCTGGTAATCTTTCTGAGAAAACATTCCTGTCATATTGACGTAAATGTATTTTGCAACACAACGTTGAATTTCTAGAGCAAAAAATTATTACAAACTTTAATCTGCAAAATTCTATTTCTCCAAGTTAGAGGTAAAATTGACAAAAACTTTTGTATACTAAACAAGAAGTGAAATATGTTACAGTAATAATACATATAGAAGAAAATAACAAGTATAATAAAGAAAATTACTAGATTTATCCTAGTAGAAAATATATAATTACATAAATCCATATATATATATATATATATATATATATATATATATATATATATATATATATATATATATATATATATATATATATATATATATATATATATATATATATATATATATATATATATATATATATTATATATATATATATATATACACACATATATACATATATATATATATAGAGAGAGATATATATATATATATATATATATATATATATATAAACATATATATATATAATATATATATATATATATATATATATTCTGTTCTATAAAAATTTGTTAATTTTATCAGTAAAAATTACAACCTTTAGAGTAATATCTTTGTTTCAATTCTAATTGTGTAAATTTTTAAGAATTTCTAAAACACCCCAAAATGTTTTTACTTAGATGAAAAATTTATATATTACTAATTTGCTTGATTTAGATTCACTTCTCGCGCAGTCCAAGTGACACGCTCAGATTGGCTGCCTCACATGTGACCTCAAACCACTGTATAAGGGAATGTAAACTTTTCGCCTGGGATAGCACGAAAGATTGATTTAACTCAGCATTTTTTTTTCAATTTTTTTCAGTTTTGTTATATATGATACCAATGCAATGTATCGAGTATGGCTGTCAATCTAAGTTTAGGTGAAAAAGATCCATTACATATATAATCGTGTGTGTGAGAGAGTGGGTATGTATGCAACAGGGCGATATTTATTATTGCGGAGCAATTTAGTTTTAAGCCCCTATTATTTTGAATTGCTGCCCGGGATTACAGGGCAGCAATGCAACTTAAGGAAATTCATGCTTCCATTAAAAAAAATCAAGTCCAACGTAGAACTTTGAGGTTTATTAAGATTAAAAATGAACGTCTTTAAATGACAAGATCAAAGCATCAAATGGACACAAAAACAGACTTTTATGACATATTTCTCCCAAGGAATCAAGTGGAATTTTTCCATAAAACCAGCAATTTAGGGGCGAAGAGAAAGGGGGACAGAAAGATATGTAATAACACTTTAACCAAACTAACCAAAAGTATTATTATTCTGTTCTATAAAACTTTGTTACTTTTATCAATAAAAATTACAATTTTTAGAGTAATATCTTTGTTTCTCCTCTAATTGTGTAAATTTTTAAGAATTTCTAAAACACCAAAAAAATTTTTACTTAGATGAAGAATTAATATATTACTAATTTGCGTGATTTAGATTCACTTCTAGTGCAGTCCAAGTGACACGCTCAGATTGGCTGCCTCACATGTGACCTCAAACAACTGTATAAAGGAATCTTTGGTTAATCATGGCCAAATACATTTCCAGGGAAGTGAAGTTTTCTAGGTATCCGGGGAAATATACCTCTAGCTATTGACGATGGAAAGAAACCTGAAATTATCTGCACTAAAATTTTTAAGTTTACTTCAATAAAAATGATACCAATTGCAGATTCTTTATGCTTAAACTTATGAAAAAATATATGTTGTAATGTTAAGCCATTGCTCAAAATAACCAGAAATTAGAGCAAGTTTAGAATGAAGTAAATGGTTTGTGTCCTTTACGAACATCTTATGCTATATTAATCACATGCCTACGAATTACTAAATGCTACTACATATAAGAATTAAAAGGTGTGATATGTACATTACTCATTTCTTTTTGGTATTCTGTATCTTGGTCATCATGATTCAGTCATGGAAGAATAGACATTTGCTTGTGAACCTTGTTATCAATAACGGGAAAAGCACAATATTTGTCATTCAAATGACATTTTAAAATGCTATTTTTATTTTCCGTAAAAAATGACTAGATTTCGACAAATATTAAAGTTGAATTTCCAATTATTTTTAATGGTAGTTCTCTTTTTACAATAATTTTAAAATGAATAGCTTATTACATTTCTCTAATTATATGTCTTGTCATGATGATTCTGTCATTTAAGGATCGGCATACGCTTGTGAAAATTGTTAATAATAAAGGAAATAGCACGATATTTGACATTTAAATAACATTTTAAGATGCTATTTTTATTTTCCGTAAAAATATTATAGGTTTGGTTTGGTTTGGAGTGCTACAGCCTACTTTTTGAGGGCTAATGAGACCGAGACCTACAGCTTAAAGCCGATTCTGAATGGCTACGAACATCCATGCTACAGTGGGATTCGAACCCACGAACGTTGGTACCGAAGGCCAGCACCCTAACAAATCTGCCATCGTTCGGCAAATAAAAAAAAGAAAAAAGAAAAAATATATTATAGTGTTCCACGTATATTAAAGTTAAATTTCAAATAATTTTAATGGTAGTTCTCTTTTTACAATATTTTTAAATGAAATATTAATTCTAATCATACTAATCTGTAATCTAATCTGTACATATGAGAGAACGTTTATATTTTTAATATTTATCTAAAATAAAGGTATGTATTAATCCTTTCATAACAAAGTAACTAAGTTCTGAGGAGAAACATAATTTAGTAACTCTTCGTCGGAAGAAAAATTCTGGCCAAATCGTGATCATTAGCTTCGAAAAGAATAATTATGTCATTACTCTGTCGTCAAAAACAGTCTTCATCTTACATTCCAGTTCGGATCGGCTTGAAGCTCCCATTTTATTTATATCTGTCTCATCTTCCATTTTTTATTGCCCCATAGGAATAAAACGAGCATTGTAATGAATCTGCGATGCTGAAGCAAGACAATAGAATAATGCATTCAATGTCAGAATTTGCTTCGAAACGAACTTTGGCGGGCTCTTATTATCAGTAGCAATTCATTTATAAGGCTGATTTGGACATAGGTTGCGCATATTTCTGCTGATCAGACTACAACGTTCAGAACAAGTGTTCAACTAATGGCTGACATTAATCAAGATGGATAACAGGAGGGTTCTGCGATTACAATGATTATTTTCTTTCTGCATCGATACCCATATAGGAATAAGATTAATTTAACCTCTTGGGATATGCATTTGTTTAGTTGAAATAAAAGTAATGGCTGTCGAAGCTTTACATCGTTCTTCATTTGAAAGCTGATATATATTTCCCGGACCACATCTACTAAATGACGAGTTTCTTCTTAGCTTTGATATACATCGTGAGGAAGTCGTTACTTTCGATTATTTCTTTCTTTCTATTAGCGAGATAAGATGAAGCAGAATTGATTAAAAATCCGCTTGATTGTAGAATATATATAAGACTACAAAATAAGTTTGTTCAATTATATATTTAACAATATGTATATATATATATATATATATATATATATATATATATATATATATATATATATATATATATATATATATATATATATATATATATATATATATATATATATATATATATATATATATATATATATATATATGTATATATATATATATATATATATATATATATATATATATATATATATATATATATATATATATATATATATATATATATATATATATATATATATATATATATATATATATATATATATATATATATATATATATATATATATATATATATATATATATATATATATATATATATATATATATATATATATATATATATATATATATATGTATGTATGTATATATGTGTGTGTGTGTCTGAGTGTGAAATCCAGGAATTATACGACTGCTGGACAAGGAGAAACCTGAATAGCTAGCAATAATAACGTAAGGTGCAGTCTGGACACCATTGAAGAGAACGTCACAAGTCTAATTAAAACTTTATTTTAGAGCTGCTAAAAAGGACATTTTTACTAATCAACGACAGATAAAAGAAATTCACAAAAATCACTCTGCTCGAACAACGGCGAAAACAGAAAGAATTTTACCCAAAGGACAAGAAACTTAGTCAGCGAATTAAATTGTTAAGATCAGGAAAAACGAGGATCCATTTGCCAGCGACAGCTATAAATATATATATATGTGTGTGTGTGTATGTATGTATAAAGAACCTTAAAATCATTTACAAAATAAGAATATATTTAATATTACGTCAAATTTGCAATCAAAAATCGATTAATCTTATGAAATTGTATAAGTTAGTGAGTAATTTATTATAGTAAGATTTCCTCGGGACAGATAAACAAAATCTAAGGGACACGGAAATTTTGAAATTATTTATCATTTTTGAGTTTGTTCCCTCTACTTATAATGTTCCATTAGAATCATTTCTATTTATTCCAGATACGTTACTTGTCACTTTATTCTTTATAAAACGGATAGAAGGAATGAAATCAGTGATAAAAGTAACTACACTAACTTGTATGCAACAAAAATATAATTTTTAGAACGCCATTGGATGGAATGAAATTAATTTTAAGAATCATTTCTGAAATGTAGTTCTTCTTTTTTATATGACTTGTAGTTAAGGAAATAAAAAGTACTGAAACATATAAATAAAATATAAGATAAAATGAGGAATTACTTTTGACGTCACTGGCATTTCGATGAAAAAAATTAGCAATCTCTTTGCTCTCGAAATGGGAAAGAAATATTTTTCTCTCTGTATGTATATATATATATATATATATATATATATATATATATATATATATATATATATATATATATATATATATATATATATATATATATATTATATATATATATATATATATATATATATATATATATATATATATATATATATATATATATATATATATATATATATATATATATATATATATATATATATATATATATATATATATATATATATATACATATATACATGCTTTTGTATGTATATTTTAGTCTAACGGATCGTTACTTATCTAATATATTGCTCTATATAATACCTTGAAGTAGCTGTTCATACTCCTCCTATCTTTAATATATCCCATTTTTGTGTTTTACATGAGACAGTTGCAATATAGTTTCTGAAAAACAAATTAGCTTGAAGGAGAAATACTTTTAACAATTATTTAAAATCTAAATATAAATTAAGTGTGTTTGGTACCTAAAAGACTTTACCTTTTCTTATGTGCCAAATATTGTACTTAAGAAAAGCGTAAAGGCTCTTATAGCCATAGCATCTTAACTGGCTTAAAATTGTATTTAAAATGAACTTTATTACTTCAATTATGTTATATATATTGAATCGTGTTTATTTTTTCACATAAAGTATAAATACTTAAAATAAAATATCGGTTCATCAAAAAGTCTGTATAAATTTTAAAAATTCACAATAACCCGAAAAATAAGCAAAATAAAAAACGGTTTGCAGGGTTAGTATCGCTAGGACATGGGTTTTTTTAAACCGAAAAAACAGTAAATCAAAAACAGCCGACCGATGGCGCTGGTACGAGCGACTTCGGTGGAAATATGCAAATTAGACTGTTATAAGAACTTGTGCTCCTATAAATATACAACCAGTTTACCGCTCTAAACCATGTATGTACCTACTCTTTTTGAGTACTCTTTTTTTCTGTTTAAAAAACTAAATATCATGCCCTAGCGATAATAACCCTGCAAAAAGTTTTTTATTTTGGTTATTTTTCCGGTTATTATTAATTTTTAAAGTGTGTAAGAGAATTTTTGATACCAAATTAATCAAATGTATCAAATGAAAGTCGCTATTGGCATTCAGGAGAAAAAAACAAACTTGATACCCAGTGATAAGTGAACCCAGTGATAAGTGATATAGGCTCATATCCATTAGTATAAGAGAAGGGGAATTCTCCAATACATTGCTCTACCCTAAATTTTGAATCTACTCCTCGTATTTTTACACTGCACATAAAATTACATATTTTTTAAGAATTGCATACCAAATAAAATTTGTTAAAATAAAAGGACTATTTTCTTTAAACAAGTAGGTGCATTCTATCTAGATATAGCACAAAAACTGACATCTAATTCTTTTCAAACCAACTTTGCTCAACGAATTGTTAAAGACATTTAACTATTTCTAATTTCTTAAAATAAGTTTTACTAAAGGAATTTTCCAAAATCACGTTTATAAGAAACTACATTGTAATAAGTTAATTAAAAAATAACTGTAATATGTTTGCTGAAAGAAAATGGTTCTTTTACACCATTGATATTGGTAATAAATGTTCTGATATTCAAACACATAATTCTAAATATAGACGTGACTATTGTCAGGTAAAACTCACTTAGATTGTGTATCAGACTACTGGTCCTTTTCTTTTCCTACCATTCATAAGCAATTTATCCGACTATCTGTCTATACGCATTATTGTAGCAATTAACAGTGAAAGAGTTCTAATTCTATGATAAATAAATAACGGCTTCTCGAGCGCGATAATGAATTACATGCAACATGAAATGAATGTTAAGTTAAATTTTAAGTGAGTTGGCAGTTAGCCCATAGCTAATAACACTTATTGTATGATTGGTAGGATATTGTGGCTAGCTAAATTAGTTATGTTTCCTGATATGAAAACCATTAGAAAGGCACAGAACTGCTACTTTCATTTCTATAGCTAATTTTTTATCTGTACTTCTACAGTTACCCTTAGATAATTTATGACTCATCTGACGAAAAAATTATGCTTTAAACAGAACTTTTACAGAACATTTAATAGTGTGCTTTACAATTACATTAAAGCATCAGTACCCGAAATCTTATGTTTCAAGTTTCATTTATCTTCTAGAAACATTTCTAGAACCAAAGAATACTAAGGCAGACAAAATGGGAATTTTCAAATAGATATATTGTTTACATGAAGAAAACACATTATAATAAAATTACTGAAATACCTAATAACAATCTAGTATGAGTTTCCAAATATAAAAATAATTTGAAGTTCAAAATATCACGGTAAAATCTAAAATTTTATATCGTTAATTCAGTTCCCGGTTTTGGTTTGGTTTGGAGAGCAACGATCTAATGTTTTGCACACAAGGGCTAATGAGACCGGGCCCTACTGCTTAAAGCCGATTACGAACGGCTACGAATACCCATGCCATAGTGGGATTCGAACCCACGAACTACGGTAACGATGATCAGTGCCCTAACCAATCGGCCAGCATTCGGCTACAGTTCCCGCAGTTTGTGTCATCGAAAACCTTTTTAAGCCCAAATAAATATAAATAAATTTTTACATTAGTTAAACTCTCGTGTATACAAATACATGCCATGCTCTTGTAAGAAGCAAAATCATAAAACTATATATATTTGCAATATAGATTAATTAATATATTTTATTTAGGGGAAAAAATACTTTTGGAGCTGAAGGTCTTTATTATAGCAGACTATTTTTATTCAATATAAATTAAAATGTCCCGCTGTACTTAGTATAAAATCTTTTCTTACAGGGCATACCTTAAAAAATTATGGTTGTTATATGAAGCAAATTACTGTTTAAAAAATGAAATTTATACACTAAGTACGAAAAAGAGAAATACACTAACCCACAAAACACTTTTAGAAATTTGGTAAATTATAAAATGTTTTTCTTTATCAAAACTTATCTAATTATGATTTATATTTTGTGAACCACATTTACAATAAGAGCAGCAATATATTTTATTTTATATCATGATAAAGGATAATTTTTAATTTTCAATTTCTTAAGACATTATGATTTTTAATTGTGAAATGCTAAATGCATCTAAATTTCTGGATTACAGAAATAAAAGAGATAATTTAATTTTAAAAAATATCAGTTTCCAACATATATATTTCTAATATAATTTTGATACGTGGTTTTCATTTTTTCGCTGATGGTTTAGTATTAATATTGTTATAAAATATACTACGGGTAATGAGTAAACGAAATAATTTATAATGTTTCAGTATTATTAATTATAAGAAAAAGTCTAAAAATCCTTCTAAAATAAGCAGGACATTCCATTTTTTGATGAATTGAACGAAGACTGTTAAAAAGTCAAATTATATGTAAAGACTTTAAGTCTCAAAACGTACTTAGTCTCCTAAGAAATCAGATTTACTTTCTTGGAGTACCCGGCGGAGAGTTTTTGCTTAAAGGCTCAACTGTAGTCCATGACGTTAAAAAGTTACTTCTGTTATTGTTGTTGTTGTTCTTGTTGCTAATGCAATTTGGACGAGTCAAGAACGTGAGTCAGAGATTTCTCGAATTATGGCGGAGGGAGGTAGTTTTTGTTTTTTAGAGCACCGCTAGGGTGAAAGAACGACTTTGATGAAGTGGAATATCGTAATTTAGAAGTGGGATGCACGAACCACCCATGCTTTGCTTCCTACCTCCTGAGTATCGTTTGGGAACCTGGAGAATATTGCAGTCTCAAATCTATCTGAAGTACCTCAGCTGCCATTAATGAACATGTCGATCTTTGTTGCCTGTGCTTGAGCCTCGATCTCATAAAAGGGGGGTGGCTTATGCTGAATGAGCTACCACGGTGGCTCATTCGCCATAAGTAATTTTGCTTTCCTAGTTCATTGGTTCTCTGGGTAACCGATAAGTCAGAAATGGGGAGGGGGGACCTGGTTTCTTTCAAATATATCCCCAGATTAGCTTTGGAGCAGATCGGTCTAATTCTGCGCTGTATTTGGTCTAATGAGTTAACAACTTGTCATTAATTTCGATTTATAACGACTACAAACATCCTTTCCATCAAACAAATTCCATCCAGAATTCATTACAGTATTACTCGTGTGAAACATGGCAAAGTAAAACAAAACATTGCGTTTTCATAGGGGGAAAATATCATGTTTTCCTTACTCTGAAAGTTTGATAAAATAAAAAAAATCAATTACTTTAGTTTTAAATACTATCTTGTTACCCAACAAATTCCGTTGAGAACTAAAAATATATTTTTATTAAAATTACTTATAAATCTATCTTTCAAAGAAACTTTCGGAACAAATGACAAGAATTAAGAATAGAATTTTTCCCTTTTTTTAGTCGTATGCAAAATTCTCCTTTTTTGAAATTTTCGTGCACCATTATTCCATATTTTGGATTGTTCCAACTTGTTATAAATAAAAGTTCTTCATACACTCTCATTTGTTTGAAATAAAGGGCATTTTTTTCTTTCCATTCAGCTGGAAATTTTCTAAATGTCTTTACCCCATTCATTGACGGAGACATATTGTCAGGGCATGTTAAAATATGCCAAGATATCTTTAGAAAGAGTCATTCGAAATGAGAACAAAAAAGTATGTGAAATGACCTTTTGACATTTAAAGAATTAGTTGTTGATTATATTTTAGATGTATCTGGGTGAATTTGTTTTACGACCGACGTCATAGAGGGAATGAAAGAACAGAACAAAGAATGTTGAATGTATTTCATTAAATTTGATTCGGTTTTAAACTCGCACGCCATTCATCCTATTATTTCTGTACATACTGAAACGTTCATGTTTAGCACTCATGTGTTAAGCAATAATGAATATACACCTACTCGAAAAATAAAATTAGCTCTGAATAATTACTTTTTAAAATTATTACTGGTGATGAGCAATATAGCTAATTCTTATATCTAGGTTTGCAGTATTTGTGACTTGTAGATGAACATAAAGAAATGATTTGAATGTAGATTTAAATCAATTTTAGTATTCTTTTAGATGAAGTGATAAAAGTCCATATACGACTTCCTTTTTTTCCTGTTTTTAATTTTTCTGTGATTACGTTCATGAATCTTTATTGGTGTGGGTCGATTAGCATTTTGAGAAGATTTAAATTATGTTGTTAATCTCAATCATTTAAGTTAAGATAACGAAAATAAATCAATGTTCATGCAATTTTTGCTGCAATATTTCTTAACTAGCTATATCAAGTTACACAGGTCATAGATATTGAGGATATCTATGTCACATGGTATACTTATAAAATTAAAAATGGTTTCTTATGATTTTTACATTGTGTAAGTATAGCAATAATTGCTTTGTTATTTCTGTACTTAAACTCTAGTAATTTGTATAGATTTACTTCGACTTATATTTTAAATTTATATAAAATTTCACGATAAAGTAACAATTATTTTTCTATTTTCTGCTGAAAGAAAACAAAAGTTGTGCAATCAATTGATAAAGAAACTAATCACAAAGTTTAGAGGAAAATCAAGAGCTGTAATTATATTTAATTATCGTTATGATTCTTTATTGGTGTAGGTCCATTAGAATTTTGAAAAGATTTAAATTATGTTGTTAATCTCAATCATTTAAGTTATAATAACGAAAATAAATCAATTTTCATACATTTTTTTGTTGCAATGTTTCTTAACTATCTATATTAAGTTACACAGGTCATAGATATTGAAGATATCTATGTCACATGGGATACTTATAAAATTAAAAATGGTTTCTTATGATTTTTATATTGTGTAAGTATCGCAATAATTGCTTTGTTATTTCTGTACTTAAACTATATTAAATTTTTAGATTCATTTCGACGTACATTTTAAATTTATATAAAATCTCGCGATAAAGTAACATTTATTTTTCTATTTTGTATTGAAAGAAAACAATAATTCTGCAATCAATTGATAAAGAAACTAATTACAAAGTTTAGAGTAGAATCACGAGCTGTAATTATATATAATTATTTTTATGATTCTTTATTGGTGTAGGTCAATTAGCATTGAGAAGATTTAAATTATGTTGTTAATCTCAATCATTTAAGTTTTGATTACGAAAATAAATCAATTCTCAATCATTTAAGTTTTGATTACGAAAATAAATCAATATTCATGGAATTTTTTTTCAATATTCCTTAACTATCTATATCAAATTCCATAGGTAATAGATATTTCTTAACTATCTATGTCATATTACATAGTCATATCATATTGAAGATATCTATGTCACATGCTATACTTAAAAAATTCAAAATGTTTTCTTATGATTTATACATTGTGTAAGTATAGCAATAATTGCTTTGTTATTTCTGTACTTAAACTCTAGTAATTTTTATAGATTTACTTCGACTTATATTTTAAATTGATATAAAATTTCACGATAAAGTAACAATTATTTTTCTATTTTCTGCTGAAAGAAAACAAAAATTGTACAATCAATTGATAAAGAAACTAATCACAAAGTTTAGAGGAAAATCAAGAGCTGTAATTATATATAATTATCGTTATGATTCTTTATTGGTGTAGGTCCATTAGCATTTTTATAAGATTTAAATTATGTTGTTAATCTCAATCATTTAAGTTATAATAACGAAAATAAATCAATGTTCATACATTTTTGTTGCAATATTTCTTAACTATCTATATCAAGTTACACAGGCCATAGACATTGATGATATCTATGTCACATGGGATACTTATAAAATTAAAAATGGTTTCTTATGATTTTTATATTGTGTAAGTATCGCAATAATTGCTTTGTTATTTCTGTACTTAAACTATATTAATTTTTTAGATTCATTTCGACGTACATTTTAAATTTATATAAAATCTCGTGATAAAGTAACATTTATTTTTCTATTTTGTATTGAAAGAAACCAAATATTCTGCAATCAATTGATAAAGAAACTAATTACAAAGTTTAGAGTAGAATCACGAGATGTAATTATATATAATTATTTTTATGATTCATTATTGGTGTAGGTCAATTAGCATTGAGAAGATTTAAATTATGTTGTTAATCTCAGTCATTTAAGTTTTGATAACGAAAATAAATCAATGTTCATGTAATTTTTTGTTGCAATATTTCTTAAATATCTATATGAAATTACATGTGTCATAGATATTGAAGATATCTATGACATACTTATAAAATTCAAAATGGTTTCTAATGATTTTTACATTGTGTAAATATAGCAATAATTGCTTTGTTATTTCTGTACTTAAACCGTGGTAATTTTTATAGATTCATTTCGACTTATATTTGAAATTTATATAAAATCTCGCGATAGAGTAACATTTATTTTTATATTTTGTGCTGAAAGAAAACAAACATTTGTCAATCAATTGATAAAGAAACTAATTACAAAGTTTAGAGTAGAATCAAGAGCTAAAATTATATATAATTATTTTTATAATTCTTTATTAGTGTAGGTCGATTAGCATTGAGAGGATTTAAATTATGTTGTTAATCTCAATCATTTAAGTTATGATAACGAAAATAAATCAATGTTCATATAGTTTTTTGTTGCTTTTTTTTTTGTTTGGTTTGGTTTGGAGCGCTACGGTCTACTGTTTTGCACACGAGGGCTAATGAGACCGGGACCTACAGTTTAAAGTTAATCTCAAACATCCATTTAGCAGTTATGATTCGAACCCGCGAAAAGAGCAGCACTCTACCATTCGGCCGTCGTTCGGCAGTTTTTTTTTTTTTTGTTGCAATATTTATTAAAATCTATGTGAAATTACATATGTCATAGATATTAAAGATATCTATGTCATGTTCTATACTTGTAGAGTAGCGACCAAGTTCAGTTACAATTGTGCAAGGCTGAAATTCAATAATTCTTAACTTCAACGTCTGAGGGAAAAATGTGCTTTTTAAAGCACATAACTTTTAAATAAAAAGCATATTACATACTTGTCATTTACTGTCTATTTACGCTCGAATCTGGTTAGAGTAGCAAAATAAATAAATTTTCAAATGCGAGATTTTAAGATGGAAACTTCGCTAAATGAATTACACTATGTTTCTCAATAAGTAAACAAGCATTTATAGCAAGCAGTGCACATGAAATAGATTTCAAAATGTTGAAAACGCGAATCTAGTTTGGGCTTGTTTATTTTAGTGAATTGAAATTAATTACAATTAAATATTTTGGTATCTTATTCATCTACTGTAGAGTTAGTTACATTATTAAGGATATCCTTTACCCTTGACTAACTTCACTACTTAATCTTTAAATACTCAGTTGCAACTTCGTAGAATATCTTAAAAATTTATTGGTAGATTTTCGTTATCTAACGTCAAAACTGTTCCTACTATATATCTTAAACATTTATTCTTACTGCTTTGTATAAGATCAAAATCAGAGTAAACACATTTATTAGTGCTTATTTTATTACTTAAAGACATAAACCTCTAAAGAATTATCACATGTCGAGTTGCATGTTTCTGTAATATCCCTTTGTGTATAACATCTATAAAGATATATCTAACAGTTCCTAAAGTGTCTTTTTACGTAAAGATTCTAAAATAAAGACGAAAAAGGAGAATGAACTCTACTGGGAAGATTTTTTTTACGATTACCCTGTTTGTATAAGACACATTTTAGATTTATTTAACCATTAGAAACCCACAAAGAAGTTAACCATCTATACTAAGAAGATTCTTTCGCATCAATCAATCCGATCAATCAATCTTCTCAAGTAATTTATCAATACTTATTCTTTTATATTATTAGAGTATTATCATTATTTATTGGCTTCGTTTGGCAGCTGCCCTATTGCCATTAATCCTACCCAGTGCTGATAGTTTCATTGTCAGCAGTGCCATCTAGTGGGGAATAAGTGTCCTAAAACTGATTTATTTATTTTGTGGTTACTTGAGGAGATAGTGGGAGCATAAATAATGGTGTGTGACAACGTGACCGGTAAATCCACTTAGACTGATGTTACGAGGGGTGATTTCAGACGCCAAATCTCAATCTGCAGAATCATCCTCTTAAAAATTTCTATTGCGGTTGTTGGAAAAGTCAATTATTTTCACCTAGTTTGAAATACCGGAAGGATTTATGTCAAATTAAAACCCCAATAAATCTGTTTAATCAGGAAATTAGTTTTAAATATTGCGAATAACTCCTGTGTTCGAATTCTAATGTGTTATCTTAAATAATTTACCTTTACATAAATAGAATGGTGGTGAAAATGCACTTTAAATTGATATTTTATATATGAGGTCGGGAATTCCTTAAAAATATATACATCACAGTAAATTGCCAATTTTATATCTGATTGAAAACTTAAATCAGGTTTAAAACAATTGATTAATTTGTAATTTAACTATTACTAGTAAATATTAATCACATCTTTCTCTATGAATACATTTTAATTTTAATATTATTCTCATTGTCTCTCTATTAGAGAAAAATAGTTTAAAATGCCTATTTTGTTAATAAAAGAGTTCGTATCAAAGAGCATTTCTTCTCTATTATTCATGGACAATATTTCATTCTAACTTAACCTTTATCGCAGTAGGACATAAAACTGCTAACATAGATAGGGTATTCGGAGGTTGCATTTATATTCTAAAAAGTCCACAATAATGCATAGTTTAGGATGGTATTTTAAATATCATCGTGAACTTTCCTTACATATATTTTGTGTCAATAATGCTTATAAGCTTATGACACAAAATATTATAAGCAAAATATTATAAGCATATTATAAGCATTCTATTTTAATAAGCGTAAAGTTAAATGAAGATAGAAGTACAATTAGATCATATTTATTACAGAATGAATTAGGATAATCATAGCTTTCGTGTAAGATTATTCCCAAAATGTTTATATTAAATAAAAATTGTTGTATAAAGATGAACCAAATGATTATGTATTCAGGGCAACTGATAATATTTTTATTTATCTATTATATTTATCATATTATCTATTTCAAAGAGATCAGGTTTGTCACAACAAAATGTATGATATCCATAGCTTTCATGAAAGATTATACCCTAAATGTTTATATTAAATAAAATTTCCTGTCTAGAGACACGCTATATGTATGTGTGTTTAGCACAACTGATAATTTTTTTTATCTATTATATTTATTACATTTAGATATTTCAAATACATCAGGTTAGTCACAGGAAAAATATTATAATCAGAGATTTTATGCAAGATTATACAGAAAATATTCATATTAAATAAAATTGGTTGTACAGAGATACACTATATGTATGTGTGTTCACGAAAACTGATAATTTTTGTTTATCGATTATATATAATACAGACAAATTAGATCATATTTATTACAGAATGAATTAGGATAATCATAGCTTTCGTGTAAGATTATTCCCAAAATGTTTATATTAACTTAAAACTTTTGTAAAAAGATACAGTAAACACGTATGTGTGAAAGATAAAATTTTTGCTTAGTTATTATATTTAATATATTTATATATTTCAAAGTGCATTTTTTCCCTAATTAAAACGTTTCTTATGTATTAGAAAAATACCGTTGGGTTGCAGAGTGGAATTTACTATAAATCTTATTAAAACATTGCAATAGTACAATGACTATCAAATATTCCTGAAACTAATTATGGATGAGAACAGTCTTATAAGATTTTATTTCGGCAATATTATGAATTGCAACATAATGGTTATAACTTTCAGTTCATAAAATTTTTTTTTGTGGTGTTCAAAAAAAATTTAAATTAGTTCACAATCATCGATTTTGATCACAAAAAATGGGGATTTCATTTTTCCTTTACAATAGTAAGAATTATACATACCCAAGACAGTCTTCATACATTTCTAACATATGAACGTATGGAAAATTTTTAAATCTGTTGGTTTACAATTATTTAGAGAAGATCAGTATAAAATGTATTTATTTTATGTAATCAAAAGATTTAAAATATTAAGTCTTATTTTCTGTTAAATAGTTTTAGCTGAATATCAAAAGCGCATAAGGTGAAAGTAGGATGCAAAATTTCTTATTTAATTGTCAAAATATATATTAAATGTTTACAAGTAAAACTATTTTGAATTCATAATCGTTTAAAAGGTAACATAGAACACCCTTGTATTTTTCATTTTAATAAAATATTGACATTTCAGTTTTCACATAATTTTAATAATCTAGTATATTATGATCATCATCAATTATTAAATCCCTGGATAGAATGATGTTAAAAATAAATCAGTAAATATCACTCAAAATTACTCTTACTTTTTATGTTCCCAAGTAAAATATGTTTAATCTAATAGTCTTCTATCAAGATATGAAGCATTTTTATACTGATATAATACGTAATACTACAAACATTTAGCAAAAGATAAATTTAATAGATTTAAAAAAAAAATATGTATTTAACTGATATTTAGTATGAAATATTTTGAAAATGATCAAACTCTTATAGCTATGTTAATAACTGACTTTAGTAATGGATTCTAGTTTAAATATTGAGTATAATGTTTCTCTTTACTCTTATGGTCACATCTTTATCCTGAAGTAAAATAGATACCCAAAAACACATTTTTTAAATTCCTTTCTTTCCTACTTACAATGCTGCGTTTACTCTAAAATTAAACAAACAGTTTTCTAAGTAAACAACTAAAGAAAAATTCATATATGTAAGTAATGAAGTAACTGAAGGAGAATTCGTATATATAAGGATTTAGTGATCAGAAGATCAACATTTTTTAAGATGATATATATAATAAATTCTATTTTTCATACCTCCTAAACATATTAACGTATATTATAACTATAGAGTAATTAGAACTGAAGTAGAGTTTAAGATAATGGAAATAAACAATGATTTTTTAAGAAGATATCCAATCTGATTTATTTTCATCTCACTGATTCGTGCATTCATACATACACACACACACACACATATATATATGTGCTTGTGTGTATATACATATATACATACATATACATATATATATACATATATATAAGTATATATATATATGTATATATATATAAATATATATATATATATATATATATATATATATATATATATATATATATATATATATATATATATATATATATATATATATATATATATATATATATATATATATATATATATATATATATATATATAATACAAATAAAGGAAGTAGAATGCAAGTAAATTTTATATAAATCAACATTTTAAGGACGCAGATATTAATAGTTTCGCTAATTAATATCAATATGTTATATTTTCATATATATTTGTACATAAGACCTGTCTCGAAATCATAAATCATATTTCCTTCAAACTCTTTTTAATCTGGAAACTTTTAAGTCCTTTTCTGTATCTAATATACGTCTGCTCTAGTCGCATTTGGCAAACCAGATAAAAATATCATCCTCGAAGTTCCGCTGTGTACCTGTACAGCAAAAACCACTTCCTCTAATGAAGAATCAACCCGAAACCCCAGAACAAACTCCCCAAAATGCAATTATTTACCACGTCCTCTACCACGGGACAAAGACGACGGAGGAAAAGAAAAGCAGAAACAACGAAAACAAAATCTCACGGACTCGATATGCCAATCAGAAGTCGCCCGTAGCGGAACCAATGTATCATCCACAATAAGTGAGATCTCCTCAGAAGGAAACGAGAAAGCAGATCCTGTTATAAAAAGGGTAGAGCCGAGACAAAGTAGTCATGAGGGAAGCATTTGTCATTGAAACAGAAGGCTCTATGATTGGGAAGCCGAGGGAATAGACATATGTTATATTTGGAGAAAAGTGCAAATTGAAAGCGAATCTTGAATTGGAGAGAAGTTTCATTTTAATGTAATTTATCGTCCAATCGGAAACAAAAAAATGCTTCAGAATGTTA
>CM063503.1:85043082-85063082 GCA_032207245.1 Pardosa pseudoannulata | reverse complement strand
ATTACGTAAAGTAAGAAAAATTTAAAATAAAATATATTTTACCCAAGATTTATGTAACCAAATTCTAGTTTGAAATAAATTTTGTTTTATATTTGCCCTGAAAAATGAATTTTTATTATAAATGGAGAACAAAAAATTTTCATCCCGAGATATTTAAAAAAAGAAACTTCATTTGTAAAGTTCCAATTTAAACATCTTTGCATGAGATAAGATATCATGTCATATACTCTGATAACGAATTTTTAATAGAGCAGTAAGAAAAAAAACATTAAAGAAGTATTCACATTAAAACTTTTAGATATTTTTCGTATGATTCATTATTACCAAATAAAAGGTTGTGAAATTACATAGGGAATACTCTACTTTTTAAAGTAATTTATGTAATGTCAAGAGAATGATAGCAAAGCGAGAATAAGTGAAATTGAGATTTCGTACTTTCATGACCATTAATGGCTGATGGTGATGATAGCCTTTTTGACTTCGTCTCCTCATAACATCAAGGAATGAGCGCCTCATAAAAGGGGATTCTTGACGGCAGTAACAGGTCTTGTGTAAGGAAGTTAATTGGGAAGTCTTTCCGATTGATTTGGGGAAAGTTTGCCAGAAGAAATTTCTTCTCTTACCTTTTTATGGTTTACTATGTGAGATTGGATATGTACCAGTATCCATATTAAGGGAATATGGAATTTAAGACTATACCTATGTAGCATAAAATATTCTATATGTTTTCTATCCTTTCCTAATATTAATAAAAAATTTTAAGTAAAAATTTAAATAGAATAATGGAAATCTAAAATAGAATTCACTACAATAATAGATACGCTCGTAAATTAATTCTAAAGTTTGATAAATTTAACTTTCATAATACATGTTCGAGTCAAGGATGAAATATAAATAATAAAAGAAATAGAAATGCTATTAAGAGCAAGTCATTTCACATATCCAAAATATATTTTTGAATTGTCGACCTTCTTCAGTAAAACTTATATTTTACGAATTTTGGTATCTTGTTTAAAAAAATAATAAGACATGATATGAATAAAACAAACTTATATACGTTAAATAAACATATATACATTAAACAAACTTATATACGTTTACAAATTTATATACGTTATATAATTTTATTTATATTTAATTTTTTTTTCATTTTAAAATAATCAAAAAAATAATCATGTTCCTAATAATAAAGAATGGTTAGGGTCAAAGTTTTATTTTGTTAATCAAATATAACAAAGCATTTTTGTTTTTTCATTTGATTAAACTTGACGCAATAATTATGTGTTCCACAAAACAGAAAAGGGTTTATAATTGTATCGATATGTGTCCTGTGTTCGTCATAATCTGCAACATACAAAAAGTATTATGATTTTGTGTTTTATTTTGTTATAAGCGCAGTTTATGACGTCTTAAACGAAGCACAAGGTAGTGATTCATCGGTTAGGAAAAACTAGTTAAATGACGAGATAATATCTACATTTAAAACTGATTTATATAACAGTTTTCTGTATTGACAGCATCGTTAAGATGAAAATGAGAATATCCTGTCTACAAACTATTACATAGTCACTTTATGAAAGAAAATATAGGGTTCAGACTCTTTGTGTTTGTAAGGTATCCAAGAAGCAGCTCAAATGTGTAACAGTGATTGGATAACATTGAATGATATTTGTAAAATATTTTGAAATTGTTGACAGAAATGTATGATCTTTGGACGTCGTCTTGCACTGCATATTTCTTTACCATTATTCGTCTCTTTTTCCACCAGCGTTTTCACGCTTGATGTTGCAACGATTAAACAAATTTTTCACTGATTTCAAAACAGTTCCTTTCATCTTTCTGATTGACTTCACATCACAATAACCAAGAACTTACAATTTATCATATGTCTTTTTCAGACTATTTCAAAACGTCGATTCATAGTCGCTTCTTATATAATCGTTATGGCTCGGAATTGATTCAAATTACTTGACGCATAGTCACTGCATATGCAAAAGAACATCCCGAGCAGATCCCGATTCTTCATTAGTAAAGTAGTAAAAGCCTTCTCAGGCTAAACTTACTTTGTTTCACGTATGCCGTTGCTTTATGTATATTGATATAAAGTATCAATCCTTTTTACCAAGCTATTCTTTCTTTAGAGCCTTTCTTTAAATTATAAGATTAATTGTAATCACCTTGTATATTTTAGGTAAAGATAAATATATGAGGAAATATAAAAATATGAGATTGTGGAATTCTGTTAAAAATTCCTGGATATTTCCAATGTATATTTTTGTTCTCCCCAAAAATGAAATTTCTTTAAAATTTCCTGATATCTTCAATATACTTATATTACAGTACACACTAAGCAATATTTTGAAGGAGGGTGTTCTAAAATTTTAATTTTTTTAAATTCAAGGACGCTATTAAACTAAAACTGAGCAATTTTCACTGAAGCATTGGAATGAAGTATATAATATTATACATAGATATGAAAAGTGGGTATAATATTCCGAAAGATATTTCAGCAAATGTTTCTTTTAGTAACTTGCCAATAACTCCCATAACATGTTTTCTACATTTCGAGATTAACTATGAGATTTACTGTACCACAGAAATATTTTAATCTGTAAAATCTGAAAGTATTGTAATCTCTTTATCTATATTTCCATAATTATAAATTAAGCATGTAAAACCATTTGGGATGTTTCAAAGAAACTTATAACCTTTTATATCGTCTTCAAGATTTAGACCATTTTTCTGAAATATTATGTAGATATTCTAATATGACATAAAAGTTATACATTATTCGGAATACAATATTTAATTATTTTATTTTATGAAATAATCAAAACTCCAGTCTATTTATATTTATGAATTACCACCTATAAGTAGGCATAACCGAAATTTAACTGCCAAATATCAATTAATTTTTACTAATTATTATTTGTTTCCAGCCTTTTAAGTTAGAACATTACATGTATTTAACCTGTATAGTTTAGATTTAGATATTCATATAAAGAAACAAAAAAGTATCTGATTGTAGAACTTTAAAAATTCCTGTTTATATTCAATGTATTTATTTTTGTATTCCCCAAAAGAGAAATTCGGTTAAAGTTTTACAATTTCGGTCAGTGTCAAGAACATTATGTTTGTTATATAGTATACAGTTTGAACTTCTGGACAATTATCATTTAGATATTTTAAAAATTAAGAAAATCAAAAGAGTTATGTTTTTTCATAGTGTAAATATATTAATTATTTCTTTGTGATTTCCGTACTTACACTGTAGTTAATTTTACAGATTCATTTCGACATATCTTTTAAATCTATATAAAATCTCGCGACAAAATAACATTTATTTTCCTATTTTGTGCTGAAAGAAAACAAAAAATTTTGCAATCAATTGATAAAGAAGCCAATCACAAAGTTTAGAGGAGAATCTCGAGCTGTAATTATATATAGCTGTCGGCGGCCAATCAAAGCGGGCCATCTGATAAATCAATGTAAAGAAGATTGACTCTTGATTTTTGGAACGTATTCTCCAGACAATTGTGAGGGACGTAATCTATCGTTGACGGAAGCTCTCATTTACCCGTTTAGTTCTGGGAAGGGAAACCAGGAGAGTTATCAACGAATTTCATCCCTCTTACTTTTATTTCCTGTGTCAATAAATCGCTTACTTGTGTCTCCGACGGGAAACTACAGGACATAAAATAAGTATTTCAGAGATATCTGGGAATTTTTAACGGGATCCTGCTATCGTATTTATTTTTGTAGTTTTTTTTCTGTTTTTTTATTTACATGTTTTGATAAAAATGTATTAAATAAAATTCTATTTTCAATATGAATCAAAGTATTTAAAATATTCTATCCATGTCTTTACTATATAATTTTAAATGATTTTGAATATAAAATAATTTATAATTTTGCTAGGAAATTTTATTATTAAAATTCTATTTTCATATTATATATGAATCAAAGTATTTAAAAATATTATATAAACCATGTTTTTACACTACATAATTTTAAATGAGTTTTGAATATACAAAAAATTTTATACATTTTGCTACCTGAAATTTTATTATTCCAACCCAAATTCTATTTTCAAATTAAATATGAATCAAAGAATTTAAAAATATTATATAAACCATGTCTTTACTCTATATAATTTTAAATAAGTTTTAAATATAAAAATAATTTTATACATTCTTCAACCTGAAATTTTATTATTCCAACCCAAATTCTATTTTCAAATTAAATATGAATCAAAGTATTTAAAAATATTCTATGAACCATGTCTTTACACTATATAATTTTAAATAAGTTTTAAATATAAAAATAATTTTATACATTCTTCAACCTGAAATTTTATTATTCCAACCCAAATTCTGTTTTCAAATTAAATATGAATCAAAGCACTTAAAAATATTTTATAAACCATGTCTTTACACTATATAATTTTAAATGAGTTTTGAATATAAACATAATTTTATACATTTTGCTACCGGAAATTTTATTATTCCACCCCAAATTCTATTTTCATATTATATATGAATCAAAGTATTTAAAAATATTATATAAACCATGTCTTTACACTATATAATTTTAAATGAGTTTTGAATATAAAAATAATTTTATACATTTTGCTGCCTGAATTTTATTATTCAAACCCAAATTCTATTTTTAAATTAAATATGTATCAAAGTATTTAAAAATATTTTATAAACCATGTCTTTACACTATATAATTTTAAATGAGTTTTGAATATAAAAATAATTTTATACATTTTGTTACTTGAAATTTTATTATTCCAACCCAAATTCGATTTTCAAATTAAATATGAATCAAAGTATTTAAAAATATATATAAGCCATGTCTTTACACTATATAATTTTAAATGACTTTTTTTAATATAAAAATAATTTTAAAAGATCATCTCAAAGAATACATTTTGCTACCTGAAATATTATTATTCAAACACAAATTCAATTTTCAAAGAAAATATAAACCAAAGTATTTAAAAATATTATATAAACTATGTCTTTACACTATATAATTTTAAATGAGTTTTAAATATAAAAATAATTTTAAAAGATCATCTCAAAGAAAACATTTTGCTTCCTGAAATTTTATTATTCAAGCCCAAATCCTATTTTCAAATTAAATATGCATTAAAGTATTTAAAAATATTATAAAAACATGTCTTGACACTATATAATTTTAAATGAGATTTGAATATAAAATAATTTTAAAAGATCATCTCAAAGAAAACATTTTGCTACCTGAAATTTTATTATTCAAACACAAATTCAATTTTCAAAGAAAATATAAACCAAAGTATTTAAAAATATTATATAAACCATGACTTTACACTATATAATTTTAAATGAGTTTTGAATATAAAAATAATTTTAAAGGATCATATCAAATAATACATTTTGCTACCTGAGTTTTTATTATTCAAACCGAAATTCTATTTTCAAAATAAATATGAGTCAAAGTATTTAAAAATATTATATAAACCATGTCTTTACACTATATAATTTTAAATGAGTTTTGAATATAAAAATAATTTTAAAAGATCATCTCAAAGAATACATTTTGCTACCTGAAATTTTACTATTCAAACACAAATTGTATTTTCAAATTAAATATGAGTCAAAGTATTTAAAATATTATATAAACCATGTCTTGACGCTAAATAATTTTAAATGAGATTTCAACATAAAAATAATTTCAAAAGTTTGTCTGAAAGAATGCATTGCTGTATAATAGAAATGTCTTATTTCAGAGGAATTTTCTCACTGAGAAATATAATTATGTCAAAGTAAAACAACATGTTTTTAGTATATTAGTTGTGAACTTCAAACTTCTTTTCTCAAATTCCTGATTCTAGTAATCATTTTTCGCGAATATGTGAGTTCTAGATATATCCATATTAATAAAAAATGTGTCATTAATAGTAGCTTTGTAATTCAAGTATAATACTTAGTTTTTAAAGTATATAAATTTTAATAGATGATTGGAAATATAAAATAAAATTCACTATAATAATAGATATGCCTGTAAATTAGTTCTACTGTTTGATAAATTTAACTTTCAAAATACATGTTCGGTGAAAGAATAAAATATAAATAATAAAAGGAATAGAAATACTATTAAAAGAAAATCCTTTTGTATATCAGAAATATATTTTTGAATTTTCTACCTGCTTTGATAAAACTTATATTTTATATATTTTCGTAACTTGTTTAATAAAATAATAAGACATGATATGTATGAAACAAACTTATAAGAATTTCAGATCGCTATATAAATGTAATGATAGGAAATGCTACCGCGACTTTACGTAATGAATATTTTAATAAACGAGAAGTTACAACTTTTATTACATTTCAAATTCATTCTAGAATATAATTCAAGACAACAATAAGCTCAATATTCAATCAAATCTCTGTATGGGATGTACACACCAGATAAATATTCATCAACAATTTTTATTTTAAAACCAAACTGAGAGATATAAAACTTAATATTTTATAATAAAAAGTAAGCCAAAATAAATTATAAAGAACATTATAAAGAATTAATGTAAAGCAATACCCTTCTACATTAATTTACCATAATTAATTTTCCAGCAAAATTGTTTACGAATGTATTTTAAACGGATATTCTTGAGAAATGAAAGACTTGATGTACATTTTGACTGAATGTAAATATGATACGAGACTATGTACACTTGTTAAATATTATTCATTTACATAGAAATGTTACTGTAAAATTTGATTTCCTATGCAAGAATGGTAGGTAAATAATAAAAAGAGATAAATAATTAAAAGTGATTCAATTTATATTTACAAAATATTTCTTAAGATTTCAACGTATTTCACACTATATCTTTTTAATAACCTTTTCTAGCCTTCCTTAAAAAAAGACATAATATTAATGAAACAACATTATGAAATATTCAGACCTCTATATTAAGAAAATGCATGGAAATGCTATAACCTTTTATCCTAATGCATGTTTCAAGAAAGTCATCCTTGAATGTACATCAGATGAAAAATTCTATGAGAAAAAAGCATAATTTTCTGTATTTTTTAATACAATGTAGAATATAATTCAAGACAACATGCGCATAGCTGATATATTTTCCAAACATTTCTTCGATCCACAACTTACTTCTTTACAATTCACGAAATCGCTCTATGGGACATACACGCCAAAAAAATATTCATAAATAGTTTTGGATGATTTTTTTAAAACCCAAATTGAGAAATCTAAAATTTTACGTCTTTTCATGGCTTATTTAATAACAAATAAGTCAAAAGATCATTTAAAGAATTTAACAAAGATTTGATGTAAAGCAAAAAAAAGCTTCTACCTCAATTTATTATAATGAATTTTCAGAAAATTTTATTTTCGAATGTATCTCAAATGGACATTTCTGAGACATAAAAGGCAGAAATTTTTGTATATATAGAATGGAATCTGGAATATAATACAAAACACCATTATACACATCCTTAATATTATTCCTGTGCTTGGTAAGTTTACTTTAAAATTATATTTTTGTTCCAGCAATGATATGTTAATAATAAAGAGAGGTATATAATAAAAAGCATTTCAATGAATAGTTACAAAATAGTTCGTAACTCTTCGACTTGCTTCACACTATTTCATATTTAACAGTTTTTTGTAGTTCTAATAAAAAAGAAGATATATCGGTAAAGACACATTATGAGTAACTCAGATCTCAGCATCAAGGAAATGCTATCGCATTATATCATAATGCATTTTTCCAAAAACTCATCTTTGAATGTACCTCAAACGAAAAATCCTGCGGGAGAAAATGTATAATTTTAAGGGTATTTCGAATACACTCTAGAGTATAATTCATGACAACAATACGTACAACTTGAATTTTATTCTTTTGTTTGGCCATTTTGCTTTCTAAATCTACCTCCGATGCAAGAAGGAAAGTAAATAATAAAAGAAGTAGATCTATTATTAAAAGCGAATCAGTTTATATTTCGGAAATATTTCATGAATCATCAACCTGCTTCACACTATTTCATGAAATCTCTCTGAGGGACGTATACTCCTGCAAAATTCATTAGTACCTTGACACAAGGTGTCAATAATACGGGGCGAAGCTTTTGCTGTTAACAGAGAACCTCCTGACATTGCTCCAATATGAGGGACCTAAACCCCTCGCAACATTCTTTTGTTGATGAAGGAGAAAGCTGTAATGTGCCCGGGGTTCTCTTCCATGATTGAATGTACTTTTGTCTTTCTTTGAGCGAAAAGGGCAGATGGTCTTAGATTTATTTAATAAAATGTCAGCCCTGAGTGACTCGAAATCTAATATTATGAGTATATGCTTCAATCTAGGCATTTTATGTGTCTTTCTGATGCAGTATTTTATGTGTCGATAAGAACGTGTACAAAAGAATGAAATATATATCATATTTCTAAAATTAGTTCCTATTCTTATGTTTCAAAGATAAATTACGAGAAAATATGAAATAAATTCTGTAAAAGTATCGGCTTTGAAACAAAGAATACACGAAACTTTCTTATGACAAACTTAAGTTGAAAGTTTTTATTCAAGTAGTAATGTGTAAAATAAAAAATTAAAAAGTTGAGCTCTTAAAAATTTTAATTACTTATAGAAATGGGTAAAAGCGATTCATAACTGTAAAATATGTAAGATTTTCTTTTAAAAAATATATAGAAAGATTTAGTTTCGCTAGTTCAGTAAAGCTAGCTAGTTGCTAGTTGTTATTATGTTTTTTACATTGAATTAATCCCATTCATGTTAAAAATAATTTTTATTTTTTCATTTTTTCAGAAACGTAATAACTTTTAAAGAAACGAAAAGTACAAATTCTTATATAAACATTTCACTTGTGTAGGTAGTTATATACCAAATAATATTTTTTACAATTTTTTTTCAAGATAAATATATCAAAAGTTTAATAGTTCAATTGATATTAATTTTTTTATTCTTTCGATTATGGCTATAACCGAATTTATGTGATGCAATAACTTTATAAAAAAAAATAAATATATTTTATAGTAATTCAATCTAAATGTTTGAAAAACAAACTTCTCTTAAATTTTCTCTGCTTAATATTGCCCAGCTTTTCTGTTACACTTATGAGTCATACTGGCTCTATTTTAGAGCTTCTGCTAATATCTATTGTCTAAGGGCAGGTTTAATTCTCTTAATTTTCCTTTAACTGTATTTCCATTTTCGATAACATAAAGCTAAAAATCCTTGTAAAGGAAAATGACCAAGCAAAAGTTATTTCAGCAGTGATAATTGTTAAAGAATAGTAAATTGCTGATTTCAAACGTGCAATTCAAAAGAAGCTTATAACCAACGAAAGAAACAAATAATACTTTATAGATTAGATATGTCATTTAATATAGAAAGTTAATTTAATTGCTTAAAATTTTAATTAATATTAATTTTAAATATTTTCCAAACTGCAAATGTAAAATGAAAAAAAAACATATTGGAATTTTCCCGATTTAATTTCTGAAAGAAATAAATCTGTTAAAAGACTAAGATGAATTATTTTCATATAAGACTGTGCATCGGCTTTAAACAACAGTTTGCATTGATGTGACACCTATATTTCAACGGATAAGAAATATGAGAGTGCAATGCATATCTACACTTTAAGTCTTCTTTACTGTGAAAATGTCTAGTAAATAACAAGAGGCAAAATCAGAGTATAAGTAGTAAAAATTCGTATAATGGAAGCGATTGCTTAAAGTTCGATACAATGTAAACAATCACTTTTTATGACTATTTTTTTCCAAAATGGTAAAATTTTATGTGGTAACCAAGTAATATGCCAACCAGTGCTATCATTTCTCGTCAAATACTCTATATATCTAATTCTTACTCTATTGTAAGTTATATATTTAACGTGCTTTGGAAAAATAAGTAGGTTTCATTGAATCATAATTTACCTTTGGTTAAAAAAATTGAAATGTTTTAAAATTTTAGAAGTACTAATTTCTTTTTGTTCAGAAAATAAATGTATTAACTATGTGTTATATAAAACTATTAAAATATATGCTCTAGAATTTATGTAGGAAATTAGGCTTACATAGAGTTTTTCAGTTAACACCTCCTAAATAATGCCTAGAATCTAAAAATTAAGAAATCTATAATTCCAGATACATTTCAGTTTTTTTGTCCTATTTTAATTAAAAATTAGAATTTTTAAATAAAGTTCTTAATGTTTTTCGACAAGAAAAGCTTTTTGAAAGTAAGTACATTAACTTTCTCAGAATTACGCTTGTAAAATGGTGTATCTAAGCTTTATACAATGTTTACACTCATGTATCTTAATTATAAAATATTTGATTATCAAGTATAGTTAAAGATACATACGAGGCTTATTAAAGTTCAGGTAACGAGTAATACTTGTTTAAAGGAGTTTAATTTCACGCTTATCTGAAACATGAGAAACATTAATGAGTACAAAATAATGATATTATAAAAAATATCCCCAAAAATCCTCCCGCTGAGCCATTCATTAGCAACAACTTCAACTTGTTGAAGGGATTATTTCGTAATCTTATTCACTCCTACGTATAAAAGCATGGTTACTGATCATCACTCACAATGATGAAATACATTTAAATTAGCGGAGAAAACCTTAAAACACTAACAGTAATTAATTACACTGAAAGACGCTGTGGTATGTAGCCCCATATCAAAGTTAAGTACAGATTTACGCATTTGGGAAGCCCACGAAAGAGAAAATAACGTTAAAGACTGCCGTTATGTGAGATGTATTTGCAAGTTAATGCAAATATGCACGCTGTCTTCAGAATGTGGATTTTAATATATATTTCAAGAACACGCTAAGGTAAATGTATGAAATGGGCTTCAAAATAAACTCCAGTAGCAGTAGGAGTGTGAATTAAAGATTTAACAAGGTAAAACTTCGAGAAATAATGGAAATTAGAATTAGTTTCTTAGGATATCAAGCGAAAATCCCAAAATTCATAATTTCTGAAAGTAATTAAAAGAAACGAAGTATCTCAATTTATTTCAATTTGTCTATTAAATTCCTAAAATAAAAGATTATTTTGTATTAGTCCATGAATCTACACAGAAATTCTAAATCTTCTTATGATCATGTAAATCACAAATTCAAGGATATTTTATATTGTGATTTATTTTATAAGATTATCCCATTCAAATAACATAAAACATCAATCCCAAATAATATAAATGTCCCTTAAATCATGATATTTTTTTAAAAATAAAGATTTATTAAATTTATTTCTCTTTAAACTAACAAATAGTGGTAAAAAAATCCTTATCCATGTACTAACAGGAATCTAATGAGTATAAATGCCTAATTTCTTTAAAATAGCTTAAACTAAATTCATTTAGGTAAAAAATAATAGAAGCTTAACCAAATAAACAGAGGATAGAAGTATTTGCAAGTTTATTATCTACTACTATTTCAGCTCGAATTTACCTATTTTTCAATCCTTCTTTTACATTAAACTTCTTGAAATTTGGAATTCTTTGCCTTACTTGTATTCCCTGTGCATTGCTTGGAGTGGGGGATTTAGCTAAGCAAGAAATGTATCTTCCATATTTCTCCGTATTTTATGTTTCTATGATTCTAACATCGGCTGTGGTTGTCCGATCAGTTTTTCTCTCAGATTTTCTGACACTTCGCCCTGATAAGGTAATACAGATTGATTTATAAAACGTTTACTAGGATTTGTAAGACAGGATTCTATACCTTCATCTTTATGCGAGAAACAATGAAAGAAAAGAAAAGTAAAATTAAGTGTATTATAGTAATATCCAATTTACATTTTGGTTAAATTTTCAGAAAATAGATCTTTTCTAAATAAGCAACATTCTTCGCTGTGTAAATAAAAATTTAGTTTGCAGTATCAGTGATAATTTTGCCAGCTGATATAAAAGTAAATAATTGGCATAAAACTGAAGTATATTATATAAAGTGCAGATTATTCTGGGCAAAATATTTAGATAAATGTAACTGTTAAGGAATTAAGCAGGTGGATATTTTTAAAGAGTTCTTAAATTGTGCTTTCGAAGGAAGATGTGATATTTATTAAGTAATTTGTAGAAAAAAAAGTAATCAGTAACTGACACAGGTTTTAAAAAATCGAAAAGTGCAGTGCTATAACTAAGTAAAAGAATTTCTTGCAATTGTAAAAGTAATTATATTATCGATTTCCTTTTTTTTCTATTTCTAAAATTTTTTCTAGCTAAGCTCATTTTACTTCGAAGTTTCTTCTCATTAGATATCTACATTGCAATTCTGGTTACAGCAAAAAGTAGATCTAGACTTTTACTAAAGAGTAAAAAATAAGTGAAATACAGAAAAAAATCTTGATTCACTCAAAGAATTATAAAAAGTATTTTTCAAAACTCTTCTAATCTGATTTATATCTCTAAAAAAAGATTACACCAAAGAAATAAGTAAAAATTTTTATTAATAATTCTTTTTTTTATTCATCTGTTATTTATATTCACATTCATTTGTATGGAAATCTTTATAGTTTTACAGTAATAAATAGAAATAAAATAAAAATATCATAAAATCTTTGATTTCCTTAAACATCTTAATTTATTTTAACTATCTTAAATAATTTACTATTTTTAAACAGAATTATAAATGTTTCATAATTTATTTAATCTGTTAAATTCATTTTTATAAAACATGAACTAGAAAATAAAACATAAAATTAATTTTTAAAAATCCATTTTTATTAAAATTTTCAGATTGCTTTCATTTCAAACAATCTTTAATTAAGATTTATATTTCTTTGATAGTTAATAAAAAAACTAATCTACTATTTTTATACAGATTAAAAGTAATTAACATACTGTTTTTATATAAAGCAATTCTTCTCTATTCTAATATTTATAGTAAAACAAAACATAGATATTGATATTTTTTTTTTAATAATTATAAGAAAAATGATAATATTTAAAAGTTAGATTAACAATAGTAATCAAACTATAAATAAAAAGATTTATAACTGTTCTGTTTATTATAAGCAAATAACTGATTTTAAAGAATATTTTTATATCAGATTTAACATTAAAGATATAATGATATTAAAATATATTTTACTTATTGATTTTTTTATACAACTTTCTTTATTAATTATTACAATTAAAAATAATTTAAATAATTAAAAAAGAAATTTATATCGAATATAAAATTTCAAAGATTTTCTAATTTATTAAAAAAAAATATACATTATAAGAATTTTGTAGTAAAACTATTTTTTTTACATATTTCAGTAAAAAACAGAAATTTGATAAAATCTTTTTTTAAAAATTATTATAGTAAAAAGAAACACTAAAATTATAAATAATAGAATATTTATAATGAATATTTTCTCATTTATTTTCTATATTTATCTCTTTGTAATTAATCTATAAAATTTAAAAATAGATGAAACATTACAAAATTATATCCGAACATTTACAAAACTCATATTTATGAAAATTTTAAAAAGAAATTTATAAATTAAAACAATTTAAATTTTAAAAAAATTTATAACAATTTAAAAATTAAAAAAATTTTTTAAAAAATATTAAATATAAATATTTTTTTTTTTTTTCTTTAAAAAAAAATTAAAAAAATACAGATATTTTTGATATTCATAGATATTTAAGAATTTGAAAAAAATTTAAATTTAAAAAATACATAGACTATAATTTATATTAAAAAATAAATTCAAAGATAATTTTTACTATATAAAGAATAACAATCTTTTATCTATACATTTAGAAAAAATATAATTATAAAAAGAATAATTTAGAATATATATTAAATTTTATAAATATTTTATATTATATATATTTATATATATATTATATATATATATAATATATATATTATATAATATTATATATATATATTTAAAATATAATATAATATAATATATAAAATATATATACATATATAAAACAATATAAATATAATATGTTATTATATTTATAAATATAATTATTATATATATCTTATTATTGTATATAATTATATAATATATTTTGTATAATTTATTATTTATATAAATATATATTATATATATGTAATGTATTATAAATTTATAATAAAACATATTTATATATAATATTTTATAATTATATATTATCTATTATATTTATTATAATTATATATTTAAATATTAAAATATAAAATTTTAATATATATATAATTTATTATATATAATATATATAACAAAATTAAAATAATTTTGTTATGTGTTCTATGGTGTATCAATTTTTAAGTAGGTAAAAAGACTACGATTAATCGCTAAACACATTTGATCATGTGAAAAAAGTTCCCATGTCTAAAGAGAAAGTATTTACTATTGTTCAAAGAAGTGCAGACAGATGCTGGGTTAGGTCTATAGCTGGTCTAAAAGGAAAAATCATAATTACGCTCAAACCCCAAGAATTTAATTTATGAACTGAAGTTATTAAATTAATATTAAAATATGCTCTCTCTCTCTCTCTCTCTCTCTCTCTCTCTCTCTCTCTATATATATATATATATATATATATATATATATATATATATATATATATATATATATATATATATATATATATATATATATATATATATATATATGCAGATAGATAGACAGATAGATACGTACATAGTTCATATATACACATATATATATAGATACATATAATATATACATACATACAACATATGTGTGTTTGTGTGTATAAATTCAATTTTATATCTAATCTTATTATTGTTTACATTTTAAATCATTTTGTATGAATTTAGCTTCATCTTATATCAAATATATATTCATATATGTAATGTATTAAATATAAGCATTTATAATAAAACAGATTAAAACGTCCTTTACTCAATTATATCACCTTATCTCATTATATTTATAATAATTACCTATTAGGCTCGTAAATCATACCAAAGGATAAAATTTCTGAATAATGGATCATTAATTTATTGATAAACCCTAATAAAAATAAGAAAAATGGGATGGAAAATTTACTGATAATAAGCAGTGTTCTATGGTGCTATTAAAATGTGTATCTAGATAAACTATCTGTTTGTAGGTTATAATAATTAAGGTAAATTTTTACGAGTTTTTTGTAATTTCCCGAATTAGGAAAGTATAAAATACAAAGAATCTTATAAAGTCACGTTTTGGAAACCAGGGCTGGCTGTTACAAAATATATTAATAAGATTCAATAAATCAGCAACAGTTTTATTTTAAAAAATGTTATAGGAAATTTTACTAATTGTAAGTATATATTTTTAGATTTATAATATCGTATTTTTTCAAATATCATTTAATTTATTAAGATACACATTTCCTATAAATTATTAAATTAAGAATAAACAAATTATTAAGAAATATTTAAATGTATTTGAATAGCAACAATTTTCTCACTTTGGGATTGAATTTTATAGCACATGCGGTAAATATTTACATAAATATATTAAGACATAAATACAAACGTCATATTTTTGTATTTTTAATAAGTTACTAATTATTACTAATTATATTTTATAAGTTATTTGATGGATAATAATACAAGATTTTTTACATGTATTAACTATTCAAGTTTAAAGAACAAAATATCGTAGTGTAAAATTTATTTTACACTATGTATGTTTTCGAAAACTGATATATTCATCTTTATTTTATTTAAACCATCAAATTATAAAATTAATCAATTTAATCAGTTAGTACTGTATTATTAACTCTAAGTTTTAATTTAGAAATGAATCAGATATAATTATTACAAATGAATGACTATTCAATATGGAATACAACAGCTGAGTTCATTCACTGCCCTCTTCTAACTGCTGCATCAATATCGAATGGATATTGGATGGTAAAAATTTACAATATATCTAACATGAAATATTGATTAAAAAACAAAAATGTAAGATCGTTCTAACTTTCTTTTTATTGTGGTTGTTTTTTAGCGGTCATATATTTATTTCTATGTAACGTAACGCTTTGCAATCTAAGCCCGAGTGCTACTTCAGTTGCAGTTTTCAAACTACATTAAAGTCTACTTCTGCATCAACTTTTAATTTTCTAAATTTTAAAATCCCCGGTTATAAACGTCACCAGTTTGTTCAGGAGATATCTATGAATCTTTTATTCTTAAAATAACCTACAAGAATTGGTAAGGTATTCAGAAGCAAAGCAAATGAAGAAACTAGAGTAAAAATCTGAAGAGAACAACATCTTATTGCAAAACTTGCTGTGTTGTTGCTCTTCAAGTTTTTTCTCAACTGCACTATACCGAAACTAATACATTTAAGCAATTTTTATTCACATTAATTCACCATTATATTAAACAAACTATATATATTTTTGTGGAATTCTTTTTTAAACCATAAACTTTCTTTTTTAAGTACTTTCCCTTTGAATAATTAAAAATTTATATATTTTCTATATTATGAATAAAGTTAGTGTTAAATTTCAAACAAAAATGTTGCTGAATGAATATATATATATATATATATATATATATATATATATATATATATATATATATGTGCGTGTGTGTGTGTGTGTGTAATATGGAGAAGACTCATTCAAAAGCACAACACATTTTATATCTGGTGAGATACATAAAATCCATACAACAAGCAAGTACAACATCATACACACAGACGATGCGATCCTGCACACAAACTTTTTAAATAGAGATTTCTCTGGTAAAAAGACTTCAAACAGTCCCTACGCACAATTGGTCACGTGATAAAAATACACATGTTTAAAGAGAACGCACTTACTATTGTCTAAAGTAGTACAGACAGAGGCTGAATTAAGTCTACAGCGTGTCTAGAAAAATCAGAATTACCGTGCAAACCCCCACCGTACTTTATGAACAAAAGTTATTCAATTAATATTAAAATATGTAAATAAGGGATTTTAATATTACATATATATATATATATATATATATATATATATATATATATATATATATATATATATATATATATATAGTATATATATATATATATATATAGACCCACTATTTAATCGATAAAATTCAGAATAAAAGTAGGAGACTAGATTTTACTCTGCATAAAATCAAGTATGTTAAATTATCATAGTTTTTATATTTTAAATGTCTAAATAATGATTATTACAGTGTTGTTTAATAAGTAAAATATATTTAAAGTTAAAAGAGAAATATAATTTTAGTAAATTTTTTATGTATATACTTTTAAAGTACACATATTCATATCATCTAGAGTAAAATCCTTTATTTATTTGATTAAAAATCGTTTCCATTGCAATTCTTGGTGAGTTCGTTTTAATTCGACAAATGCTTGTCATATCCCTTCTTTCAAATTGCAATTGATCAGCGCCGTTAATTCACTGCCCTCTTCCAACGTCGACATAATCACGGGGTTTCAAACATCAACAACCCTTGCTGCAAATTAGATTCCGATCCCGTGTGCTGCTTGTCGTAACTTGACAGAATACTGACAGAACGCAACAACAGTCTCCATGGGTTACACTCTACATATCGGAACGCAAGACCGTTAAGCATATGTTCGATTACCGCCACCGTGTGATTTAGGACCTCGAATGATAGCTTTATTGACGGTAAACACCCCACCGAAAGATCGCGACTAGCAATTGTAACTTGATATTAGAGAGACATTTACTCTCGAGTTAGCGATGTGGCAGATTCGAAAGGCGTCAAGGAATATCAAGTTGGTGTCAGAATGATGACATAGATTTTGATAAAGTGAAACGAAAGACTAATAAAACTATTTCGCTTCGAGTCCGAAATTAATTTACTGTGGTGCTTTTAGGTATTAATCATATAATTTGAAATTCATGAAGCATATCCCATAAATTTTATTATCAATATGTGTTTTTAAAATGCTTTCAGACAATTCAATTCATTTTCGGGGAACAAAAGATCTTCAAAGGGGCAAATATTTAATTAAAATCTAACTGAGCTTAATTAAATCTAATATATTCTAATAAATTTTTATTGTAGATTTTATTGTTTTGTATGTTTTCTGTTTTAGCACATCTCAAGATTATATTAAAAATAAATTTAATTTTTTATATATTAGAAATAAGGTAATTTAACCCTTTATATCATGAATTAATTAAACATCAAATTTCTGACTGCTCTTTTACATTACAAGATAAGATTTAATGGAGAATAATCATTGAAAAAATAAAATTAATTATTACTGTATTTTAGTAGTTAGTTTTGCTACTGGTACTTTCTATTACCAACATCTATTTTTGACTTTATGATAGAAAAAAAACATTAAATTATGAATAAAACAAATGAAATTCTTACCTGCGAAGTATAGTAGTGTCTAAAAATAATAGTACTAAATAACTGGTATTAAACCACTAAATTTACTCAATTGAACAACACGTGTGTCAACTATACCACAAAATGACCATCGATTGCAGCACGCCAATTTCAAAAGCCTTACTATGCGAATAAAAAGGATTCCTGATTGGTGCTATCATTTCTTTTCTGCTGTAAGGACTGCATCGTTCATGTCCTTGTGAGTACTGTCAGGAAAAACGGCTTTATTAGGTATATATAGGTGTTTGATTGAAGCGGTACTTACAAGTACCGTCAGGATAAAAAGGGTTAACTGAGTAGAATATCCATAACAAACTGTTCTAAACTATCTGAAGCACTAATTTCATTTTAACAATAAATTTGAATCTTAAATTTGCAAGAATTTTTCTGTAAATGAATATATTTTTAATACGAGAAAAGTATTATAGTTAAATTTTAAGTCTCTTCGAGTAACTGACAATGCCGGATATTATTAAATCTCTCTTCTTCTGGAGGTATTATTATTTTTATTTTAACAATATATATATATATATATATATATATATATATATATATATATATATATATATATATATATATATATATGTCGTGTCGCAGTGTTATGGCGAATGGAAAACAGTCTTTTTTGATAAAAATAAGTTTATTAAATCATCGTTTCTTCTAAAAGCAAAATCAGCCCCATTTTCATTGTTCGTGGCGGAGCTAAGCGTGGAATAAGTTTTGACAGCTCCATGTCCACGCGCTCACTGAAACTTATATGTTTGCAAGCTCATCAAATAGTTCAAAAATGCTTCCGCCTGACCGGATTATCCTAAAAGCTTACGCGAGCGTGGGTCTTTTTCATTTATTTTATTATTATAAAAGAGTTTTCCCTTGTTAAAATCGCTTTTAACTCACGTCAATTCCTTATCCCTTTTTTAGACCTGACATTATATATATATATATATATATATATATATATATATATATATATATATATATATATATATATATATATATATATATATATATATATAAGATAATCTAGCAGTTGTTAAATTCGAATCTGTAGTTTTTATTACTCTCTAAAATATTAAATAAAATCCACACTATTAAAAACCTACAGCTAGTAATATATGCCTGACTTTAATATGATATTGTTGCTGTCTGTATGTCTACATATATACCTAGATGTATAACTATATCTATAGATAGATAAATTTAGAAGTATATAGATATGTATAAATACTACAACTGTTATAAGTTTTAGAGTGCACAGAAATCTGAGTACTTAATTTGCCGATTTAGAGCTATATGTTTATCAAACTGATAAGTCTAAATGGTATTTAGCTAAACAAATAAACAATGCATCGCTGTACACATTACAATGCTGGCTGTTTGCCACCTCAATTACTAACGACTAAATTTACACTTAACTTGCTCTAAATGTTTTGAAACGTGTCTTTATTATTCTTCAGTTATGTCATTAATATTGATTCGAGAATGTGATATCTCTGTCCATTGCACTAACACCTCTAGGGAGCTCATAGCGATGAATTCTGTTCATTAAATAAATCTCCCAACCTGACAACTCCCTATCTGGGGACACGAATCTCGATTAGGTATATCCACCCG
>CM063503.1:84985582-85038082 GCA_032207245.1 Pardosa pseudoannulata | reverse complement strand
ATATATATATATATATATATATATATATATATATATATATATATATATATATATATATATATATATATATATATATATATATATATATATATATATATATATATATATATATATATGTATATATATATATATATATATATATATATATATATATATATATATATATATATATATATATATATATATATATATATATATATATATATATATATATATATATATATATAATATATATATATATATATATATATATATATATATATATACCTAAAAGTGTAAAAGAGATAGTGTTATTTCAATCTTTCTATGACATTTCAGGAGATTAGAAAAGAATTGATTAATTTCATTTTCTCAGAGAAAAGAGAAATTCTTGTTTTCCAATGAGTATCAATTCCGAATTCCAGAATGAGTGAATTAAAATATAAATTGAAATCTTCAATTTTCCTATCCTTTCAAAATAAAAATTCCAGATTTAAATTTCTTATTTTCGGCAACCAGATGTTTCTGAAAAGGTGTTGAGACTAAAACTTACTTGCTCAAATCTTTCTATCAACTGTTTAATGCTTCCTAAAATTATATGAGTTTATTTTCGGGAAATCTGCATATTATAATCTACAAGATATGTATTTGAATTATATAGAACATGTGCAATTTAGAGTTATACCAGTCTAAAGCATGCGTGTAGTCCAGGTCTATTAGTAGTTTTAATCTTTGTGTTTGAGCTTTTTATCACGGTTTAATCATCTGTATATTTGAGAAAAATTTATTAAACTCAAAATCATTTTCTCTAATGTTAAACTATTCCATATGAAACATACATAATATAGTTAAAATCTGGGGAAATTTAAACTATTTAAATGCTATATGCATTTCCTGTATGCATATATTCTACAGATTATTTTATTTTTTTATAACTATTCTATTATAATTTTGATAATAAAGCATATTTAGAAAAATAATTCCATATTATCTATATTTTAAATCTACTTTCGTGTCTAGAATTTTTAAATCTTAAAAAATACAAATTTTATTTTAGTAATAATTATGTCTATAAGGTAAATGGACAAATTAAACTTTGATATGAAGACTAAATAGATATCACCTGTACTTTTATATAAATTCTATGATCATATAGTGTTATCTACTGCTGATAGGGTAGCAACAATAAAAAAAAACTGCTTTATTAGGTCTATTGTGGAAATGACATAAATATTGAAGACATTCACAGTACTGACACAAAAGAATTAAAACGACAGAGAACTGCTCAGCTGGTAAACATTTGCCTACATTTTGCTTCTTTAGTAATAAATTATGAAATATATATTTAATATAGCAAAGCAAAGTGTTTTTCTGTTGGCCATCCTATAAAAATACAATGTTTTATTTTTCTCTATTCAAATACATTCTACGTTGTTTTTATAGCAACTAAACAGAATATCACTTTAGATAGGTTCTATGATCATATTTTTTTACTCACTTTGAACAGGATAACAATAAATAGTCAATAAAGTTGCATTTTCAAACTCGTTGTGTAAAGGACATAAATTTTGCGAACATTACAAACATACAGCAATACAAAAAGTTAAGACGGCAGTGGATAAACCGTTTCAGATGTTAAAATTTTCTTTAAACTTCGGGATTTCTATTATAATAATATACGAAATATAGTTAATATAGTATATTGCAGAAAAGCTATACATACCTTCTTTTACAATATGCGGCAAAATTAGCATTGTTTCAGTTATCCTAAGATGGCCGAATGGTAGAGCGCTGCTCTACGGAACCGGAGTTCGCGGGTTCGAATCCCGCTGCTGGCATGGATGTTTGTAGCCGTTCGGAATCGGCTTTAAACTGTAGGTCCCGGTCTCATTAGCCCTCGTGTGCAAAACAGTAGACCGTAGCGCTCCAAACCAAACCAAACCAAACCAGTTATCCTAAGAATGCTTTAATACATATAGTGTTACAGCTATTTCATTTAAGTTACATTTTCTATAATAAAATAATTGTACATATATTAATCATAAAACATATTTAATTGCAAAATATGAATTAAAGAAAAGTTTCTAAAGAAAATGAAATATTTCAATTACTATGCAGCCGCATATACTTTTATGAAGTGTCTGAATGCTTATAAAAATATTTATTAATACAGAAAATGCAAATATTTGATAATTTTTTCTATATTGTAATTGATTAGATAAATTCTAGTCTTGATAGGTAAAAAAATTAACTGTCTGAAAAACGAGTAAATTTAATATTTTGAATTCTTTAAGGGAGGATTGAATTTATAAAAAGGAGTCTAATAATAATTTAACTTAGGCGCATAAAACATAGTATGCGTATAACTTGAAGTACAGTTAGATTAATCCCACTAAACTTTTTCTCAAAAAAGTTAAATATTTTTCAATAATTCATTTATGAAATATTACATTAAGTTTCAAATGTTCTTGTCTACTTGTTTGTTTATAGAATCCTACATAATGATTACCAAATACACCAAATACATATTTAATTAAATTAGATATCCGTTTTAAATTTTGCTTCACGTCAATGATTAAAAGCTCAAAATAAAACATATTTAGAGAAATAATTCTATATTACCTATATTTTAAATCTACTTTCGTGTCTAGAAGTTTTAAATTTAAAAAAAATACAAATTTTATTTTAGTAATAATTATGTCCATAAGGTCAAGTAATAAATTAAACTTTGATATAAAGACCAATTTAGAATATTTCTTATATTTTTATATAAATTCTATTAACATATTGTGTTATTTACTGCAAGCAGAGTAGCAACAATCAAGAAAATCTCAGCTGGTAAACAATTGCTTACATTTTGTTTCTATATTTTCAATTACTAAATATATATTTAATATAGAGAAGCAAAATATTTTTTAATGTAAGCCATCCTATAAAAATTTAGTGTTTTATTTTTCTCATCTTAGATATCTTCTACTTTGTTTTTATAGCAATTATACTGTTTTTATAGAATATTACTTTAGATAGGTTCTATGATCATATTTATTTACTTGCTACGAGCAGTGTAGCAATAGTCAATAAAATTGCTTTTTCATATTCGTTGTGGAAATGACATAAATTTTACGTACATTACAAACATACAGCTATGTCAAGTCAATGATTAAATTTTCCCTGGGCACTCAGAGTATAAGAAAAGTATTTTCCATAAATTTACTATTTAATCTATGTACAAAGTAGAACTGGAATATGTTTGAAAAATTTTTTAAATAATAAAAAGAAAAAAAGAAAAGTAGTAAAAGATATTAAGAAAAATCTTTAAAATATTTCAAAACTCTTGATTTTTTTAGTTAAAATTATCTGGTTTTAAAAATAATTTTAATTAGATTTGATTATTTATATTATAATGAATATGTGTGCAAAACTGTATGAAAGTAAGTTAAAAATTTCCAAAAATATTTTCTAACATCTGTCATCCCTTAAACCTTCAAAATTATAATTATGATCCCTTTTATAATGATATGTAATTACACTATCACACATCTTGAGCATTTATACAATAATCTATTCTTGAAATACCAAAGAAAAATCATTAATACATAACCCTCTATCAAAATTCATATTTCATCTGTGTTTACACTCCTAAATCTCGACAATCATTTATCCTTATTTAGTGTTTAAATTATTAAGAAGATGTAATTCTGAAGTATGGCTGAATATTAAACCAAGAAATTCAATAAGTTTCAGTTTATAACAAGAGATTTATTAAATTCTAATGAAGTCTAGTCTCCTTTCAATTTCTTCCAATCGGCATCTACATTAGCCTGTCTGTTGTTAAACCAGAGAAATATTAATCAACCCCTGATATCTCCAGGAAATCGGTTTTGCAGTGCGATAGAGACAAGTTATTCTGAGGTTTGGGAAATGGTCCCTTGAGAGGGTTTATTGATGGCTAGGATCTGAGCTTCCCTTGCTCTGTTATTGGTTCCACGGGAGAGAACACCGATTCTACCGCCCAAGACACAGTGAGGTGTCATGCATAATGTGAGATGTCTATAGAAGAGATAATTGTGTAAGAGGATGAAATAGCGATAATTATTTTATGTGGGCCTTGTCAGATAGAATGATAAATTACGCTTTATCTATGGGTTATTTACGTTGAGATGAGTTCGCACAAAAGGTAGAGTTATCTTTCGAAGAATGGGTTTTATTATAAAAATTCAAAAGTTTAAAAACATTGTGGAATATTTTAATGAATATTTTGAAATTAAAAATGTCCTACAAAACAATTACAATATGGAGGGGAGGAAATTCTGTGTGTATATTCCGTTACTTTTTCTTTTATCATGACAATATTTTATTTTTCTTTAAGGCTTGGTATAATTAATTTCACCTTCATCGCCTGTGTATTCTTTATGCCGTATATAATTTTTATCAACTGTAAAGAGCTACTGTATTTTAACAAGTAAAAACACTACATTTTTATAATGGTCTACATCTTAGTTATTTAAATTCAAGATGTTTTACACTTTATACACCAGATATCTGGAAATATATGGTAGATATTCCAGGCATATGGAAATGTTTATTAGTTTGAGCACCTGAGCTTAATTATAGTAATATATTTAGAACCAGCTGTTAGATATATGAATCATTATTTGTTTTTGAACAGTTAGTATCAAAAGTCATTTTCTAACTGAAAACTATAAAAAAGGTGTATACACTCATTTATATCGATACACTCTGGTTAAACAACCACAAAAACTGAAATAAACTAAATATTATCTGGATGATGGGAATTTAAAAAGAGTCTGGATAGTAAAAATACATAGTTTAAGATCTTTAATAACATTTTATAAAATACCAAAGGTTCGGAACAGTTTATCTTCAATTAAGCTTAAAATTTTAACTTGAATAGCCCATTTTTGTACTTAACAGATAAAACAATAGAACAGAGTCAAATAAGATTCTATCTTATCAATTAAAAGTAAAACTAAGCGAATAGTTTTTTTTTTTTTGTGTTGACATGTGAGGCATTAATCACCTGTTTTCTTATTTTCCCTATGTTTTTTTAAGTAACTTATTTTCTAATTGTTTTTATTTTAAAAATCCAACTATTAAAATAGAAAAGAAGTTAATAATTTTCTCTTCGCCTTTTTATATAATTAATGTAAGTTATTCCGAATTTTACAAACTACAGAGGACAATTGAAATATATCAAAGGCGATTTTTCTTACCGATTATTCTCAGTGTTATATTCCGTTTGTTAAACTATCATACTGCCGTTTATAAAGGTAAAATATTTTTTAACATCTTGATTATTGTAATCCATCCCTCCATCGAAGTTTTCTCTCGTTTTAAACATCAAAAAGCATAGAGAAGAACATTGGCCGAATGGGTAGATTGCTATATTTCGGTCCAAATTCATCCAAATTCCACCATTGACAGGGGTATTTGTAACCATTTTTAGCCGGATTTAACGAGTAGGTTCCGGTTTCATTAGCATCGTGTTCCAAAACATTCGACCGCAGCACTCCAAACCAATTCTGAAAGCATAGTATTCTTAATGAGTACCTTGAAGACACCACTTTATTCTACGATGTAAGGCGTTAAGAAGTCTCACCCTCATAGTTTACCCAGAACTTCAACTGATATCAGAGAGGCCCAAAATAATGAAAACTCAGTTAAATAAACTCTTTATTCATTGTTAAAAATATATAAAGTTGTAATATAGAAAGTTAAATTTTGAAAAAATTTGATAACGCAGTTAAAAATAATAAGTGCTTTAAAACATTTCTTTGCTTTCAGAATTTGCGTTATACACATTTCAGTTTTTACATATTTAGTCTTCGTTTTCTAATTATCTTGGAGCATTTAGTAGCAGATAAACCTTACAATATCTTATTTACAAATATTTACATATTTTATTCATTATTGCAAATGTGTACTTCTTCCTTTAATTTACAGACTTTTGTAAAGCTGCTAATCATAGTTGTCCGTAAGGCACTTGAATGGTGAATATTTAATGAAAAAATGATCCCTTAAAATTCAGAATTGAATGAAAATTACGAAACATTTTTTGCCTCAAAAGTGTTATCCTATGCTTCATAACTCTTACTATCAAATAATTATTTTATTTCATTAAAAAATCTGATTTGGTTTCACATCCTTCTTTTAAAACTTAATGAATATATTATGAATATAGAAAACAGAACATGGAGAGATTTTCATTTAACACAAGATGCAAATTCTTTCCTTATGTATTTATTGTACTACTCATTTTACCTGTAAAAGAAAATATATAGCTGAACGAACTTAAATAACACGTAAGTAATAATAAATATTTACTGTTTCGAGTTTGGCCGGTAAAATTAGCTAAAATCCAAAGCAAACATTTTATCGCATTACCGCTAACTTCCGACAAATCTAGTGGCTATCAAAACAAGGCTGTAAAACCCCCAAAGCACTTCAATAATCCAACTGACAGCAGGTATTATAAAAATGGAATGAACGCAGAGAGTGAAACACATAATCATAGCGTTACAAAAATATTGTTTATCATAAAGGGAAAAGACCAAGATTAAATGAGAAGCTTTCCTCTACTCAAACAGGCTTGTTACTAGCACCGCAGGGATAATGTTTCTAGAAATGAAGGTAGAAAAAAATATAATGAATTCTCAGCTCTCGATCCTAATGCAACAAGACGGTTGGGCTTCATTAGAAATTTTTTCGCCGTCATACTTTTTCTGGGACAATTTTGATTACTTCAGAGTAGCACATTTTGTTCTATCTTGATACTTTATTTTTTATGAGCCATTTTGTGCACCTAGTCATAAGCAATATATGTAGAGAATTCCCTGTGGATCCTACGATTTGACGTGTAAAGGAAAAACAGAAACGTTTCTTATATGAAAGCTATCAAAAGCATCTAAATCTCTTTTTTTTTCAATTGTAAACCTTTAGTAAAGAAAAGTATTTATATATAGAGTAAATATTATTAAAAAAATTTAATTTCTTAATATTTGCTATTCATATGTGTATTTCAGATTTTGTTGTAGAGCATAAAAAATTGAACATTTAAAATAATTATAAATGAGACATCGACTTTAAAAGTATATAATAATAATCATCGTTAAATTTTCTGTTGGTTTTAAAGAGTATTTAAAAAACTTGACTTCTTTTCATGTCTGATGTTTTTTATCGCTCGTTACAAAATGCGGCAAAACACTGTAAAATAGAACTTACTTACAATAGCTTGTTATTATATTACTTAAAGAATATTAGAATATTTATAGTTCAAAATATCCATTACTCTAAAGCTTTATATCTGAATTCTATAATTTAATATTTATTGATGATTTTTTTTATTTCCCCACAATAAGTGAAATTCAAAATTTTAATTCAGTTTTTGTTCTTATTAATACATATATTTTTATGGAAAATAAGTGGATTTTTATCATTTTTTAATTCAATTTATCATCTATGTAAATAACTCTGTTATTCTAGCATTTTAGATATTCTGTGAATAAAGAAAAGTGTTTAGGCTAATTCTATAGGAACTACGTAATAAATACGGAGCCATGCGCATCTGTGGCAACAGCATTTATTTTTATTTAAAGATGTCAAACATGAAGTCTCAAGCAGTAATCCCACTATTACACTACACGGGATGTTCAACTCTTAAAAGTAGTCCTCAGCTGCTGCAATTACCAGTTTCAAATCTCACACTGCCCTTCCTCATTTACTTCTGTTCCCTGTAAAAGTTTTCTGATTTCTATAAAAAAAACATTTAAAAAATTCTCGAGATACACATCAAACTGTAAGAGGAATAGTTTAGTACCATCCAATAATATTTCGAGGCATATGCTGTAGGGACAAGCATTACTAATTATTAAAATTATAGCATAAAGTCAGTTTTCCAGCTCTCTTTTCTTTTGATTGTTTTATGTTAATATGTCAGAATCGATTGGTAATTGGAAATGACTGTCTAACACTGGAAAGTGTAATCTGTACTGATGTACTTTCCCACGATGGTCCTCGCGTGCATGCACAGCTGTAGATTGAATTTATAAGAATTTAGACACAGCTGTTGACTTAAAGTTTTAATGGTGACCCTTGCAGAGGTTTTATAGCTATTGGAGTGGCACAAGTGTAACGGTCAAGGAATGCTGCCATGAGATATGCGGGCGGGGCTAAGCAATTATGTCAAGTTTAACCAAACTGGCCGTTTTAATGAGCCCACCTGCACACCCGAAGGTTGAGATATGTGGGAAAATTTCACCAACAAGTGACTGGGAAAGAGAGAAAAAAAAGGCGTTGAACCGAGGTGTAAAGTTATGGAAGAAAAGTTGAAAAGGGGGTCGAGGTCGTAGGTACAGAGAGAACGGGTGTATCCAGATCCCGTGTTTAAGCCATAGAGCCCGGGCCAGAAACCTATTCCCGAGACCGCATGCGCATGACCGGCATAAGAGCATAGATGTCCAGCAAAATAACGGCCGCTACGCCGATACCGGCGTCCAAGAAACGACCTTTACTCCCGCACACCCTCACCGACGTTCAGCCTGTTGACAGCATAGCCTGCTCCCCTGTAATTACTGGAGTTAAACCAACTTAATATTCATAATTATTACCTGGGCCTCATAATCTTTTGATAAGGAATACTATTTCAAGAGTATTGATGAATAGCAAAACCAAAAAATTGCAGGTCATGTTACATATTATTCAAGTGATGTATTAATTTGTAAATATTGTACATAATAAATGTTTAACTTAAATATAAGGTATTTTTCTTTCTTTCCATAGCATATATTTTACTGTGTTTCCCCTTTGAGAACGAACACTGGTATTTGTGTTGTAAGTACATTACAACAAAGTCATTCTCCTGCGGATTTTCTCTCTTCCATAACTTTCGAAGAATTTCACTAAGTCTCGTTGTTCCGCTTGTGATGCTACCATTTCATAGAATGAACCTGAAATACATTTCGGGTTGCATATTTATAAAACTTTATAAAATTAGGAAAAATTTCTGGGTTGAAAATTCTAAATGCAATTTGGCAGCGTAAAAGCCTCTAACTCGTTGTTTATAGAATGGACATTATGCATATTAGGGACACTGTATATTCTAACTCTTAACATTAAATAATTGAAAAAACTTGATACATCTCATGTTTCTGAATAAAAGTTTAATTTAAAGTTGTATACATGTAAACAAAAAGTAATGCAATTGAAAAAGGAATTATCGTTACAAAATTATTTTGCTCTCCGAAAGATATAAATTCAAAGTTCAAATTAGTTCAAATTTTTGTTTTATGTTAATTGGTCAGTATCGATTAATAATTGGAAATGACTGTCTAACAAATGAAATTGCAAAGTTTATCTTAAATAAGTCATTCTCCTACTGATTTTCTCTCTTCCATACCTTTCTAAGAATTTCACTAAGTTCCGTTGTTACGCTTGTGATGCTCTCCTTTCATAGTATGAACCTGAAATGCATTTCGGGTTGCGTATTTATAAAATTTTATAAATGTAGGAAAAATTTCTGGGTTGAAAATTCTGAATGCGATTTGACAGAGTAAAAGCCTCTAGCTCATTCTTTATAGAATGAACATTACACGTATTACGGAAACTGTATTTTCTAACTCGTAACATGATATAATTGAAAAAACTTGATACATCTCATGTTTTTGAATAAAAGTTTAATTTAAAGTTGTATACATAGAAACAAAAAGTAATGCGATTGAAGAAAGTATATCGTTACAAAATTCTTTTGCTGTCCGAAAGATATAAATTCAAAGTTCAAATTAGCTCATTAGATAACTAATTATATATTTTATCAAGAAAATTTATAAGAGAGAAGTAATTACAACCCTGCTTTCCCTACTACACCCCCTTCTTTTTATGAGAGTGATACCATCACGTGGTCTTTAATGAGGGGCAAAGAAACACCACCTGATTACGTAATTAATGATTACTCGTGGAGTAAGTCAGAAAAATGCATTAATTTTCCTTTTTAAGGCTCTTAAAGATTATTCTGCAAGACAAGAGAATTCTCAAAGGTAGGTAGAAGTCAATAATCCGATAAAAGAATTACTAAGAAAGGATCTTAATTTTTATCTTAATGGGAACTACATTCGAAAAATCTCTCAATTATTTTTCAGATCCATTAATTTTTTTGGCCATTTCGTTGAAAAGAATCTCTAAAATAGGTACGTGATATTGAATAAAATCATTTTGGGTAAGATTTATAGGCCTTTATGTTATGAATAATTTATGCAAGGAAGCTATATACTGCCCAATCATTTATTAAAATTCAAAATCTGCAAATCTTGCCGGTATTATTTATAGCATTGATTTATGCATGATCTAAATTAATCTGCTTAGTGATTTTAGCCATTAATTTATTCGTATTCACACTGCCATAGAGAATAAACTCTATGTTTTTCTTCTTCTAATTCCTAAACTTCAGTATAATCAAAGTGATTTACGAGAAATAATTTTGAATCAATCTAATTGACTTCAAATGCATGGTATTTCATTTAATGAAAAATGCTTAGCATCAATATTGCTATGATTTTTGTCTGTAAGCATAAACTTTGTATTATTTGATATGCAATGCAATTGATTTTTTAATATTTATTGTAGAATCATCACGATTTAATAACTTCACACATTGATTTTTATAGGAATTTCATTAGCTTTGGGAAAGTTGTTGTGCTGAGAAGTTCTCACGCTACCTTTCTCTCAAGTTTGAAATAAACTGAAATAAACAGATATGAAGTTTAATTTTTTTCATTTGCAGTATATAATAGTTTACAATATGCAAGATTTTTACTTCTAGATTTTTAAATATACTAAAGTTCTTACACGAATAAAACTTTATTAAGAAAAATATAGAACTACGGAAATTACAATCACTGAAACTCTTTTTCAACCAAATTATTGTACCGATCTTTCATTAGTTATTATAGTCGAGATTTTTCTATTTTGGATTTAGTTACATTTTCTTGTTTCTTAATTTGAAGTTCAAATAGTGGTTATCAGTTAAAAATTATTTCAAAAATTTTATCTTGTGATAGGATTTAAAGGAATTGACTGTCATGTTTTCTAGGTGGTTGAAACATTTCCATAACATATTTGAATTTAAAACTATATAGAAAACTATGTGGTATGTATTTTAAGACATAAATTAAATAGATTTTAATTTAATTTTCTTTGATTCACAGAAATGAAATATAATGGAATTATATTATGTTCATAAGTACGTAATTACATCCAAGAATTTATATATTAATTTTGAATTATATAAACTAAATAATTTTTGCGAATGTATCATATCGACATCTGTACATATCCTGTGGTAAACTGTAGACTTTGTACTGACATCTCAATTTGCCTTTTAGAATTTCCTTAACTAGAAAGCTATTACAAAATACAAGATAAAAACTTAACTTAATATATTTTACTAAATCGTGTTCATTAACGTCTACATAATGCATAACAATTTTTAAAAGTACTGTACATATAATCAAACTTAATAAACTCTGTTAAATTGGATGAAATTTCAAAGATTAAACTACTAGTCATTTATTGGTAAGTATTTCTGCATGTTATATGAAAAGATTAAATGTAATGGTATATAATTTAAGAGTTATACACATTAGCAAAAACCATTACGAAGCCCTTTTAGGTCCAGAATTAAATAAAGTAACCAGAGAGTTTTTCTCCAAAGTATTTTTTATCGGATCCTTTTAACATATATCCCTTTTAGCATTACTTCAATATTTGCCGAATCCACTTCTAATGCCAGCATTTCAAGTTTAATTTTGGCCGAGTACGGAACATTTTCTCTCTTTAACTACCTTATAATCATTTCAAAGAGCAAATACATTTTTGTTACAGAACTAAAGCTTCTAGTACACATTTGGGGCTTTCCATAATCTCATTCTTTTGCTCAATACATTTATAGCAGATAGACTAGAGGGGAGATTTAAGTGCCAAGAAAAAAGCACTTAAATACCTCTGTCCTCTAATATAAATTTATTTCTCTACGACTTCTTAAGCTATTTCCTGTCAAAGATGTGTGGGGAAATGAGTGATTTACTATTGCAATAAAATATACGCAAGTATATTTCTGCATTATCTGCCCCCTTCTCAGCGTACAATGCGTGTAGACCAGGACCAACTTTATGAAGGAAAAAAATCACCGGGTAAAAGAAATAAAGGAAAATGAGCGCACTCACAATACGTATTATTTGAAAATGAAGAGCCATAGTGAATAAACCTGGTTTTAAAGCTGGTGTATTATGGCACTGCTAGAAATACTCATCTCTTCTTTAGTAATTAAATTAGTTTTTCCAGTTTATTGTAGTCAGCAATGTAATTCCAGTTAATAAAAGTAAATAAACTTTAACAATGGGTATTAAATGTATCTCTTAATATAATCAAATGTATTACTAAAATATTAGGGGTTATTATTTAATCAAATCTTGTACTGCAGGATTTTTATTTTACAACTATGGTTTTACATACACGTTTTAGCCCCAGATAATGTTTTAAAAATATTTTTAAAACATTAGGGGTTATTATTAGTTTATTTAATTAAATTTTGTATTGCAGGATTTTTATTTTACAACTATGTTTTTACAGGCTCTTTTTGTTCCCAGATAATATTTTAAAATTATTTTTTTTAATCACTGCTTATAACGAATACTGTGTTTGATATATTTATTAATAAGATTGATAAATGTATAAAAATATTGATATAAAATTGGAAATAAATAACTTGATCAACTAAGGAAATTTTCTTTGGTTCAAACATTAAAAAAAACAGCAGAATGTTTAATATAAATATAGCATAGCGAAGAAAATGTGTAACAACCAAATAAAGTTTTTTTTTTTTTGTAAAGATATAATAATTAATTATCCTCATCTAAGGAAGAAAGTAATATTGAAATGTTCAAAAGAATTAATTGATATACAAACCAGCGTGAAATAAATGTGATTTCTCTTCGTAGATATAGTATATAGTGAAGTTTTAATTGTTTCATAAATGCACTAATGTGCAGCGTAGTATTAATAATAAGGGTTGAAGGTAACTCCCAATATTTTAAAATTTATTATTTAAAACATTTTAAATATTAGTTAAATATTACATGCATAGAAAGCCAGACAATATTGTAAAACCTTGAAGAAAATAAAAATTTTAACATTACATAACCTTAGAACTATGTTTTGCTTTTGTTAAAAATTATTATTATAATTATGTTTTTTACAAGATAATTTTTTAAAATTTATTTTTAAGAAAATAAACACAAGTAATGCAATCACTTTTTTTTTAATAAAAGAGTAACTGAAGACTAAATTTATTTTCTACTTTTAAAGAAATCTCATGTTTTATAATGTAGTTTCGTGATATGGTAAAAGTGTCTGTGTGTGTGTTTTCTTTTTGAAATATCATATATATTCGAAATCTCAATAAAATTATACAAAAATGCCTAATGTAATTAAGACTAAATTGAACTTTTATTTTTAAAAAGTATACTTCAAACTTCAATAAAATACAGTATGGAACAGTTAATAAAAAAATTTGAAACAGTATGTTATTTCATGACCCTTAAGATTAAAAAACTCAACTACACAGAATTATCTATATTTATTTCTCTTTATTTGTATAGTTGTATTATTTATAAAGATTTATCTTAATAAATTAAATTTTATTATTAAAACATTAGGAGTTATTAATTGTTTATTTAATTGAACCTTGTACTTTTTTTTGGCCCAGATAATATTTTAAAAATATTTTTTTTAATTACTGCTTATAATGAATACTGTGTTTGATGTATTTATAAATACGATTGATAAATGTTTAAAAATATTGATATAAAATTAGAAATAAATAACTTGATCAACTAAGAAAATTTTCATTGGTTCAAACATTAGAATATACAGACAAAATGCTTAATATAAGTATAGAATACAGAAGAAAATGTGCAACAACCAAATAACGTTTCTTTGTAAAGATATAATAATCAATTACACTCATCCAGGGAAGAACGTAATATTGCAATGATCAAAAGAATTAATAGATATACAAATCAGGGTGAAATAAATGTGATTTCTTTTCGTAGATATAGTATATGGTGAAGCTTTAATTGTTTCATAATGCATTAAATTGCAGCGTAATATTAATAATGAGGGTTGAAGTTAACTCTCAGTATAATAAAATTCATTATTTAAAACATTTTAAATATTAGTTAATTATTGCAAGCATAGTAAAATATTTCCATCCCATTATTTCAGCATATTTCTTAAAATATACTAGTAATAATTATCGCGTTAGTAAAATAAAAAAGAGAACCTTTCACATTATTTCCATCTAATACAATATGACCATTTCTTAGAAAAGCTTGAAATGAATTTTCAAATTCTAATTAACAGAGGCTTAAGAATTTTATCCCAAACAAATTTATCTTTTCTGAAAATAAAGCTCTATTTAAAGATTAATTTTTCTCAAACGATTAAGCGCAGAATACTTAAATATATTTATATGCGACAAGCATGACATGGCTTAATTGTAAAACAGTCACACCATTTTACTTGGAATAAGATGAGACAGCTATCGGTTTTCTTTCATTTACATAATTGATCTAATTTAATATTAATTTGTTAATTTGCATACAGAGGAATTACATTTTACTTTGATTTCTTAACGTTTCTTTGTTACATCTTTTAGCAATAATTATAATTTTTATTATTTAATATATGTATTTGGTTTTTCCCAATGTTTTTATGTCATTTTTAGTGTATTTGAAAAGAGAACTGGTGTTCCTTTTTTGTATATCCAATACTTTAAGATACCTGTGCAAAATTGTCTGATATTCAAGTATTAACCAACTTTTATTCAAAAATATACTTTATATACAATGAGAATGCAGTTTTGTTTAACTAATGAGACAACAAATGCACATTAAACATTCCCATGAATTATGTAAAAATTATAATTGATGTTAAATAATTCGTCAAATAATTAGGTGTCATATACTTTAAAAATTACTACCTATACCTACTTCTATTAATAAAGAAAATCAACAAACCATATATATATATATATATATATATATATATATATATATTATATATATATATATATATATATATATATTATTCAACAGTTTTGGTTTTGCCACTAACCAAGAGGAAATTTTATATTATGGAAAATACAAAGATAACAAATTAAATTTTTTACATTTTGTTCAATATGGATATTAAGTGGTTTACAAACTTTAGCTTCATACTGACAGATGGAAGATAATAGATGTTTCTATTGTAGAGTAGTTGAGATTCTCATTAGATATATGGTTGACAAATCTTCACACTAATTATGTAAGTGCAAGTGAGTTGCAAAGTTCAACCTCCACTAAGTAAAAAAATCTCATATTAATGATAGGTTAACATTTTTCTTAATTTCCATTAAATGATATACTTCTTTTACTGTATAGTTTTTCTTATGATAAAAATTATTATCAGTTTATTTGGAAAACTGTTTATAGTTAGGCTTAGGCATGTATCTCACCGAAGAAGGGTCCGTATCTCCCTTCTAAAGGATTTTGCTGTGAATATGTGATACAATAGGGCGAGAGTAGAAAACAGAATTTTGAGCAACTAATTTGCTTACTGAAATATCAAAATCGGAAGAAAAAAATCAGACTTTTATGGTGGATTAGTGTTTAATGCATTCAAGCCTGAACATAATGCATATTTAACGGTGGTAACAAAATGCCAAGAGAAATATGGCCTATTTACAAACTGTGTAATTGTGCTTTATTTAGTGATTAGAAAAATTTAAAAAATCAAAGCCATTAAGTAACTAATTTTTCTAATATTTTCTTATCTTAGAGGTTTAAACGACTATTTGTATATGGTTGATATTTTACAAAATAATTATTCATTTAAAAAGTGAAAACAGTTTTATTTATTTTGAGGCTTTGTTGAATTTTTACAACAAAATTTATTATTCTATTCAATAAAATGCACAAACATAAATCTCATTTATCTATAAATATAATAGTTCTGCATTAAAATTAATCTGTTTTGGTATGGAAAGTTTCTATTTAATATACATTTACGTTGATAAAAGAAATATATTAAATTTTTAATTCATTTAACCTGAATCTCAAATCTGCAAAGGACATTTACATCTAATAAAAATTATTCAGTGGGCATGATGAAATGCATAATTAGATTCACAGAGTTCGGTGGTATATGGGAAGTCATTTAAAATTACGGAAGTTCGCAATCCTCTACCAAATCAAATAAATTACAATGTCATTTAGAGATACAAAGCGATGTTTGCTTATCTCAATTACATGAAGTCATTGACAATTTAATGACGACTGCATGAAATACGATTAAAATTTATACTGCAGATTGCATAAAATATTAAACAAATACAAAACACTGTTGCAATATCAAATGAAATTATAAATTGTATATGAAATTAAAACTGATTTACAGATGTTAATAATGTTAGTACTTTTAAATGCTTGCCATTTTCAAAGGAAAATAAAATATCTGCATATCAGTCCTTTCAATTAAGCATGTGTACGTTTATGTGAGCAATTTGAATATCTGCTTTCCTTCAGTTTTACGATGGTTAGTTCAAAGGAAATTAAAGCTTTGCACTCTAAATTTCATGATTTCTCATCAACCTTTCGGTAAATGAAAATAGAATATTTATTTAAAGCTCTGTGTCTCTTATGGTCAGCAATGTATTTACATTCGGAATCATTAATTGATGTGCCCTAGTAAATAGTAACAGTTTTACGTTTTTCCCGCATATTCTATTTATTATTTTAAGAAGATTAAAACTTACTATAAATTTGTGATCAGTATGTTATTACTAAATATTTATGTAAGTTATCAAGTTTATTTTTTATTTTAATAATATTCTTATTATTGAAGCATTGCCGATTTAATTACAGCTTTTCTATAAGTGTAACTTTCTTTTCTTTCGTTATACTAAACTACTGATACTGAAGTAAAAGAAACGTCGGAATTCTTTATTTTGTACAAACATTCATAATTATTACCTGATTTGGCTTAGTTCGAGCATAAAAAATTAAACAATATTGTAAAACCTTAAAGAAAATAAAAACTTTCACATTATATTACCTTAGAAATCTATCTTACTTTTGTTAAACGTTCTTCTTATAGTTATGTTTTTCACAAGACAATTTTAAAAATTTATTTTTAAGTAAGTAAAGACAAGTAATGCATACCCTTTTTGTATAAAGGAGTAACTGAAGACTAAATTTATTATTAAAAGAAGTCTTATATTTTATAAAGTAGTTTCGTGGTATGATAAAAGTATGTGTGTGTGTGTGTGTTTTGACATATCATATATATTCGAAATCTCAATAAAATTATATAAAAATGTCTAATATAATTAAGACTAATTTGAACTATTATTTTAAAAAATTGTACTTCTTACTTTAATAAAATAAAGCATGGAACAGTTAATAAAAAATAGTTTGAAACCATGTGTTATTTCATGACCATTAATATTAAAAAAAAAACTCAACTAGACAGAGAAATCTACATTTATTTCTTTTTATTTGTATAGTTGTATTATTTATAGATAAAGATTTATGGATATACTATTATTATTCATACAGTTTACTATTTTAATTATAAATGATGCATTAGTTATGATTAAATTTTTTTTCAACGTTTCATCGTATTTTCTCGTTTTGTTGAGCTTCTTAGATATATTTCTATGTTATTTCGTAGAATGTAGATTTGAGATCACTTTAATCTGTATAGAAATACATACATTCTAGATTAGTCTGTTTTGTGGATCTTAATGTAACATATTTTCAATGTTCTCCTGCATTAATTGTTTTACAGTTATGATTGATTTTTTTTAGAATCTTAAAAGATCTGTAACAGGCCTGAAATGTGTCATATTTTTGTATAATTTTATTAAGATTTAAAATACTTATGGTTTAACAGATATATTTCCAGTTCTTCTAGGAGGTTTCAGAACTTTTAAAAAGTTATAAATTTAATATCTCCGAGACGTTAGGATAGCATTCTAGAGATAGATGTCCATTATAAACCCTAGTACAAACAGCTGAGGGTTTATATCCAAACATAAACTATTTCTCTTAACCCTCCGAGTGGAACACACCGATTAAAAAAGTCTTCAAAAAATACGCTAAAGGTTTATTGTGCCAATAGCCAAAGCTTTCTATGATTTTTTATTTCACCTTTTGTCGACTAGAATGGAATACGGGAAATCCACTCTCGTTACTGTCCCTTTACTTCCGGTTATAAATAGATATATAAATAGATATTATAGATTATTAATTTTTAATACACATAAAGCTCGTTAAGTCTCGAAGATCATCCCATAAGAAATAATGGATTCCAGAAGTACAAATAAAAATATTCTTTAAGAAAATTATTTATAATTTTTTCAAGATATTTAAGTGGTGCAATTAGAGATACATCTGTTACGCAAACGAAATACTTCGAAATAGAGATTTACAAAGCCATGAAAAGCTATCAGCGTCTTTGTGCCTCAGGGAGAAGGGGTGCATCCCTCAATAAATGTCATCCAAAGAGGGATGCAGTTTCTAAATAATCGACCTGACTCTCCTACCTCAAACACTGGCAGAAATGTACATTACATCCATTTTCGGAAAGTTTTTGAGATATCGAAAATTGTACGTGACAACCGCTTTGAAGACATCATCGGTTTGGCGGAATTGCACGTGCGAACCGCTTAGAGGGTTAATACTTACCTTCCTTTTGTAATTTTAACATAAACTATTGTTTTGATAAGTTTAAGAGTAATATAACCTCATTACTAGTATTAGTACTAAGAACAATTTCATTTTTGTGATAAGATTATTTTACACTCAAATAGGGGAAAACTTATCCATATTCTATATCTGAAAACATTATAGCTTAGAATTATAGTGTTAATTTGCAAGGAATGATAAAATTTTGAGTTTCATATTTAAACAGAGATACGTTGTTAAATAAGAGCCGTTGTGTAATATGAATTAAATAAAATATTTATAAACTCTAATCTCCCCCTTTCCTTAACCTTAAACTAATAAAGCCAAAAACTAAAGTTTATCTTTCAATATACATTTATAATAAATGTCTCTAACTTTGCATAGCTCAAGTCTAGCTGAAAATTGTGAAAATGTGAAGTAACTTTGAACTGAAAATCCTAACCATGATATTTAAATAAATATCAGTATCAAATACTTATTAAAAGTAACCACAGCGTTCCCTTAACTTTCATATTTTAATGGAAAATCTGTATTAGGTACATTTGTAACTAAATAGTCTCTAATTAGATATAATTTAAGGTTAGATGAAAATCATGAAAATCTGAAATACTCTAACCTCAAATTTATAAACAAAATATACCAATATCCATTACATTAAGTAAAATATTAAGCAACTGCATTATCCTAGCAATTGTTTCTTCCTAGAGCATCAATAATTTATGTAACTCTAAACTATTGATGCTGAATGAATAATAAAATGTTTAAAAATCATTATTGAAACATATTTATAGTTAAATATTATCTGTTTTATTCATAATTATAGCCTAGGAAATTATGGACTATTCTAGAAATCAAAGATATAAACAACATAATCTGGTATCTAGTAGATAATAATACTAATAAAATATTCAATTATTGCATCCTCGCCATTTTCTCAACCCTAAACTATTTATTCTCAAAAATAATAAAACGTTTATGTTTCGTTTAAAAAAAACGTATTAGTAATTATACATAATTTGCTAAATCGTAATATCAGTATAACAAATGACAAAATATTTCAGAACACAAATTCATCACCATGGTATGCTAATATTCAATACAGTGATAAAAATATTCCTTATATGACATCCATTTATTATAATGTTATTATCTAGCTTATAATTTATTTGCTGAGGTTTTAAATTTAAAAAATGATGCAACCGTTTCGTAATTATTATTTTAAAAAGTATCATCTGTGATTTTAAAACGAAAATATGACAAATGGTTTATAAATGGTAAAATTACTGTGACATTTTAAACATTTTAAAATAAATATTTATAGTATATTTCAGTAATAACTCGTAATCGCTTAAATAATTCAATTGTTATAAAAATATTTTTTAACAAAACTGTTTAAAATTGTAATGTACTTTACTGGAAATATGTTCTTATATAATGTGTTTTTTTCCCGGAAATTGTAAAATATGCAAACTCTTAAAAGTATCTTAAACATTTCATAATTTTGAATTAGGAAATACACATAATTATTTGTAAAATTATTATTAATACAATCAACTTTCATAAAATTTTGGCTATCTAGAAATTATATATATATATATATATATATATATATATATATATATATATATATATATATATATATATATATATGTATGTATATATATATATATATATATATATATATATATATATATATATATATGTATGTATATATATATATATATATATATATATATATATATATATATATATATATATATATATATATATATATATATATATATATATATATATATATATATATATATATATATATATATATATATATATATATATATATATATATATATATATATATATATATATATATATATATATATATATATATATATATATATATATATATATATATATGTGTGTGTGTGTGTGTGTGTGTGTGTGTGTGAACTTTAATGGTGCGTCTAATACTCAACGATTACAATGTTTTTTAATTGTTAAACTTACATCCATAGAATAAAATAAATATTCCTTGATGTGGTATCTCAATATTAATGCTCAAACCGAGTTTATGACTAAGGGTGGTTGAGCCCAGATAAGAAATATGAATAAGCCATATCCTGCGGAACTGCTGTGACGAATTCAGTCTACAAAGCTTCAACTTCCACGCCATTTGAGGATGCGATTATGTAATTGTAAGCAATAAAATATCACTCGTTTGTTCGAGACCTTGTCTCCTCTGATACCTACATTAACGCAGTTGAGGAACTGAACGGGGCCGTAAACAAATTACTTTCCATAATTTCGTGATGCAAATGGATCGAGATGCACAGGATTGGGGTTAACTTAGATAAAAACTTTATTCATTTTGAAGCAACTAATATTTACATCCTTATTCTATAATGTATCACGAATATTATAGCTTTATACTTTTCTGCTACAAATACATTTATTTCCTTGCTTGAGTGTGAAACTTAACTACATTAAATATTACCTCATATTGCAGTAAATAATATTTGCATTACAAAGGTGAACAAAATCTAAATTAAAGCAAATTCAATTCATATACACTGAGAAGAAGAGTGGCGTATTTCACATATAATTGCTACTACTTACTCATGTGAATGAATTGAAACTTTTACCTTGTGTGGGTGACTAAGTTACACATAGGTAAAGTAGACAGATAAAAGCTCATATACTTTTGAAGCAATTAATATTTAGATTGCTATGTTGTGAGGAACATAAGCTTCCAAGTTGATACACTACTTACTAAAACTTGTGGGTGGAACTTAACGGGGCCTCCAACAAATCATTGTCTATTATTTCCTAATAGACTGACAATATCAAGAGTAGTTATGTATGTTACACATAGGTAAAGTAGACAGATAAAAGCTCATATACTTTTGAAGCAATTCATATTTAGATTGCTATGTTATGAGGAACATAAGCTTCCAAGTTGATACACTACTTAGTAAAACTTGTGGGTGGAACTTAACAGGCCCTCAAACAAGTCATTGTCTATTATTTCCTAATAGACTGACAATATCAAGAGTAGTTATGTATGTTACACATAGGTAAAGTAGACAGATAAAAGCTCATATACTTTTGAAGCAATTCATATTTAGATTGCTATGTTATGAGGAACATAAGCTTCCAAGTTGATACACTACTTAGTAAAACTTGTGGGTGGAACTTAACAGGCCCTCAAACAAGTCATTGTCTATTATTTCCTAATAGACTGACAATATCAAGAGTAGTTATGTATGTTACACATAGGTAAAGTAGACAGATAAAAGCTCATATACTTTTGAAGCAATTCATATTTAGATTGCTATGTTATGAGGAACATAAGCTTCCAAGTTGATACACTACTTAGTAAAACTTGTGGGTGGAACTTAACAGGCCCTCAAACAAGTCATTGTCTATTATTTCCTAATAGACTGAAAATATCAAGAGTAGCTATGTATGTAACTTTTGGTAGATAAAACCCAATCTGATCTTGAAACCATTAATGAGGGCATTGCATTGCATTGTAAAAAGATACAAAAATACTAATAAATGCATGTCATACTAATCATTTCTTAAGACCTCTCTTAAGCAGCAGTAAAACTATATTAATTAAAGTACAGATATAATACGTAATTTTGTGGAGATATATATGATAAATGTGTAATATTATGAACTTAATATACTGGATTTTTACCACTGTTTCTGTACTTTGTTTTTGCCAATGTTTCCATACTTCATTTTTTTTCGCCCTTTTATTCATATGTGTGTCAAAAGGAATTTTTTGCTGTCGATGGGGAGGAGTGTGAGAGTGCAGCTATATTTAGGTTTGCGAAACTGATTTGCTCGCCGCACTCACACGTTGTGGGTTGAATGCCCAAGTCTTTTTCGCAACTCCAGGAAGCGTGTGGTGTGGCCAGAGAAAATAAGTGCACTTAAACTTCACCAAGTTTTGGAGAATTGTGATTGGTCTCCAGGAGGCGATTCAGGACCATCCTTGGAGTCCTGAATCCGGGCAGAGCCGGAAAAGGACGCATTGTAAAAAGGACAATGGAACAACGAACAGGATAATGGAAAAAGTGTAGGGTTGCCTGAGTCGAAAGAAGGAAGGTAAAGAATGCAACGTTCTCTTGGACATTGGCAATTTTTTTTAGGCGTAGCACGTGGCATGCTCCTTTTACTTTTTAATTTTTATATATATATTTTATTGCTTATTTCCTTGTCGTTTCTTCTAATTTTGAACATTGTTATATAGAACAGTGGTACTATACTATAATTAAAAGCAATGTAAAGCAACTTGGGGTTATCAATGTCTTCGAAATGACAATGCAATGTACTACACCACAACAATAAAGATTTAAAGTTGTTTGGGGTATTTTTTAATTTATCATTATTACATTATTATAAAAGGAAAGCAACTATTTAAGGCCTTTCAAAATAGCTTTTACTTTTACTGATTCCAATCATTAAGCCTAGCTTCCCTTTCTAGAAACAAGAAAGCTGTTTGAAAAAACTGTGTACTTTCTAAAAAAATTTTAATTTTCAGCAAAAATTTAGGGCAATTATCTAAACAATATTTAAAATTGTCAAATGTTTTCTGTTTTAACTTTGTCATTAGTGCCTATTTTTATAATATTTAAGTCGGCACAAGAATTTACTTTTTTGGCAGGAGTTTTAATTCAAATCAGATCTAAAAGCTGTATTTATTATCAACTGAACTTTATTATACTTCGAAACACTTTATAAAAAAGCATATTAGTTTCTAATAGCTTAAATTTTCATTTTTATGACTAACCTGTTATAATTTTTAAAATTTCAGCCTGTATCCAAAAATCATAGGCTGTAAAATTTAGTGTTGTTAAAATATCTTATGTAGTTTATTCTTGGAATCTATCAATATATATAAGACAGAAATAATGCGGGAATTGAAACGTTAAAAATGTGTATAGAAAACTTTATTCTATGATTGTAATTAGCATTGACATAAAACCAAAATATTCACAAATTAGTCTTATATTTAACATAAATATTACTTTTTAAATTAACATAACTCAAAAAATAATTTTGACAACTTTATATTTTCAATCAAGAGAAATTAAATAAGATTATTTTAGATTTAAAATTTGTAAATCAATGAGTAGTCCATAATATAAATATTTGTAATTCACTTAAAATAATAGATCAACTTTAAATAACGATATTAGTGGAAAAATCGAAAACATTTTATTGTTTTTTTTTTTTTTAAATGTCAGGTTTTTAGGCTTCGAAAACTGAATTTAGTTGGTTTGTAGAGTCTTTATTGGTGGAAATGCAGCTGTTTAATCACCTCCAGAAGTTTCTGAAATAAAACGCAAGTGAGCAGTTATTAGGTTAAAATTTTGATAGTTAGAGTAAAAAATAGCTTTTATGTAAATAAAATACTGCAGAATATTTCTAAATATTTATAAAATTATAAAAATACTTCTTTAATTTTTATACAGTAAAAGCTTTAAATGATCTTTATAAAACAGTATTTTTTGCTACACCTTAGCAGTCATAACTGTACCGCTAATTTTCAGAATTTTGTAAAACTTAGAATGTATATTTTTAATAGTATGATGTATGCATTGAGAAAAAAAGTTATACATGAATTCATTTAGAGAGATATTATTGGTATTTATGTTAAAACTTCATGTTTCTTTTTTCTTAAATTTTTGCTAGAAATTGACTCAATTCGGTATAATTTATTTATACTTAAGACCATACCCATTCTTTATATTCAGTGCATACATAATGTATATAGGTCTACAATTATCCAAGTAAAATTGATAAGATTAATTATATTTTTAGCCATATGTTTTAGAATTAAGATGGTGGCGTAAAGTTGAAAAATGCTTCTTTTCCAGAATTAAAAAAAAATTATATTTTTACATTTCACATAGATTTATCAGCTAATATTATAATAACATTAAGAGAAATTTTCATAAAACCACATTTAAAAAGGCTTACTCCGAAAGTGGTAGACTACCATGAAATGTGTTTTTTTTTATCTTTTTATAATGATTACATTCATTCGTGTACCTTTAGTAGGTAGCAGTAAACTATACAAATTTCCATTTAACCAAAAAATGTGTAAACATTGAACTCAGTTGTTTTTCTTAATTTATTCATTAAAATGCATTATAAAAAATACCTCACCGTTAATTAAAAACCTCCCTTGTTACTTAATAAATTTAAGGCGACAATGATTTTTTTTCAAGGAATAGCTTTGGTTTTTAATTAATTTGTTTGAAATTTTAATATACTATTAGCAATAGATGTATGTAGTAATTGTTAATATTTCAATATAGGAAATTGCTATTTTTTAAAATTATAAACATTTAATATTTTTCTTTTACTTCAAAACACACCATACGTATTTCTTTTACATGTAATATTAACGCTTTTAATTTAGAAGGCATCTTTTTGACATAATAGTTGCTAACATAAGGATTCACATCACTTATATTTAAAATGCTAAATTTGAATTTATTTTGTATGTCAGATGGCAACTTTTATTTGACAAGCACATTTCTTTAATACACAGAATCTAGGGTCACTGATAATTTTTCTTGCACTTGAAAACACACCATATGTATTTCTTTTACATATAATATTAACACTTTTAATTTAGAAGGTAACTCTTTGACACATATTACTTGCTAACATAAGGATTCACATCACTAATATTTAAAATGCTAGATTTGTATTTATTTTATATGTCAGATGGCAGCTTTTATTTGAGAAGCACATTTCTGGAATACACACAATCTAGGGTCACTGAAAATATAACAATAATAAAAATAAGCATTTTACTCCAACAAAATATCTGTACCAGTTTTCTTGAATAAACAATCAATATAATATGCTCAATATAATATGCAATATAAGAAATTTAATCATTTTCTATTTTGTATAAGGAAAATGTTTCAAAAATGTCAAATGTGTGTTACAAATAGAAAGGCGTTTGAGATTTTTAAATATTTGTAAATTACGAAATATTTTATTATGAAAAACATTTAGGCTGCTTGTAAAAATAATATCTTCTCATAGACTGTCATACATTATAATATAGTTTTATAGGAAATTTGAATTTTCTGTAATAATCTGAACAAACTGTAATATATTTAATTTAAATCACCATTGCTTTCCTTATACTCGTATATTTATAAATAAATGACTACATTTTATAACCAAGAACCGAGATAGTTATCTAAGTTTATATTACCGAAAAGAAAAATTTATATATATATATATATATATATATATATATATATATATATATATATATATATATAAATATATATATATATATATATATATATATATATATATATATATATATATATATATATATATATATATATATATATATATATATATATATATATATATATATATATATATATATATATATATATATATATACATATATATATATATATATATATATATATATATTATATATATATATATATATATATACATATATATATATATATATACATATATATATACATATATATATATATATATATATATATATATATATATATATATATATATATATATATATATATATATATATATATATATATATATATATATATATATATATATATATATATATATATATATATATATATATATATATATATATATATATATATATATATATATATATATATATATATATATATATGAAAAGCGAAATTCTCTATTTATATCAGTTCAGAAACATTTGTAGATATTCAGTTGCGCCCGTTAGTTTCCCTGCTCTTAAAGTGTGTCTATAAATTGAAGCAGTCAACGTGTAAACAGTCAATCGGAAAGAGCGTTTTCAACGTACGTAGTTTTCATTTCTCAGCATATCTTTGTTAATTAGAGCGTTGCTTTGTATGTTATCAAGATATAGCGTGTCTTCATATTCAATGGTAAGTTAAGTGAATTTAATTTCCAATAGCTTGCAAAACTTATTTTCTGTATATTTCTAGAATGTTGTTGATTTATTTCGGTGTGGAAGATCGATGAATATTTCGATAAACTTTATGCTTATTATAGGGGATGTAAATTTTTAAAACTGCTTACTTAGTTCTAGTTTGCAATTTAAGGACTAAGGACAGTATCTTTTAATTTTATGCAGGATTATTTGATATCATAGAAACACATATATATTAAATAGAATTTATAATGATTTTGTGATGTTTAATCTCTAAATATTCTTTGTTATACGCTAGTAGCCATTAATGAAATATTTCTTAATACAGTTTATACCATTTAACTGAGTGCATGTTTAATAAAACTATTAGTTCAGTTAAATGAAATAAACTATTCAACGAAATAAAGTACATTTAAATGTAATTTTTAATAAAAATATTTCTTCCAAAACTACAACATTAAATATATCATAAGAAATAAATGAATCAATTTCAGAAATTTTAAATTTATGTTGTAATTAAAGAGCATAGGACGTTAAATTTTAATTCTATGTAGAATAATTTTATATCAACAAAAGAAATATATTTCGCACAATTAATGACATTTTTGAAATTTTCTGTCTGTTATCTTTTATTTTTTGTTTAATTCTAGCAGTGCTCAATAGAATATTTCTTAAAACAAATTATTTCATTTGACCGAACTATATGAGATGTTGTTTTAAATGAACCTTCTGATAGAAGGATTTCTTTGAAATATTTATCTAGTATGAAGAGTTTCTAGAAAGTTTTAATGAGCAAAACTTTAAAAGGATTAGAAATTATGCCACATTCCTTGCTTGGATTAAATAAATATCATAGGTCAATGTAACAGCTGTGCTTGATAACGTACAAAAGTACTTTATATGTAACATTAAATTAATTCGTGAAGATTATTTTCTTTCTAAAAAAGAAATATGATGTTTAAATAATATCCGTATACAAATATAAATATTTTATTTTAGATTCATAAAAAAGGAGTGGAGTGAAGGTCTAAAAATATGCCAAAATTCAACTAAGACGGCAAATCTTTTTATCTCAAAATATCAAGACCTGCATATAGTGTCATAACGTAAAAATAATTATTACAATTGATTTGATTGCATTGTTAAACTATTTTTTTTGTATTTCATTATATATTAAATATCACCACTCTCGTTATATATTTTTTGATCATTTATAATTATGCCCCAGAGAAAAAAACAAATGAAATATCTATATAAATGAACAAGATGTCGTTTATTAAAGATGAATTTAAACTAATTTTTATGTAGTGATATATTCTATGCATTTATAAACAAGCTTAAAATTTTGTTAGATAGCAGAAGGTCATTTATTTACATATAGCGAAAAGCACTTGTGCATTTCAAACTCACTCTTATGTCAGTAATCTAATCTGTATGTAAAACCATCAATAATCTACTGTTTATATTGTTCATGAATAATAACACAGTGACTGTTATAAGTATATGTCTGTGTGGTATACCTAAAGATCTAAAGTAAATTAGCATTAAAAATCGTAAAATGTCCTTTACATTTCTGCATTATTCATGGTTGTTGCATAGTTTTATTACTGAAACATACGATGATCATAAGGTTCAATAGAAGTTAATACATTAAGCAATCATCTAAATCAATTAATGTATTGTTAATTTTAACAAAGATTATTTTTTATCCCAACTCGTGATTTTTTAGTGCAACTTATTATTTGAATATAAAATTAATTTCCAGCAAATAAACTTTATTTCGATATATGTAGATTAAATTTCCTATAAACGGATTTAAAAACAATTGAGAAATGTAGGAATGCAGTTCATGTCAAAAATTTTGAAAGAAAAGAAAGTTTTTGTTACGTCCTGGAAATTTTAAGTTTTTTAAAAGAAAATATTTTTCTTTTTTGGATCTGAACTTTATGTAGCTGAAAAATATTTTAGAAAAATAACTGTTGATCAGTAATTATACAAGGAGGACTAAAGAAGACGGATTTTGTTTATTTTCCCTTTCCAGGAGGCGAAAGGCATAATTCTTCTTCTATGATACCCAGTGGTAAAGGGGGTGCCATTCCATATCCTGGTTACAATTCGTTGCCAAGACCTGGACATGGAGCCCCTCACCAAGGAGGACCTGTCAACGTATCCAAGGGTGAAGTAGAAGTTGTCAACAATCAAAGCATGAATCAACAAGGTGTTCCTTTACAAAGAGAAGGAAGTCTGCGAATCAATGCTGGACCGGGTGATAATACAAGAGGTCGCATGTATCTCTCCCTTCATAGGGGTCCATCCTCTTCTTCCACATCAGACAACAATTCTGATGCGACATACACTGACTCGGAACCAATCACGAGAAGGCCAAGAGGAAATCCTTCACTTGAAGGACAAAATAGTAAGTTTTATCTGTCCTAAAATGTTGTTTCATTATCAAAAAATATAAATAAATGTGGCATTGATCACTCCAAATCTTTGGTTTTGATGCAAAAAATGATGTAGCAAAAGAATTTCATTTTTAATTATTTCCTCACATTATATTAGTACAAATTTCTAGAATACAAGATCATTATAACTATTGTCTTACAGTATACGAATACATAGAAATTAGTATTTCCAATAACTAACAAAAGTATTTATATGAATTGAATTCATAATCAATCATAAAATATAATAGCTTGCTTGAGGGTTGGTACATGAAAATAGAAATTTGCTAGTTTCAGAAAACCAAGATTTTTAAAATTGTTATAAAATTATGCAAAGATTTTTAAGATGTTTTAGACATTTTGCTCTGCTTAAAAATTCACAAAAGCATCCTCTTATTTCGTTACATCAGAACAATACAAACAATACAAATTTTTGCAAAAAATATGTTATTTTACGATCTGTAAAATAACTTAAAGCTAAATATTGTATAATCTTACGATTTTCATTAAAATAATTTTAACTCTATACTCTACATAATAAATTAAGCGATAGTTAAAAATGATAGAAGTTGAAACAAAAAGTAAAAATTATATATAAATTATAAGTATTTAGTTATTAAAAATACCTTAAATCTTTAATTAGCTAAATGATAACAATTCGTCTAAAAGATATTAGAACTATTCATAAAATAAAGTTTTGTCCATTAAACAAAATTCTTCTTAATCTTACAAATCATGTATAATATGCATTTTGAGGACAATTTTATTCATTATTTTTTTCATACATTCATTCTCATGAATTGAGAGTGTCATGACATTATACCATAAGAGTTTAATCCAACCTAAAGAAAATCACATACTCTTATACAAATTAATCAAGAATTAAAAAATTTTCAGATCAATACAGATACAATTTATGTATGCATTATAAGTCGCACACAATATGCGACTTACACAGTGAATTAATAAAAGTTTCACGAGAAATTAAAACCTTGAACTCTCAACTTTTTAAATAGTAAATTGTTTAATTTTGTTAATAAAAATATATTTCTAATTTTCAAACTTTTTTCATACTTATTATCAGTTATTCTCTGTTGATGAGAACATAGATTGTAAAAAAAATGTTTCAACAATGTATTTGTGAATATTTTACGTTTCAAATTTGATGTATTCTATTTCTAATTAAGCGATAAGGTAAAAGTTGGACTTTTTTTAATTGATTTTAAAATTATTGAGGTATTTTTAATCATACCCATGACTTCCTACCACAGTTCCCAATGGAACATGTTTAAATGTATTTTTCTAAGGTTTTATGCGTCATATTAAGATTAATGCCAGATAAAAATGTTTAATATTATAAATATTTTAGTGTTATGTCAAAAATAGCTTTGCATAACAGACATTTTTCTGACTTAAAAAGGGGAGTTTAATGTCAATAATACCAAAAACTAAATGAAATAATATACTAAAAATATATAAATTTAATGTATAAAACTTTAAAAATTTAAAAATTTATTTTTTGATATTGAATTACGTTCTCGACTAAACTACTCCTGATATTTGCTATAGATATTTTTTGCTTTCATCCTGTATAATGCGTATAAAGAATCTGAATATCTAAAATGAATTTGAGAAGTCATTTGGCTTCCAAAAATTTGTTCATTGTAGTATGATCGGTTTGATTTGGTTTGGATTGGAACACTTTGATGCACTTTCTTACTCAACAACGGCTAATGATACTAAGCCGTATTGTTTAAAGCCGTAATCGAATAGCTGTGAACGTTTATACCAAAAGGGGGATTTGAACTTACAAACTTTTGTATTGAAATGCAGGCGTGCTATTTACTGGGTCATCCATCGTATCTAAGACACGCGGGGAAAAATGGTTTAACAACCTGTTTCTATAGGATATTCCACTAGTTTTTCTCTCCTACCCTCGTATGCGAACTATAAATTTAGAATCTGTTTCGTATTTAATAAACTCCGTTGAATAAATATATCTAAATATCCTCTGAGATCATTTCTTGTTGTACATATTATGTAAGGCTTATGAATATTCTCTATCCCCATATTCTTCCAAATAGTCAATACCTATCTTTATCCAGAGCAATATTGATCCCAATTATACGGCTTTACGCCATATGCTGTGAAAAGGTAAACAATATTGAATCAAGAACAAGAATATATTTCACTACTTTAGCTACTGCTGTCTCTTGAAAAAAAATTATGAATTTCTCTGTATTATAATGACTTTTGTTTTCGACTAAATACATATGGATATTCGCTTTGGATATACTTTCTTTCCATTGTTTATAAAGCTAATGTAGGTCCTCAGTTTCTAAGAAATATCTGGGAAATCGATAGGTATCAGAGATATGTGTGCAGAAATAGTTCTCTATTCTGCTTCCTAAAGAGGAATATGTTACTATTACTATCCCTTTTACTTCTACTCTCGTATGCATAGGATTAATTACGAATTTGTATCGTAACGAATAATTTCTCTTGACTGAATCTATCAGAATAACTGATAATACTTCCCTCTTTTCCATGTTGTGTAATGTTAATATATGTTATAAACTTCTTTGATTTCTCCGTAAAGACAATTGCTAAGTTTGACCTGTTCAATAGTGATCCAAATCACGTGGCTCAAGCCCTGTGTTGAAAAACCGTCCCCAAATATTGGATACAGGTTAAGAAAATATTTCATTACTGGATATTTCCTCCTACTCTGGCAAGAAAAGTAAAAAATACGAATATCCTTCATTTATGATGTATTTTATTTTCCACTAAGCCTATATAGAGAGTTCCTTTTGGATATTTTTCTTTTGCATATTGTGCAGTTCTACTGTTGGTTCTCATTTCTTATTAGTTCCCAAGGAAAGTTAATTTCTGTCAGATTAATGCATAAATTTTCCATTCATGGTTCCTGGGTGTGTATTCCATTACTAATACCCTCGAACTAAAAGGAAGAAATAAGAATTTGTCTGTTTCCTACTGAATTATGTTCTTGATTGAATCATTTGGAATAGTTCCTGTGATATTTTGTTATTTCTTTATTGTGTAATGCTAATTTAGCTTCTGAAAATTCTCTGGTTGAACTTCTATCGTAATTTCAATGTTAATCTGTATTTTAAGATTTAGTGCCATGTACGTTAAGGAATGGAGTTTAGTCAAAATGCATTCCAGTACGAGATATTCCCTTTTATTCTCAGAAAGCTGATATTAGCAAATATGTTTGACTTATAAAGAATTATGTTCTCCCCTGAACTCTTAATGATAACTCTTTGAGATCCTCCTTCTTTTTTTCCGTAAGAAAAGTGAATTTGGGATATCTAAATACTCAATCTACCATAAAGTCTTTTCTTATATTGATGTATTGTAATTTTAATTTAAATCCTGTGGTACATTATGCACTTAAAATGATCCACAACATTTATTGCTAGGAACATAAGCTCTTCTAATATATTTTCCTACTCCCCTCCTATTTAAAGAAGAAAATCCCTTTATTTTTTAAAATATTTGAAAATTATAGCAATGCATTTTAAATTATTATTTTAATAATTATTCAAGATTTATCATTTTAATTAACAATTACTACTTTAAACGGATATAAAAAGTTTTGTTCATTATAGAAAATGAAATAAAATATTTTGAGGGAAGAAATTATATATTCATTTATAAATATTCACAGATATATATACTGTTATGAGTTTTCTAACATTATTTTAAATAAATATTTAACTAGATAGTAAAGAACATAGTGTTTGTCTTATAAATTTCCCTTTAACTATTAATATTAATATCCCCTTGAGGTATATTTTCCTTACTTTCATTAGTATTGAAAATAATTTTCAATATAATATTCAAACTGTAGCTAAGCATTCTATTAAAATTATGGAACGCATGCATCTCTCTCTCTCTATCTGTATATATATATATATATATATATATATATATATATATATATATATATATATATATATATATATATATATATATATATATATATATATATATATATATATATATATATATATATATATATATATAAATATATATATATATATATATAATAATATTATATATATATATTTATATATTTATATGTTTATATATATATATATATATATATATATATAGTATATATGGGATATATATATACTATATATATATATATATATATATATTTATTTAAAGATATTTTGCATCTGTTATATATACAAAATTGCTTTCTTTTCTTGTAAAATTTATTTTCATTAGTCATGGGATTTTTTATCAATTATTTTATAATTTCGCTATGATTAATTTATACATATGATTACATTTTGAGAGGGAATAATATTTTTTCATAATTAATACGATGATTTGAACTCATCTCTATGCTAAGATAAAATATGATTAGATTTGATTTATGTGAATTTCTATGCTTTTTTATAACTTACCACAAATGATGAATTTCAATATTAAATACAGTCTGCCAAGTTATATTTTTAAAATGTATTATAATTTTTTAAGCATTTTTCAATTTACTGCTATAAAAGGGTAAGTCGTAAAGCATTTTTTTACTGGTGTAAATTCCAAAAACAGTTATTTCAAAATACATGTTATTGTTTATAAATAAGTAGATTTGTTTATCATTTTGATTTGTAAAAATTATACACTACTGGGAAGAAATTAACACTTTATGAAAATTATAATATGAAAGTCTAGATGAGATTCGATTACCAATAAAACCGTTGAATTAAATGAAAGTACGGAAGAAATTAGCTCGTTTTAAAATTACTGCAGCTTTATAAATGCTAAAAGAAATATACACTTTGTATGTACTCATACATACTCACTGACAAGACATAATAAACTCCGTTTTATTGTTTTATTAGAGAGTCCCAAGAATATCATAAAGGCTGCAAATTTATACTATAACAGAAATAAAATATTTTTCTCTCTACATAAATGTAAGAGATATGTAGCATTTATTACCAGTTTTGTGAAATGAAAGCTTGCTTTTAATGTACCCCTTGAGAGTCATGCATCCAGACTCCATAATAAATTTCATGTTGCAATAGACTTACCTTTTACTATCTTTTTTTAACTTTCAAAAATACTAGCGAAGTATGAAATGCTTCAAATGTATATTATTTGGAAAATGAACACGATAATGGATGAAATCAAATTACTTGCCTAGGGAGAAATTTTAAGGCTACATAAACTACAATTAAAATGTTGAATAAAGTCATATCACATTAAATTTTTCACTGATAAAAAAATCTCAAAATAAAATGTCACCATAATTTTAATTGTTTTTTATCATAATTTTGAATAATAATTGTGATTCATAATTTGGAAAAATTAACTCAAATGAAATATTATATAAAATCCCATAGAGACTTTATATAAAATATTTTTAAGATAAACGTAATCAAATATAAAATACTTCAGTGAGTAATATTAATAACAATTAACATAATTTAAGCTTATATTATTTTGTAAAAACGTGGAGCAATAAAAAATAATGCTTTAAGACAATGATTAAATGAAATTACTAAATACGAGCAATAATAAAAATTTGTTCTTTATGGAATACAGCCGCTGTAGATAAAATGTATCATGAAAATGTTACCACTCTGGTAATATTAATGTTAATTGATTTTAAGCATAATTTTGATTGATAATTGTGATTCATAATTTTGAAAAGATTAAGTCAAATGAAATATTATATAAAAACACATACAGGGTTTATACAAAATATTTTTAAGATAAACATAATCAAATATAAAATATTTCAGTGAGTAATATTAATAACAATTAACATAATTTAAACTTATACCATTTTATTAAAACATGGACCAATAAAAAATAAATACTTCAAGACAATGATTAAATGAAATTACTAAATACGAGCAATAATAAAAATTTGTTCTTTATGGAATACAGCCGCTGTAGATAAAATGTATCATGAAAATGTTACCACTCTGGTAATATTAATGTTAACTTTTTTAGCATAATTTTGATTGATAATTGTGATTCATAATTTTGAAAAGATTAAGTCAAATGAAATATTATATAAAAACACATACAGGGTTTATACAAAATATTTTTAAGATAAACATAATCAAATATAAAATATTTCAGTGAGTAATATTAATAACAATTAACATAATTTAAGCTTATACCATTTTGTAAAAACTTGGAGCAATAAAAAATAATGCTTCAAGGCAATGGATAAATGAAATTACTAAATACGAGCAATAATAAAAATTTGTTCTTTATATAATATTGACTCTGTAGGTAAAATAAGTCATGTATTACAATAAAAGAATAACAGTGTCAAAATTTTATTTAATTATTTAAAATGTTACGCAGATGTAAGCGTATCAATGTATTAACTAATTTTGGTAGAAGAGATAAACTCCATACATTAATAGAGATATAGTGTATTAATAATAAAGCTGATAAAAGTAGTAACTGATAAAAGTAGATATGACTTATATCATTTAACAGTTACATTTACAATAGTTTTATATATTTACGCATTAAAAGAATGTTTTAAATATTTTTTAACTATAATACTTAAAAAATGAAAAGTAGTGGTCATTTATTGAATTGTTAAAACTAATTTATATTCAGAATGTAACATCGCGTAATTTTTAACATAACCATTTAATATAAATAAAATCAAATATAATAATAAATACTATTTTTTATTTAAAACAATGTCTTTCAAACACGTAAAACTAGCAGGTCCTAGAGTCAAAATAAATAAAAAAAATGTACGTGCCCTATATAAAATCAGCCTATAAAGAATTGAAAAAGTATTTCAGAAGGAACAAAAAAGGGTTCAATATGAATTCTAAAATACAGAATTGATTGAGGCAGAAAAAAATATAAAATTCTGGAGAACAATTGAGTTCTCTCTTTCAGAACGAACAATTTTTCATTTTTGTAATTCTTTTCACATTTTTTCTCTCTTCCATACTAAGCCAACCAGAGTCAGATATCTATACTGAATATGAAATCATAATTTCATAACCTATAGATGCGTTTGCATGACTTGCATTTCAAATAAGCTTGGAATAGAATAAAAGTTGATAGTATTTGTAAGGGGCTTAATCTGAAATTGAGAATTTATTTTTCACACTTGCTTCTGTAGAATATTAAAGTCTCTTTGGAGATTTCTTTACAAATAATAAAGTCTCAAACTGTATTTTATATAAATTGTACATATTTTGTAAATATATTACCCAGGGAAAAAAGCGTTGAACCGGAATATAAGAAAACCTGTTGTATCTTAGAGTTTTATATACCTTTTTACTTTCTTAATTTCATTGTTTTGTGCTGAATATTTTTTTAACAATAGGTTTTATTTATAGACTTACTAATAGAGTTCATAAGTGCATAAGAAATAAGGAACATTTCTATGTAAGTGTGGTTGACAGTACAACTATAGAAAAATTATCTCTTAAATACGTATTTTGACTTCCTTTTTTTTCTTAAAGGGAAAAAATGCTTTAACCTCCGATGACTTATATTAGTAAGTCAGATATTATTTATAACAGTATTAATCCTATATTTGTTACATTAACTTTATTTCAAGATGAGATTAAATTAAAAATTTTCCGGCACAGTGAGCTGTACCTTGCGCCGCCTTTTTTTAACACATGTTTGATCAAAGATACAACAGCTTCCATGTTCAACAGTTTCTTTTTGGCCTTTTAGATACTAAATTTCTTTTTTTTTGCAAGTAAATATAACCAATCAGATTTTTTCCGTTTGATAAACATCATACTTTCGATTACGTCAAGTAAAAAATTATCATTTATAGTCAAATTTATGTTTGTATTGCAAGAAAATTTCTTTTTTTGTAGCTAAATTTCATATTTTTATTAATTCACTCTTAGTCTACAGAATATAGATATAAAACATCTTACAGATAATCTTATAGTTCATACATAGTAATTTCACTTAAAATATTTTATTTTACTGTATTCGCAATACCAGTGAAAACATTCAGAAGATCTTATTAAATTTTGAAATTCACTGTCTTATGGCCATGTATCGATATATAACTAGTGATCGATATGTTTTGGCTGTGTAAAAATAAAATTTTAATGTATAATTTCAGTATCTTATTATAGGAACCTAAATTTCACCAAGTTTCTAGCATATATTTTCACTCAGTACTATTTGATTTAGGGTTAAGATGAAATAATAGGAAATTTTATTTAACAATTATGGCTTTTAAATTAATGCTTCAAACAATATTTAATTCTACTTTAACCTAAATTTCCCCTATTTATAGCATTAACCTTCATTCAGAAGTGAGAGGTTTTTGTAGGAGAATAAAAAATATTTATTGATATTTTTAACCTTTTGATTTAAAGCATTCGTAAACATGCAGATGAAATATCAAAGGTTCTGAATTTTATCAAATGGCGATGTAGCTGTCAGATACAATTTTCAAAAATTAAATTTAAGATTTTATTACACATCTCCGTAACTCCAGCATCTAAAATAACCAACTAGTACCGAAATCCAACACTTATTTCTTGCTTATACCTTCTTTCAATTCAGTTCAAAAAAATTTCTCACAGTTTTAAGGCCCTTTTTTAAAATATATAAAATCAATAATGAAACGTGGACCGTTACTTTAAGATATTCATATATTTATATTTTTAAATTTACTACCTTATTTTAGGTATTGGTTTAGTTTTCATATTATGTCTGAATTTTCAATATGCTAAAAGGAATGATGCAAAATGGTATTCAGCTAATTTTCTTTGGGTTATGTTTAAAACTAAAAAAGGCAATTATGTCTGAAAAGACCTTTAATGAAAGATTTCATTCTATTCCCTGAGGTAACTTCATAATTACAATATCTATATGCACAATGATCACTCCAATGCGTACCCTGCGGAAAAAATATTTTAACCTTGATTGGAGAACATGTATACATTCAATATAAACTTGAATTAAACTAGTCCATTTAGGATAAATATTTTAGTCTACAGCAGAAAAGTACACACACACACACACACACACACACACACACACATATATATATATATATATATATATATATATAATATATATATATATATATATATATATATATATATATATATATATATATATATATATACATATATATATATATATATATATATATATATATATATATATATATATATATATATATATATATATATGTATATATATATATATATATATATATATATTATATATATGTATATATATATATATATATTATATATATATAGTATATATATATATATATATATATATATATATATATATATATATATATATATATATATATATATATATATATATATATATATATATATATATATATATATACATATATATGTATATATATATATATATAAATATATATATATATATATATATATATATATATATATATATATATATATATATATATATATATATATATATATATATATATATATTCATATATATATAGATATCTATATATATACATATTTATATATATACATATATATGTAAATTATACATATATATATATATATATAGATGTATATGTATATATATGTATAAATATATGTATATATATATATATATATATATGTGTGTGTGTGTGTGTGTGTGTGTGTGTGTGTACATACATATATACTTACAATGCTGTAATCTAAACCGTAACTGATTAACTGAAAAAAATTTTCGTTTTTAAATGCTATTGAAATTCCCATTTTAGATAAGCCTTCATTTTATCCTCAGATTTAAAAACGGTAGTAACTGCTATTCTAATAAGCATATAAGCAAAATACAAACTGTTTTAATGTATAAGAAATAACCACTCCAATAAACCAATAAAATATGTTTTAGATTTTTGGTTGAAATTGGTGGTATAAACGTATTTCGCTAACTTAAATAGAGGACTATTTTTATAGTTTTACGATACAGTTTAGTACATTTATTTATTTTACTCTTTACAAAGATATATAAGATGCTATCCCTCAGTTATTTTTTTTTACTTTACCCAATGAAATAGGTTAGAATTTTACTCTTTCTTTTAAAAAGGTTTCGAAACCCCATAAAAGGCTACTGCATAATGCATGAAAATAAAAGTCAAAAATGAATCCGGAACATGTTTATGATCAATAAGTAAAAATGAATCAGGTAGATGCTGAAGATTCAAGAGTATATCTATATTTATTCCAAATCCTTCTTACCGTAATTTTCGTACGATAAGCTAAATCGATATTTATATATCAGACTTGCACATATAAAATATGAACACTAAATCTTTTTTTAAGTTCAGACATAAGAAAAAGAGCGATTTTGCTCCAGTTTATTACTGCTCTGGATAAAACTTCTGTAATTGGATTCACATCTTAAAATATATTATTATGGGACTGGATAAATATTCTATCTTTAATAACCTATAGATAAGTACATATCTTTATAGACTGGTAAAAATCTGCACTTTCAATATCTATTCTGTACGCCATCTAGCACATTATGATTTCTATACGCAGTTAAAAAAATTAAGGTTCCAAATCAGACCCGATAATGACTTGAGATATATGAATTATTAGAATTCTTAAACTCTTCAAAAGTAAAATTTATCATTTGTTATATTACGAGTTTAGAATTTTTATAAATATTCTATGAATAATAACTTAAAGATACGTAGAAATCTTTACAGACTGATAAAAATCTATGCATTCACAATCTATTTCTATGTCATCTAGCACGTTCGGATTTCTATACTCAGTTATAACCGCAGTAGCTCAGTCGGCAAAGGCTACAACCTCGTAACTGAAATGTTGCGGGTCCGGGGCTCGAGTCGGCCTAAGTTCCGTCGTATTAATTAAAGTTGATAGAGGCACTCAAAATATGTTCGAGGTTATAACGTCCTCCAGGTTCTCAAACGATAACTCTGGGGGTGGTAGGCCAGGCCTGGGGGTGTTCTACGTGGTGCCTGCTTCTTACTTGGACCTATCGGGGATAATGTTACTCACGTCCGTATCATATCTTATCCCTTTCATGGGCCATATATTTCTCACTCCACATTTCTAAACTTTTAAAAGCAGAGCTGCTAATTTTATTCAATCGGTGGAACAATTGATGACAGTTCAAAACCGAAGCGGGAATCGGTCTTTAATAACAAGACCAATATATTATATTGGATTTTGCGCTTCCCATAGGTGTATTTTGTAAGATCGTGTAGGTGGGAAGTAATCTTCCCACGGCCCATGAAAGGGTTAAGCTACACACGGTCCCCGGGTGGTGCTAAATGGGTAACAGATTCGAAGCCTTGTATTGGTATAAAGTCATATAGTACCTGTATTGCCAACTACATTAGGAAAGTAATCTATACTCAGTTAAAATTATTAAGTAATATATCAGAACCGATAATGAGTAGGGCTATATGAATCATTAAAATTTTTAAACTCTGCATGAGTATTCAAATAATAAAATTTATGATTTGTTATATTACGAATTTAAAGTTTTTATAAATATTCAGCCCATAGTAACTTACACGTATAAATCTTTATAAACATGAAATAATATATACTTTTAATATATATTCTGTACGCCATCTAGAGTTTTCTAATTTCTATACTCAGTTAAAAGCGTTAATATTCCACTTTGGAACCGAAGAAAACTTGGGTAGTATAAATCATTAGAATTTTAAAACTCTGAGTATGAAGATACTAAAATTAATCCTCCGTTATATAACGACTGTAAAATGTTTAAGTATGCAAAAAGAAATTGGGAATATATAGATGATTTAGGATAATATATTTATTCCAAATCCTTCTTTGCGTAATTTACATACGATAACTTAAATTGATGTCTATATATCAGACTTACATAGACTAAAATAGCACTAAATCTTTATTTAATATCCTACACGAGAAAAATAATTTTTCTACAATATTTCACCACTCTGTATAATACTTCTGTAATTGGATTAACAAAATATTTTACTATGGTACTGAATAATATTTTTAATACCGAATAAGTATCATTCTATGCCTATACATAAATAGAGACTAGTGAAAATACTTTAAAAATATATGTGGTATATTGTCTGGCACGTTAGGATTTCTATACTTAAAAAACAGTAGTAATATTTCAAATGAAAATTGGTATTTAAATAGTTTATATTAATCTATAACATTTTAAAACTCTTCAGAAGTATTTGGCTAGAAAAATTTATATTTTGGTTTATAAGTCTGAAATTTACAAACTTATGATAATGTCGACATGTACGTATCTGTTTCCTTTAAAATATATTATTATTTTAATAAATAAATAATACTTCCCATCCATAATAACAAATGAATGTGTTATATTTAGATGTCTAAAATACAGAATAAAGTATAAATATATATAAAAATATAATTTATAAATACTCCTGAACGTTAAAATTTCAAGACACAGTTAGGTAAATTTTATATGTTCCAAATCAAAACCTATAATGATTTTAGTATATGAGTCACTAAATTTCTAAAACTTTTTAGGTGTGTTAGCATAATAAAAATTATCTTTTTTACCTGGGTTTGGAATTCAGAAGAACTTGTAAACTATAAGAAATAAAAATCTATTCATCTGCCTATATTACAGTATATTATACACATAATTTTTTATAAATTATAATAAATATATTTGGATTAAAAAAGGTCGACAATTTTTAAATACATCATATCGCCAAATCTGAATTTTGTGATTTCAAATATCTTTCAACAACTTTTAAAATAAAAGAGACAAAATAATTTAGTTTCTTAATGTTATTAGCTAAAACTTTGAAAGAATTTAAGCATAATAAAAATTGACAGATATATGGGGTTCAAATTATAAGCACAGAATATTTACAAGAAATAATCATTTATCATTCTATCTATGCATATATACATATAATATATAATATATATATATATATATATATATATATATATATATATATATATATATATATATATATATATATATATATATATATATATGTATGTATATATATATGAAGTGAGGGAGAGCCTTTTGAGAAAGGATTTATATATATAAATATATAAAAGAGAGAGAGAGAGCGATATATTCATGGATAACTAAATATAGATATATGTGTGAGTGTGTGTGTTAGATAATGTATGGAAAAGAATAAATTTATATACGTCGAAATTATTTGTTTTTTTAAATAGGTACCAATTAGTTTTACATGAATGTATTGTATATTTGTGTGTTGCTTACTTTAAATAAACTATAAAAAATAGGAATGAGAAAAGTGTTTTTATAATAGTGAATCTACAGCTATGAATCATTATTTATAACCGTGGTATATAGAAAAGAATAAATTTTAATAATAATTTAAACACCTTTTAAAAATAATCCAGTGAAATATTTTGCATTTATCTTCTTTAGACACCGGTTAAAACATAGGTATAAAATATTTCAAAGTTACGAAATTAAGTTAAAACAGTCCATTTTTTATTTTTATTTAATTCCCTATTTTAAACACAACTCTTAGTATACATGAACCAATTTTTGTTTTCTAAAATTTCATATTATTTTTTATCCTCGGTGCATTTTACCTGTACGTACAGGGAATATTTAAAATCATTTTTTTCATTTCTTCGTCTGTGGTTATCTAAATTTCAGGCAGGTCTGCCCTTTGAATACAGATTTTGCCCACAATAAGGGAAAGTAAAACTAAAATGGGATTATAAAACGCAAACTGAATATTTAACATAGGTTAAGCCTGCTGTACGCTTTCATTTATTTTAAGGACGTTTATTTTTGAAATGCTGCCCGGAGAGAAGGATGGAAGACATAATACTTAAATATGTTCTAAAATAAGCATGAAATATAACTTTTATTTGAATGGGTTTCGCTGTGTTTTCAAAAAAGACGTTCTTTGATAAATTAACAATTCGTTTTGCTTTCCAAAGTGAAACATTTGGGTCACTAAGTAAATATTGTTAAAGTATTCATTTTAATGGCCATAGAAAGACCACATTTCAGTCATTATTTCTAAAATAGAAGAAGAATTTAAATTTAGAATATTATATGCTTTCCAAGCCATAGAATTCGCAAAGGAAAATTAAACATAATACAGAAAATTTTACTGGAAATGTATAAAATTGGAAAGTTATGAATAGATGTACAAACCTTAATCTCAAAAATTATTTTCTGTTGTACTTTGAGAAATTATTCACATAATTCACATAATATAGACACACGTATATATATATATATATATATATATATATATATATATATATATATATATAAAGATATATATATATATATATATATAAATATATATATATATATATATATATATATATATATATATATATATATATATATATATATATATATATATATATATATATATATTATATTTATATATATATATTAATATATATATATATATATATATATATATATATATATAAGTATATATATATATATATATGTATATATATATATATATATATATATATAAAGTTTTATATATATATATATATATATATATATATATATATATATATATATATATATATATATATATATATATATATATATATATATATATATATATATATGTATGTATATATATATATATATATATATATATATATATATATATATATATATATATATATATATATATATATATATATATATATATATATATATGTCTATTTGTGGGTGTGTATCATACGTTTATATGCATGTAACAATAATTAATTAAAAAATAGTTTTCTTTAAGTTAGAACATTAATCAAGATAATTTTAAATGAACATGCGAAAAAGTTTTAAGCATTCTTCTTTTAAAAGCAATGTCGCTAATTACATATATTATCTTTTAAAAATGAATACAGCTCAGTAAAAATGTATCCGCAAAAATTCATTTGCTTTCTGTAGTAAAATTTTAAATTGAAATTTTGCTCTTTGAACAAACAGCTTTCTGAAAGAAAATATTCTTAATTTTTATGTTCATGTCTGCTCCTGATTAGTTTATAAATTAGCAAGTAAAATTTTAAAATTTACTGGTGTTAATTCTATAGAACAAAAATATATATGAACTAATTGAAATATATTATGAACTCTTAGCATTTATTCTTATTATTCAATTCTTATTTATTAGTGTGAGCTAGAAATACCATTGGTTATTTATTGAAGCATGATTAAGATATATTTTAGAATTTTCAGTTTCAATTTCCTAAATTTTGGGATATTTCTAAACTAATTTTCTACAAATTTTAACCACCTAAAATTTCTTTCTTTCATTTATTTTTTTAATTTTTAACTTTATTTTTTAAACTATTTAAATGCTTTCACAGAAAGTATTATTGACTTGTTTAGAAATCTGTTGCTGTCTGGATTACGGCAGAAAAACTTTAGAAACCAGCTTTAGCCGTGCAAGCCAGAAAAAAAATATGGAACTGATTTACCCACAAAGATTTAAATCTCTCTTAGTTTCAAATCTGAAAAGTTGTTAAATGTTTGAATTCATTTTTATCTTAGTTGAATTTAAGTTTACAAAATCTCTAAATTAAATAGACTGTCTAATTTAGCGTCTATAAGGCTTTTGAAATCAATAGCTGTCATGTTAAAGTAATTCTTATATATTTTTTTCTATAATTTTTATATATTATAAGATGTAGTTATGTTTAAATCCTATTTTATTCGTATTTTGTGCTAAAAGACCTTTAAAGTTTTCAGTTATTTTTGCTTCTACTACCAAATACTTTGGAAAATAAATATATTTCTTGGAATAGAAATAGTTATTTTAGTTTCTTTAATTATTTCGGTGCCCCACTTGCTACGTAATTTGCTATATTACGTAATGTAAGGCTGAAAAACACAGTAATTAAAATATAGTGTTATAATTCGTAATAGTTTTTGTAAAAATTAGAAATATTAGTAGACTAAAAACATTTAATTTACATTTAACCTTATCCACAAATGTATTTTTTTTCTACTCTGCATTATGTATTCATTAAGTCAACTTTAATTTCTTTTTGATTTCATAACATTAATAATTATTGCATAGCAAAGGATTTTGAAAAATAGATTAGGAGAATCCAGTAAGCCAGAATTAAAAAGCACAATTAAAGTCAAAGAAGTTTTATACATATAATATATATATATATATATATATATATATATATATATATATATATATATATATATATATATATATATATATATATATATATATATATATATATATATATATATATATATATGTATATATATATATATATGTATATATATATATATATATATATATATATATATATATATATATATATATATATATATATATATATATATATATATATATATATATATATATATATATATATATATATATATATATATATATATATATATATATATATATATATATATATATATATATATATGTATATATATGTATATATATGAAGTGAGGGAGAACCTTTTGAGAAAGGATTTATATATATATATATATAAAAGAGAGAGAGAGAGCGATATATTCATGGATAACTAAATATAGATATATGTGTGAGTGTGTGTGTTAGATAATGTATGGAAAAGAATAAATTTATATACATAGCAAAGGATTTTGAAAAATAGATTAGGAGAATCCAGTAAGCCAGAATTAAAAAGCACAATTAAAGTCAAAGAAGTTTTAAAGAAAATTGAATTACATAAAAGAATATTTGAGCGTGTACATAAAAATAGATATTTTAATTTAATATTCCATTCACAATTATTTGAAATTTGAATTTAATTTCCTCTTCGAAACTAAAAACACCAGAAATTCACATTTATTTTTTCTTTTTATCGTAATTTAAGATATTTAATCAGTAAAGCAAGTACATTAATCCTAATATTTTATTGTTTGATATTTCTATTACTTTGCAATTGCACTAAAATGATTAAAATTTCAAAAGTTTTAAATTAAAAATAGCTAGTCCATTTCATCTTACAAACTTTTATTATAAATTTCTAAAATTACTTTACCCATAAAATTTTATTTATATCTTTCAATCTTAATCATAAACTCTATTAAATTTCCAGATTTCCTTAGAAATATAGAAAAAAAATGATGTGTGTAGAATTCCATATTATTAATTTACATAAAAATTGCAAAAATGTTCGATTTTTAAATGAAGAAAACTGTGGAGTCCAGAGATAGCAAACAGGATTTTCTTTAAGTGCCAAATCAAAATAAATTGGCTGAACGATGGCCGAATGGTTAGGGTGCTGGCCTTCGGAACCGGAGTTCGTGGGTTCGAATCCCACTATGGCATGGATGTACGTAGCCGTTCGGAATCGGCTTTAAGCAGTAGGTCCCGGTCTCATTAACCCTCGTGTTGCAAAAAGTAGACCGTAGGACTCCAAAACCAAAACCAAAATAAATTGAAATGCAAACTTTTTCTAATTTACTATTTTTATTCTTCCTCTTGATTAGTACTTAATTTTTTGGTGTCAAGAAAATTTTCCGGTGGGCTTTACTTAGCATAACTATTATGTAAATTTTATTCCTCATTAACATAGTCCACAGCAAAATAGACTGGAAATGTAACGTATATTAATTATCAAACATAAGATACATTTGTATCTTCATACATGTATCTATACATAAACACAATACTTCTTTACATACTTATATATACAATACATATATTATATATATATATATATATATATATATATATATATATATATATATATATATATATATATATATATATATATATATATATATATATATATATATATATATATATATATATATATATATATATATATATATATATATATATATATATATATATATATATATATATATATATATATATATATATATATATATATATATATATATATATATATATATATATATATATATATATATATATATATATATATATATATATATATATATATATATATATATATATATATATATATATATATATATATATATATATATATATATATATAATTGGTGAGTTTTACATGAAGAAGGAGAAAGGTATGGAAGAAAATTTTATGTGGAAAATAAAGCATCAAATATAATGTTCAAAAGTACATTTTCCAATAAAGTTTGTCAAAAGAATACTTTGATTCAATAGTGTGGTACAAGCTGTGAAACATGGGAGAATTATAAATTAACGTGTCACCAAAACTTTCAAAATCAGTAAAAATATCAAATTTTTACAATTTACGAGGCATAGAATTACTAGACAATGGACTATAACCGTCAGAAAAGAGAATAACTAGATATCCTTTTTATTTTATAACATGGATCTAGCTTTTCATTTACAAAACGAAAGAAAAACACTGTTTACCAGTTTGAATTTGATAGTAGAGGATGTGTTTAGGTTTCACCAGCTGTAAACATTTTATTATCATATCAAATGCTTCCTTTTCAATATCATTTACTTTAAAGATTAAATACCTGAAGTTTGTAGCTTGCATGCATATGTTTTCTAATTACTTTATATATTTGTATTCTCTAATTTACTTATCCTCTGTAATAGACATTTTTATACAAATGATTTCTGATTTATGTTGTAACAGATGATTTTGGTAATATAAAACTGAGAGATCGATCTAGTTTTTATATTTTGCAGTAGAGATCTTACTGGCCACATAAACACAAAAAATAAACTTCGACTATGATTAAAAGAAGATTTTGGAGTTTATTTACTGTAGAAACATTTGCTGACTTATAAACAAATTATTTTGATAAAATAATTTGATGCAAAATTTTCTGAATATCTTACAACAAACATATTAAAACCAATAAAACTAGATTTTTTTTTTTTAAATGGGAAAACTTTTCGTATTATTTAAGATGACGTTTCAACAGAAATCTATTTTCAAATTCCATTAAAGTTGGTGATAAACATTTGCATTTTCCATATTTATTTCTTAAATGGTTTTAAAGCAGAATTTCTCGGCATTAGTACTTCTTCTTTTTTTGTTTACAACATTAATTTAAAGGCGTAAAGTTTAATATGTTAAAAATTTTGGTACAGTTCTTTTATAATTCAAATGTAATTTAGAGTAATCACTGCGAACAAACATTAAAAAGTTTCATAGGTGAAAATTATTCATTTATATTTAATTAAATTTTTTTTCAAGCTTATTTGTGCAAAAAATATCTGTTGAAGAAACTGCAGCAAAAATTATTTTTAAATAAATTTTACGAAGAAGATTTCTTCTTATCAAAATAATATCTTGGAACTAAAAAGAATATTTAAAATAAAAATCATTTTTTAAATATTTGAGTCTTAAATCTTTAGTCATTAATGGATTTGCAATATTTTAAAATGTTCTAATCCGTTAAAATTTAAATTTATGATTAGTTTATTTTTAAGTAGAAAATTTTAATGTTTTCATCATTTTTAATCATTTCTTCTGCTAACTTTCTCAATGTTAAAAGTATTTGTAAAAATAATGGGATTAAAACACACACATAAACGACAAGAGAGAGAGAAAGAGAAAGGGTCTGAATAATAGTAATTTAATTTGGTTTGCCAAGACAATCTGTAGCCTTATCTAATATTCGTATAGGGTCAAATATGCAGTACATGAGATGCACTGAAATATTTTTAAAAAAATTAATTAAAAAGTTAACTTAAAGCCTCATTATTTCAAAAAATATAAACAATCTGCAAATACCATTTTTTTTTCTGGATACTGCTTTGGACGAATAACTAGCCAACTCTTTCTAATATAAAGAGTTTGTCTCCCACACCTTGTAAGACATTTGTCACCAGAGTAACTTTTTTCGATTATGAACTGCAACAGTATTTTTATGGTACAACAGCTTCTCGTCTAACGCATTTGTACTCAAAGTCTAACTAGTACCTATCGTAACTGAGGGAATTCACCACACTCGATCTTTACTTGAACATATGCTTAGTCTCTTTGTTTATTTAAAATTTTTTTCGTCACTTGCAGCTACCCCAATTATCATTCTTAATGCTGTCATAATACTTAAAATTGTCAAACTACTCTTTTTATACTGCGGAATGTATGAAAATATTAAAATTACTATTTTAAATGAATTTTTCTTCTATTTTTTATAATTGCATTTTTTTAAGCATTTTCATTTCAACATTTCCCATACTTGAAATTTTCAAACATTTTTTATATTTTAGAGCGTAGTGATATTTATCTCTCTCTCTTTCTCTCTCTCTTTCTCTATATATATATATATATATATATATATATATATATATATATATATATATATATATATATATATATATATATATATATATATATATAATATATATATATATATATATATATATATATATATATATATATATATATATTATATATATATATATATATATATATATTTATATATATATATATATATATATATATATATATATATATATATATATATATATATATATATATATATATATATATATATATATATATATATGTATATATATATGTATATGTATATATATATATATGTATATGTATATATATATATATATATATATATATATATATATATATATATATATATATATATATATATATATATATATATATATATATATATATATATATATATATGTATATATATATATATATATATATATATATATATATATATATATATATATATATATATATATATATATATATATATATATATATATATATATATATATATATATATATATATATATATATATATATGCATATATTTGTTGTCTTTGGGAAGATACAAATTTATTGATGCACATTTAGAGTAAAAATGAGCTAAAATTTAAATTTTATGTTTCTGGGGGAACACACCCTGCTTTTTATAATGAAATCCATGAACTAAAACAAAATTTTCACATGTTTAGATAACTAAAGGTACTTCTAAAGTTTCACCTTTAAAACTTTTGTAATAGTCTCTAATAATGTATCGTAAAATTAGAGCAGCATGCAACATTACACTAAAGCATGCTGATCCTGTTCTTTGTTTGTAGAATCACTATCTTATGAAAATGTATAAAGACTATTTTTAAGGGATAACTTGAATGAAATATGGAATCTGTAAAAATAAAAGTATTAACCAATTAAAGATTTAATAAATTATTTTAAAACTGTACTTATTTATATCTTAAATCTAAGTTGTCATTGTCTTTAATGAGTAAAATAACTAACAAGAGTTTTAAGGAAATCTCAGTTCAGTTTATAAATTGTAGCCCTTCTCACTTAATTTGTCTCAATTTTCAATATATTAAGGATTTAATATAGTAAAATGAACACCGATTATAGTAAAATGAACACCGACGTAATATAATTATTGTTCTTAATTCTGCATTTAAATATTTGAAAAAATATGGAATTTTTTATTAAAAGTGTAAAAAGTCTAAAAAGTTAGTCCAAATTAAAGTACTATAATTAAAAGATGGTATTTGAATTTTCGTAGATATGTTTATAGGGGATTTGATTATCTACCTTCTTTGAAAAGAAAAAATACTCCAAGAAAACATAAAAAATTGGCTATTCGGTGACTCGATAAAGCATAAAAATATATGTGAAAAATTATTGGAAATTAAGCTTTTTGCTCCAATAACGTCAGTGTGTATTGAAATTTAAGAATTACGTAATTCAATATTCAAATATTATTTATTTTTTACATTAATTAGTATAGTAGTTTAAAATTACATGTAACTGAAATAATAATAAAATATCTTATATATAATATAAAGAATATTTTGAATAACCATTTTTAGCCATTCAATGATGAATAATATTTAAACCAATAATTTTAATTGTAAGACTATACAAATATACTGACAAATGAATATTTTTTAAGTTGAATTAAATAAAAACAGTTCATCTAAAGGCTTAAATGATTGACATTAAAGCATTTTTACAAAACCAATGTATCGCTATATTTCTAATTTTTAGATTTTCGTAATTAAATATTCAAATAATCGATACTTATTTGTTAGCATTTATTAAACAACAAGTTTTGCATGTCATACAAGAGAAATATTAGAATATCTTAAGATACAATTAAAAGTAGCTTACATTAATATTTAATTCTTTTTACATCGACTGACATTTAAAACATTAGATTTAAGCGTTTGTAATAATATACACTCCCAGACTGAAGAAAATACAGTTTTTAAAGATAATGTCAAATTTAAACAATTCATTGGATTACGTTAATTATGTCATTAAAATTGACGTCAAAACATCTTTCATAAAACCTAATTTTAATACATGTTTTCAATCTTATTTTAACTTTAATTACAGAGATTATTTTATAGTTTTTTAAAGCTAAATTGACCTAAGATTATTCAAATAAGTATTCATGTTTTACATCGTTAAACAGTAATTTTATGTGCTATAGGATGAAAATATTAAGAAATTTATGTTATCATAAAAAAGATAATAACAGTAACATTTAAATACAAAGCATGCTGATAGATTTATAATTTATTTATTTAAAGCATTTTAAAGCACAGGCAGAATATTTGTGAAAGAGTATATTTTAGAGATTGGATTTAAGCTATTGATTGGATGATATAATAGATTTATTAAAATTGAAGTCAAAATATCTCTCTCTCTCTCTCTCTCTCTCTCTCTCTCTATATATATATATATATATATATATATATATATATATATATATATATATATATATATATATATATATATATATATATATATATATAGAGAGAGAGAGAGAGAGAGAGAGAGAGAGGAGAGAGAGAGATGTATGTATGTGTGTGCGTGTGTGTATAATATATCAAAATTACTACACATTAATATCTCACAAAATTTCTCCTCTCTTCCTTACTTCCTTACTTATTAATTCAAATATATTTTACAAGCTACTTTATATCTTAATCAAAAGAGTGTTCGAAATTTAAAATGCCTCCGACACATTTCTCAAAACTTTCTCCGCAACAACTGCGAATTTTCTGCCCAATCTTCCTAATTTCTAGCTGTCCCTGGTTCACTTTTCAATGATCTAAATTTCCTTTTCTTGTTAATAAACTAATAAGCTACTTTCTTTGGGAAATATTTCATCTCCGTGTCGCTTTGTTGTGGTTCATCGCAGTTCGAACACGTGATTATATGTTCATTCTAAATAATATATATATATATATATATATATATATATATATATATATATATATATGTGTGTGTGTGTGTGTGTGTGTGTGTGTGTGTGTGTGTGTGTGTGTGCGTGTGTGTGTGCTTTATTTATCTTATTTTAACTTAACTTAAGTTAGAGGGGTTTTCTTTCTGTTTT
>CM063503.1:84923082-84980582 GCA_032207245.1 Pardosa pseudoannulata | reverse complement strand
GTTAATTTTGTAAATTTATGTTTAAATGCAAGATTTCCAACTATTATTCTACCACGAGGTATACACACTTGATTCTACATATGCAATTAGATTTAGAGCACTAAATTACTGGACTAAAATATGAGGTTGTTCTGAGCCTTATCTCTTTAAAGTTACTCCTATGACTTGAATAATATACATTGTAAAACATTGAAACTACGTCCGTCTTTTTCAGCTTCCTTTGTGAAGCTGAAACAGTTAACTTCGTAACTTCGAAGCAGTTAACTTAATAACATTTTGAGCTTTAGTTAATGTATATTCTCGTAAATTGAATTGAGTGGATGCAATAAAAGAGATTTAAGTGCTTTTAGAGGGAATTTCAATACTCATGAAGACTTTAAAGGGCGAGAAACCTGTAAGCATAATTTTTCTGTATTTAGATAATATGTTATTTAAAAATACATTCCATAAACTAAGATGAGTTTGTAGTGTAAATGTACTGATATATAAAAATATCTTTTAAAATAGGACATTTTTAAATTATATAGTTAATTTATCATCTAATCTCCAGGCCTAGACAAGTAATTCTACGTTCAAAATGAAAATCATAAAAATTTGAAATTTAAACAAATTACTGCAAACCCCAAGTTATATGAAAAGTTTCAAACCACACGCATGTTATTTGACAGTAATTAGTTTTATTTGTTATATAAATAAAGAATGTATGATTAAAAATTGGAAAAGTATATTAAGTTATTTTTATGAATTATAAGTGTGAAAATTATTGCAAAATTATAGTAGGATTTTTAGGCTTTATGTATTTTTAATTAAAGTCAAATATATAAAATAATTTGAAAGGTATTAATTTTAGTCATATTGGAGGTATACCATATTAAAGTATTTGTACTATATCACTGTTAAAATACCTGCACTGGTATAAAATAAAAATCTCAACATCATGAGTTTAGTTCAGATAAATGAATTCAAGGTTACACTTCTATTCGGATATTGTATAAAGTCACAGATTATAACGTACGTGAGAAGAACCATTTAAAACAGAACATAGTGGTGCTTTAATAACTGTAGTATTCGTTATGATGTTGATTGTAAGCATGCAAACTTATATTATGCATTATGCTACAGAGGTGATGTATCTCATCTTATAGAATAAAGTTTTATGTTTTATGCACAAAGTTAATCAAATCATTAACTATTCGAGCTGGTTGTTAATGACGATGAATTAGTTGTCTAACTATTTATGATACTGGTTCTGTAAAACAGTAACCGAATAATATCTCGGGTTAAGTTAACATGTCGACACAGTAAATGTCATGAAAATGTACGTATGTAGGGTAACGACGAGAGTGTTCGTAGTGCCATCGTAAAACTCTTCATAGACCATAACTTTTGTAATATGTTCAATGTGTCTATGTCGTAGAATGATTCACATCTCCAACCTCGGCTCAATCCAAAAAAAAATTGGGTTATCTCTGTATATAAAATTTAAAACGAATCTAACGAGCTAACTACTCTATCTTCCAACCTGTGTTATCTTGTTGCCGCCAAAGTCGCAGATAAAAAAAGATATGCAAGAGGTCATCTATGCAAGTACTGAAGCTAGAAAAGCTAACTACTCTATCTAACGAGTTTAACACTAAACATACCAACACTTAATACATACCTATCTTGTTGCCGCCAAAGTCGCAGATTTTGGTGTTAGAAGCTAAAGATATGCATTGGAAGTAGGTAAACAAATAAACTGGCATAACTATACAAAATTATGAAGTCAATTTTTATAGGTTTGTTACAATTTACTTTATCACATGCTGTTCTTAAAAGCAGTATTGACTCGCATCTAGTTCATAACAAGTTTAAAATAAACGATTCGCATAGTTATGGTAGCAGTACTAGCACCACGCTTATTCACCTGCCTTAAAATTTGAATTCATGTGCATCAAATGTACTATACTGCCGTTATTTAATCTACCACAACGTTTTTACACAGATTATTCATTAGATAAAATCAAAACTATTATTTTTGACCATAAAATACTTTTTAATAATAGTTTGTGTTATATTTCTTTTCAGATATGAGCATAGGAAATCAAGTAACACCTTTAATTGAATCCAATTCAGGTTTGGGAATCAATAGTGACAGTCAAGAATTGAGGCATAATTCGAACAAACTGAGTAGAAATGACAACGAAAGGTAATCATTTATTTTGTATTTACTAAACACTTGAATTATGTGTCACGACAATTTTGAACCCTTAATTAAAATGAAACCTACATTAATAGTCGGGTAGCATATGGCTATAGAAATGAAGTATATATAATATGATTTCGAGACTTTACTATTTTTTACTATAGGATTTCTCATAACGTATGTTGTGATTTTTCAAAGATGGATGAGACATACGATATTGAATGAACTTCATGTACATTTTAAATATTTATGCTGTAAAAAGGTTTTATAAATTTCTCTATGACCGTACTTTTCAAGGAAGAATTTCAGATTTGGTTAATTATCTGCAGAATTACTGTACCAATTTTGATGAAATTTAAGAGGTATATACACTAATGCAATACAAAACAAATAATCATTCAAAAGTTATAATATACATGGTTGATCATCCTAAACACTTATTGGAGACGGTAGTTTAAAACAGTGGTTGCAGAAAAAACAAAAAATGGGTTATAAAGCGGTATGGCGATACCCTCATACAGATATATAGTCCTGCAGCATGATTTCATACTTAATATGAGACAGTTTACAAATTCTTCTGGATATTGGTACCACTCGTTCAGAAATGGTGTATTTAGAACTTGGCTGGTTATTGGAGAGGAATTACTAGTTAAAATTACTATCCTTTGGGCATCCCAGATGTACTTATAGGGTTGAGGTCTGGTGGTCTTTTTGGGCAATCCATCTACCGACTATTCTCACTTTCTTAATTCGTCGATCAGAATTCTTTGCTTCTACCTGTTATAATCATATAAAATAAACTCAGGGCCAACTCCACACCTAGAAGGAAAACTTAAGTCTCCCAGACCTCATACCTATATCTCGCAGTAGTCACAGGACGTTTTTGAAAGACATGATGGGGTGTGCGGCCATCCAACATGATTCCTATTTAATCCATTAAACCTCTGATGTCATAATGGTCGATTTCGTAGTCATCTGAAGGCAGGTAATGGTTGTCTCTGTCTACACATGAATTTGCAACAAAAATCTGTAGTTACGCTGAACCAGAACTAATCGGTGAAGAAAATGATTATCAATTGATCAATACACCAATCTGTATGATCTCTCTACCATGCTAAACAGTATCTCCTACTCGTAGAGTTGAACGGAGGGGAAATAGCAAGACTTTTTGAAAAAACTGTCTCTCTTGAAGTTGTCTGAAAACAACTACTGTTGAAACCCGGCTTTCTGTGTCCCCATACAAGTCATGAGACAGCTGAGAGGCTGTATCAACTCTCTTAAGTTAACTATAATTGAAAAAATTTGATTTTCTCTGACAACCGTGGCTCTTGGATGAACTTGACCAGTCTTTTTCTCGTTGGATCCTGGAACGGTTTGCATAAGTTTCACCCGACGCTGGATGTTATATTGATCTCTACAAATCTGGACTTGAGACTAGTCTACTTCTATCATCCCTATAGCTCCCCACCTCATTTATTATTTAAGCTCCACCTCATTTATTATGTGGTGATTATATTTTACTCTTAGAATTTCAATTTAACCGTTTTCTGCAAAAAATACACCAAGAAGTTCAGTAAACTGTGCTAGCAAACGAAATGCGAGTTTTGTCACACGCATATACAGAGCATGTATCTCTATTGGTTCACACACGCTCGTACACTTTCGTATTCATCTTACAAGATTTGCACCTTTAAAGAAATGGTTTTTATATTTCTTTCAGATCTTTTTAAAAAATCTGGCAAAATAGGTCTTTAATTTTGAACATGAGTGTAGTGAAGTTTATTCTGTAATTATTAAAAATCTTTGTAATCCCTTTTTTATGGATGTTGATAATACTTAGCTGCTATTTCAGGTATACCCCTTTATAAAAATTTTGGTGCCTTGTAAGTAAATGCCTCTGAGTTTTCAGAAACTGTTTAACAATCTTGTTGTAGGGAATCACTATGATTAATCGCTTTCAACAAGAAGAATGAATTCAGCTGTCATCCAAAGAGTAAGTTTCCCAAGGACCGTAGAAACACATGAGACATTATTTTCTGTAAACATTTACTGCTAAAGACGCAGATATATTTCAGGTATTTCTCAACATAATGACTACCATATATACCATAAAACTTGCCATTCCGTGCGATAGATTTCTCTTGTTCAGTGTCTCAGAATTGTGCTGGAGAATATATGAACTGTAAGGAAGGTCATCATCGGTCACAGATGGTCGGAAGAATTAGAAATCCGAGACATCATTTTAACAAACTCAAACAAAACTAATGAGAGAGATTAACAATTTACAGATATCGAGTACGATATACACACTTGCAATCTATTCGGCTTGTGTTTTTAAGTATCGTGTCTTTTGCAGTGCCAGATATTAACCGAATGTCTTGAAGAATCATAGGATAGGTCGTACATCTCATTGTCTATTTGAAATGCCTAAAAATATCCAGGATAGAAGCTGATGTAGAGCATGTAGAAATACAGGGATCTATCTGATCGAATATTACCGAATGTTAAGTAAAATATTCTTTAAAAACATGTAAAATATTATTAAATTAGTATACCAGAACAAAGTCTACAATGTCTCAAAATAAATCCTTCCGGATATATAGTGTTGACGACTTTTAGTATGCTGTTTAACATTATGACCAATGTAAGAAGATTCGGTTGTTTATAATATTATTTTCTTAGTTACAAGTATTGATTTACAGAAATGTTTCTAAGCTCTATTTTATGAAATTTCAATTTTTTCTTAAAATATGAACTCATACTTTTGTAGCACATTTATGTGAAATCAAATGGCACGCTATTTTTAAAACAATTTAAAGTGTAAACTAAAAAATATATATGAAAAATACTTTTCATTAATACAAGATGTTGGCAGAAAAATTCATTAGTAGATTCAAGATTATTAGAAAGATGCTAATGTCAGGATTAATTTAAGAAGATTTAGTTATATATAATTCTTTCTCGATAACTATCGCTAACTAATAGAAAGATTTAAGATAGCGTCTCTAAATTATTTTTAATACTAACCCTCATTTATATGAAGTGAAATATCGTATTATTTCAAAAGTATTTTACAATGTAGCCTAATGTATAGAATTGTTATCACGGTTATAAGTTTATAATAATAAATATAGCTATACATTATTAATAGTTTTATATTATTTTTAAAATTTAAATTTAGATTTAAAATTTATATTTCTTTTAAAATCTCAGAGCTTCCTAGTTGTGAAAAACATTCAAGCGTTGTTTTATTAAAAATGTTAAATAATATCGATTTACAAAAGGAAAAACAAAAAGAAATATTACTATTTTTATTGTACCCTATAACTGCATAAATCAGTACTATATGTATTCCTACGATACGCGTTTCAGTTTTATAAATATAATTTTCCCATGTGTAATGACATATAATTTTATTTTTTTACAGTTGTAAAATTTTCCAATTATAACATATACTAAATTATACAAACGTTATACATTTCCTTCTCTGTTCAATATTTTTATTTTCCAGTTAATGATATTTCATTCAAATGCTGATATTTTGTTAATTTTGAAGTGCCGACTATTCACTGTTAGGTTTTCTTTTTAAATTTTACATTCTAATTTATATTTATGTTGTATAAATAGAAACAATTTTAAACATTTCATAGAAATATATATTCATTGACATTTACACATTAATCTATGGTTCGCTTTTTTATTTTAGTTTCAGCAGTATTTCATTTTATTCCTTTCTAATATTTTAATAAAAGTATCAATAATTTTAAATAAAAATTCCAGCACAAACGTATTTAAAAAGATCTTTATTAACTCCATAACATCATGATAAAGACTACACAAAACGCTTAGAAATTATTTTTGAAAGAAGAACAAATTACAATGATTTTTAGATCAATGTTTCAATGTTACTATTTTATGAAAATATAAGAAATGCGTATAGATTTTAAAATTTATAATTAAACGTTAGCATAATTTGTTGTATACTGAATTATATATATATATATATATATATATATATATATATATATATATATATATATATATATATATATATATATATATATATATATATATATATATATATACATTAGGACCTTAAGCCTAAATTGGATGAAATTTTCTAATAAATTATTATTTCTTGTGTTGTTGTATTATGAAATATATCTAGGAATACAAAACTGAACGAGTATTTTATTATCATTCATGCTAAATTGAATAAAATTGCTACCACAACATACGTTACTATTATTAATAGAGTTAACTTTGATTGTTTAATGACAATAATTGTATTATTGTACTTTGAAGCATTGACGTTTATTTTCTAACTTTCATATTCATTTCAAATATGTGCATTGGAAGTACAGGAAAATATACCACAAAGTGTTGGTGATAATGAAGCATAATGAAGTATTTTTACAGATTTATTTGATACATAGCATTTTCAGAGAAAAATTTTAAAAACGGCTTTGAGTTAAAAAAAGGCATAGATATTGCTTTTAAACGTATATTAGAAATAGTGTGTTTTATGACCAAATGGATATCTTTACCTCAAAATGTTGGTACCATGTTGGTTCATAGTGTCTTTTATAATTTGCCAAATTTCTCAACTTTAGGAAATCCAGGTTATGTTTTTATATCACATAAAAGGGAAGAACAAACCATACATGAATAGGCATATATTTCAATTTTTAAGGAACACATCACATTTGAAAAACCAAAAATACGATTTTTTTATTTAGATCGTTCAATAGATAAAAATCAGAACAAGAGATAAAATAAAAATACAAAAGGGTTTTGTAATTTTCCGTATAAAATTCGAAATTCGTTAAAATGTTGTGTTCTATAAACCTAGTATTAAAGGGATGTGTACCCATAAAAGAATTAACACAGTATCTTTTACTGTCAATGTACAGAATTTTATATATTTTTTTCCTTATGACAATAAAATAGCAGTAGATTTTGTATTTAAAAAGTCATAATCTGTTAAATGTATCCTTAAAATATATATATAAATATATATATATATTATCAGTGTGTTTACGTAGAAAATACATTTAACTATTATTCATTTTTTCTAATAATATTTTTTCGTGAGTGATCATGTTATCAGCTGAGTTTTTATTGTAACGTCTAAGAGGTATTATATAATAAAAGAGGCATCATTATGTGTATACGTAATGTGCATAAAGAGATGTCAATTAAGGAACTTTTGAAGAAATAATTAAGAACATTCAAAGTACTTAATACTTCATTGAAACTTGAACCAGTTTTATACAAATATAAATATAATTACATATTAATTTAGTATAGATTGTATAAAAATAAAATAAATCTGTTAAGACAGACTTAAATTAATGGGATTGCTATTTTAGATACTGTATATCGTACATGATTAAAGACACCATTGCGATAATCATTGTCCTAGTACCAATAAAAAGAGGGAAATATCTCAAAAAATGCTCTACAACTTTGCCCATTTTATTGCATGCTTGTATCAAACGAAAACAAGCAGTTGCAGTCAGAGAAGAAGAAGTGTTATTACACAAGTCAATGCTTTCTGAAGGCAATTGAAGAACGCTGGAATCCCAGCATATACGCTTCTTTCGCTCTTTCTCGGCGCATTTGCATTGGGCTGTAATGATGCTATCCAAGCATTCTAGATTAGCGTCTCCTTATTCTTTGAAAAGGCAGAGCGTTATTCCCGGACATTTCTTCTCAAAGAAAGGAGAAATAAATTAAAAACATATATCTATGAATCGAACAGACTTCTTTATTTTGGATTTCTAACAAGAAATTGCTGACGTTGGTTTTGCTTTTATTGCTGATAACAAGTACAAATAGATATATTTAAGGGCGTTCTTGTATTTTGATATATATAATCAAGGCAATAGAGAAAGCTTTAAAGAAGAAATGAGAGTTCAGCAGATAAAATAATATGAAATAACTTTAAATCAGAAACAAAATACAAATTCGTTCAACTAAAGACTATACATGTGTATATATGTACATAAATATACATGACTCATTTCATAACTCCTTTTCTTTACATAAACCCTTTTTTTAATTCTCTGAAACAAAAACTAATTCAATTTTCCGGTCTTTAAAGTGCATCTATGTATACATTTTTAGGTACCACTCTTAGTATCACTAGATGACTTAACTAGTCTTTCCAATACTGGAGATCAGTACTTCGAATTCTGTTGATGACATAGTCATTTATCGTTGTACCAAATCAATTTTCAATTAATTGTCCAGTCCTAAAAATTTCTCTACTAGCATAAAATACTTCCATAACGTTTAAATGTTAAATCCACACTCAATATGAAAGTTTGGAACATTAAAAGTGAGCTTTACTCACGTGATTACTAATTTACTATTTACTGTGTACAAAAATGTTCGATGTAGCAACGAACTAATTATATGAGTAAGCCTAATTTATTTCTGTCCTTAAATCTCTTCCGTATTTATTTCTACAATTCGGAATACATGTAAACAATAATCCCACATTTTTTATAATAGATTAGAATATATCAGTGGTTCCAAAATCAGAAAAACATTTAACATCATTCCTTTTTTTATTCTACAAAATATGTTAAATACAATTTTAATTTCTTTGTTTTAACAGTATATCTGTGAAGATAAAAACTAGATGCCATTATCATTGACAAACGAGGACTGAAGAATTGCTTTCCATACTAAGTATTAACAGTTCAATTGCTATTGCTTCCACATATTTTCGTAGTCATACAGAATTTATTTTAAAACAGGTCTGGATTTAATGATCTCCAGCATTTCATAAATAAATGAACATAACATATTAATAAACAACATACTGCCAGTATAAATGTTTGGAATTAATCACAGTCAGCTATAAGGGAAAATGTTTCTTTTTTCTGATTGGCCATTTACTTTGTAGAAAATTGCTTAACTTAGCAGTCCAAAATAAACTAATCTTATAAATAAACCTTATTTATCTAAGTTAAAATCTCCCTAGTATGCATATAAACAATCTCGGTATGCATATAAACAATAATTTCATTTGAATCTTCATGGGGAAATAATAGTATATCATTAAATTCCTAATATAAACAATCATCTATGGCATTTATACACAGTATATTGAAACTTTTTGCTGCATAAACTGCCCCCTTCACTCGAATAGGGATGTACACAAGAAGAGGTTATTGTCAAAAACCAAAACAATCCTACATCGAAATCTTAGAAAATATAGCGTCTAATCATTTTGAAGTTAAGCGAGTAGTACATACGTACTTTCAGACGGCAATACAAAAATGCTCATACCCTGTTCAGAAAGGGTCAAAATGAATATTTAAAGTTCCAATAGTAATGTTTTCTTGAACATACATCTAAGCTTAACACTGAACACTCTCAAAATCGAGTCAGACATTGTCAGAATATTTTCGTTTAAATCTGAAGACAGATTTTTTTTCTGTGCTTACAATACTTTCTTTATTTTATACAAGTAAGTACAAAAAAGGACCATTACTTTCTAACAAGCAACACACAATCAATATGAAATTTTGGAGCCATGTTCTACGTAACAGTCTAACCTGATCCTATAAATAAACCTAATTTATTTCTGAGTTTAAATCTCTTCAGCATTTATTTCTGTAACATACAAGCTTTATTAAATATCATTTGAAAGTTTTTGTGGTAGTAGATAGTATATCATTAAAAATCTAAAATATTCAAACATACAACATAATTCTTTTTCTAATCCTCCGAAATAGGTTAAAGGCATATTTAGTTTTTCCTGATTTAACGGTGTATCTGTGCATATATTATTGATCCTCTCTCCAAATGATTTTATGTACGATAAAATAAATTCTAAATTAAGTCCTAGTGTACGTGACTTTCCTGAGCACTAAGCTTTTCTTTCCCAAACGGATGTAGCCAATATCAATCTCATATACGTAGCGAATAAATAAAACGTAGGAAACAGCCAAAAGAAAAAAGAAATAAAACATAAATAACGGGAAAATGATTGTTTGCCGAAAAAAAGTAACTCAATATATTTTCAAATGTAAACATTTTTGACTCGGAAAAATACTTTCATTTTATAAAATGTCAGTAAACATATCACGCACAGAGAATATTCTAACGCACTGAGAAAACAGATATAGATGATTTTGTGCCTAGACCTTAAAACAATATGATATTTTACAAATGCACTTTTTATATGATAGATATCTTAGCTGCGTGCTTTCCATTGAGCTTTTTTCTGCTGAAAATTTATGAAAGTTATCACAACTTTCTAAATTTATGAAAAAAATACTTTATAAATTTTCTTCAGCTGTTTGATTCTTTTGAATTTTCAGAAGTCATTCTCTTTTCTTTTGTTTTCGATTGTTTGTACCTGGATAATATGCTTGCACGCATATTTATTTTTCTGTTAATAACAAAATATTTCATATCTAGAAAAGTAAGCTTGAAAGAAGTGATATTTTAAGTTATTTCTTCACTGTCAAAATGGATAAAATAATAGAAGTACAGGTATTTTAATTTTCGCGTGATTTATAGGAATTGACCGAAACTTCTGTAATGAACCCATTAACTACCAGAGATCTTTTCTGAATATGGTTTTTAAAATATTGAGTAGCAGTTTGTGATGCCTTGGAATGATTTCTGAATTGTTAATAACAAAATACTTTGCATTTAAAAAAGCAAGCATTAAACAAGTGATTTTTTATTTGCTTCGTCAGCGTAAAACCGGTAAAAGCTATCGAAGTAAATGCACTTTAATCTTCGGCCTAGAATTTAAATGTATTGATTTATATTCCCTTTTTAAATCATTTAGACTTCTAGAGCTTTAGACTAGAGATCCTTTAGACTTAGAGCTCTATTATTAAGCAATAAATAATAAATAATACTATAATATTTAGAAACTTATGATTACTTGGAACAATTTCTGAATTATTAATAGGAAAGTACTTTATACATAAAAAAGCAATCATTTCAACATTAATATTGTTGTTTGTAAAATCGATTAAAATAATTAAAATACTTGCCATTTAATCATTGCCAAGCCATTATCTTTAATACCGGATAGTAAAAATATAACATGTCTAAATTTGTGATTTATTGGAACCAGTATTGAGAAAGAGCTAAATGGGCAGATTGATAATCATCGGTACAAGAGTTTTAGTATTCGAGTCCCTCTGATGGCATAGTTCTTCGTAGTTATTCGGATTCAGCATTAATAGTTGATACCCGTAGTATTGTCCCTCGTGTTATAAACCATAGTCCAAACCAAAGACAAAGTTAGAATGATTATCCCGTTTTGGGGATGATAAGAGCCAACCCTATTATCAATCGTACACATTTTTAAGCATATGTTTCTTTTTAATATAATTTGTTAATGGAGATTGGCCCTTTAAGTATTTAGAAGACCTTGAACATGAGTTTGATTTTGTGAAAGAAATCGACTAAATTCAAGATCAATATTCACAAATTGTATAAAATTGTGTTTATATCTGATACCAATATATGTCGTATTATCCCTCATGTTATAAACATTATTCCAAACCAAATACAAAGTTAGAATGATTGTCCCTTTTTTTGCGATGGTAAGAGTCAACCCTAATATCAATCGTACACATTTTTAAGCATATGTTTTTTTTATATAATTTAGAAACGGAGATTGTCAATGTATGATTTTACAAGCACTTGAACATGAGTTTGATTTTGTGAGAACAATCGACTAAATTCAAGATCAATATTTATAAATTGTATAAGTTGTGTTTATATGTAATACCAAAAAATCCATTGTCTCCAAATTTTCATTTTAAAAAATGACGTCCTGTTATACTTTCAAAACTACAGATTATCCATAAAGGAGAATGGTCTGTAAGTATAAAACTAACAAGAGAGTTGTTTAAACTTATTAAAACAAACAAACACGTTATGAGTTATATTTTCATGATTTCAGTCATCAATGGCTGAATAATGGGGTACTATCATTCGAAACCGAAATTTGGGGATTTAAAGTCTCCTAGAGACAACGTTAAGAAACGGATAAAAGTACTAGACTTTGATTTGATTAACACTCGAAAGAAACTAACGGTAATGATCAAAACTCATAGAAAAACTTTATTTCGTCAGTTATTTCTGCATTTGAAGCAACTGAAAAATCTCAAAGCTTCAAAAATGCATAGCTCAAAAATATGTACTTCTATCACAGACTAAAGGTTGTTTATAAGAATTCTCTAAAAATGAGTTTTTTTAATTAATCAGTTCCTTGTAATATAAGAAATAAAATACAGTATTTTCATTTGTAATAATAAATGCAATCTTTTATTTTATACCTTGGCATTCACTATAGAACTACGTAAGCTATATAACCACGGGAATTCTCAACCTCACAAATATATGTTACAGTTAATGTTTATTTGTTTGTTTTTATTTTCATCTAGCATATTTTTAAATCAATAATAAAAACATCAATTGTTTTCTTAAATTTTAAATGAGATAGCTATTTTTATTGAAATAATGTCTAATATATTTTTTAATTTCTAAAAGTAAACAATAGAATTGAATTGAATTGCAGATTTAAGTATTCAAAAAGGAAAAACAAAAACTATACAGCTTTCTTTTCATTACATTCATTTTCAACTAAAATATATATTTACTATTATAATATAAAATTATTATTATAATTTCATAAAAATGTTCTTTGAAAATCAATTGCTTCTTTGTATCACTGATACCACTGAGGAAAATGTTTGCAACATTGATATTATTGGTTGCTAGTAAGCATCAATGTTATATTGAAATAAAAATATATCATATATGTATTTTTTCCATTTAGACTTAATACAAACTAAAGTAAGCACAGATTTAGTAAAGAAGAGATTTTTTGCTGCTGCATAGGGATAAAAGAATAAATTAAAAAAAAAAAATCATCTATACATTTTTAAGACTGCAAATAATATAATTTAAATTTATCATAGAAGCCTTAAAATGTGTTTAGGTTTAACTTAAAAAAATAGTTATTATTTTCTTTTATTTTATTATGAATAAAAGATTTTCAAATAATAAAAATTAAGATTGGAATATATAGATATATATTATTTTGCTTTTATAATTTTATCTATTGTAACTTAAATTATTATAGAAATATTTGGATACAGATTTTACTTATTGGTATCAAACATTTTTTAACGTTTTGTATCATACTTTTTCACTTCAAAATTGTAAATTAATAAGCAAGAATGTTTTATTTCATTATATAAAAAATATTATATTCGGTTTTTATAATTTATTTTAATATAATTTTAATTAGAATGTCGTAGGCGTAATCTTCAGTTAATTAAATTTTTAAGAATGTATATTTTACTGAAATACTATTTTTTCAATAAAAATTGTTATAAATAAAAAAAAATGCTGTAAAAGCAAGTTAGTAAAAATTAAAATAGAAATGTATATGTGCATTGTAAATCCGTAGATATTTTTATCCTAGACAATTTTCTTTCGCTTACGCGATCTTTTCAAAATATCACGAATTCATAAAAATGTTTTTCCAGATCACGTACTTCCTTGAATCGCTGATATTATTGGTTAAAATGATCTCACCATTTTGTAAAGTATGAAATATAAAGCCGTAATAAAAAATAAGTCCACTTTAAGGGGAGAAATCTAAAACATTAAATGAAAATTTACGTCAGAAAAAAAGATTAAAAAAACTTTTGATGATAAGTATTTCACCTTTATTATTCATTTAAGGAAATTTTTAACATGAAAGAAAAGCCATCCACAAAACAGAGATTTAACGTGAAAATTTAATGCATATAAATTGTAGTTTTATTTTTAAAGTACTAATAAAAACAATTTCTGTTTCGTGTTATTTTTTAAATTAAAAGGAGACTGCGTAAGAACACTTCAAACATTTATTTTTTTACTTTTATTAAAACTTCAAAAATTGTTTAAAGCTTTTCTATTTCTAAAAATACAATACATTAATTTTTGTGAAAGTATATTTTTTATTTTGTATAAAATAATATTTAGATGTACTGATTGCAGAGACAACCTACTAGTAAACAACTTAAATTTGTATAAATTTTACTAATTAATTACATTATTATGAAAAACAAGGCATATATAATGGAAGCTAAAAATATTTTAAATGAATTTTATAACGCAAAACATAAATATTAATAGAATTTTTTTCAAAATAATTGGAATTAAAATACTTATTACCCATGTTCATCAGATAAAAGATAATGAAAAAATATGTGACTTATTTTTTCCGAATTGCATACAATATGCACAACTTTATTTTCCTGTTATATCCTTATTTACCACAATAATTTATTCTAACTCATGATTTGTCTAATTGTGGTATGCTGTTATTACTGGTAATTATACTATATCCTCTCAATGTGGAATGTGTAGAATAATATTGCTGATCACTTTAGTTATACTAGTATCCTTAGTATTTCATAAGTCTTACTTGAGATAATATTATTCTGACTAAAGCACAGCCGAAAGGTGACCGATTGGTTAGGATGCTTTCCTTCGGATCCGGAGTTCGTGGGTTTGAATCTCACTGTGACATGGATGTTCGTAGCCGTTCGGAAACGGCTTTAAGCTTTAGGTCTTGGTCTCATTAGCTCTCGTGTTGCAAAGAGTAGACCGTAGCACTCCAAACCAAACCTGATTAAAGCACCTGTTTATATTGTATATAATTTAAGATTTTAATGCAAAATAATCACTGTCCACAGCTTTAGATTTGGATGAAAATATATTTTTTTAATTGCAATAAACTAATAAAAGAAACTTAAACTCTTTATTACCGTACATTATATACTAAATGGACTTATTACCACGTAATTTTAAAGAATTAAACCTAAAAAAGTGAAAATATATTTTTCCAAGTCAAAATTTTCTGGTATAATTTAAATCATTCCATGCTCAAACTAGTTTATCTATTTGGAATTTACCTAATATTTGATTTATAAACCACAACACAAAAGAAAGTTAAAATTATTGTGTTCATAAGTACATATTCAATCAATTTGTTACTTAAAGAAACAGTTAAGGACATTATATTAAAAAATAAGTTATATTTTGTTATGGTTATTTATTGCAGAATTCCATTATACCGAAATTAGAAAATATCTAGAATTAATTTTTTAACGAAATTAGAAAATACAAGGAATCACTATTTATGACGTAATGATGCCGTAGGATGAATATAAATTATAAGTAGAAATAACTGTAAAAAATTGAATATATATATATATATATATATATATATATATATATATATATATATATATATATATATATATATATATATATATATATATATATACATGAAACTTTATTAATGGTGTACGCAAGTAGAAATAAGTATTATATGCCCTATTCAAGTTTTTTTTTTGTAATTGCTTTCTTCTTTTATTGAACTTATATCTGCTTTAAAAAAATAAGGACATGGGTAGTGTTTTTTCTTTGGAATTCTCGTATACTTCAGTGGCTTCTAATGAGTGGTGAAAAATGGTTATACCTAAGGACACAAACAGTGAACAATAAATGACAGATGTACGTAATGACACACCCTTTAAGTACCGAACTTCATCACATATTTCTTAAGGGTGTGTTATGATGTTTTCATTTTCAACGACATATGGAATTGAATATCCTAGTGTAAAGTTAGCTCTATTTTTCGCATCTATATTTCTCTTTTCGAATAATTTTAATATAAGCTACAACATTTATAAATTGTATTCATGATATGACCTAAAGTTAATGGGACAAAAAGTGCCTTGTCGAATGTATGTCTAATCATAAATTTCTTTATAAAAAATATAGGTTAAAAATATTGATCATTGGTTTGCAATATGTAGTCATATCGACTAGTATTTTTGTTTAAAATTCATAAGCGCACTTTACTACGCGGCCAGTGTAATGTGAATAAATATATAGACGCTTTATTAACTTTTATCATTGTGGAAATATGGTCTCTAGATTTTCTAGAAATCTCTAGAAATATGAGTTTACGTTTTGAATTTTCCATTTTCAATTTAAAAATACATTTCATCATTAAAAATTACAGATTTTATATCTCTTCTAGTGCATGACCATTTCATCTGACCGAGTGTGCATACTAAGCACTTTCCAAGGTTTGGTTTGGTTTGGAGCGCTACGGTCTACTGTTTTGCACACGAGGGCTAATGAGACCGGAACCTACTGCTTAAAGCGGATTCCGGACGGTTACGAACATCCATGCCATAGCGGGATTCGAACCCAAGAACTCCGGTACCGACGATCAGCGCCCTAACCAATCGACCAGCGTTCGGCACTTTCCAAGGACCCACAAGTTTGAGGACCTAAAATATCAATATAGTCAATGAATTTTATACCCCATACATAAAAATGAAACAACTTTAAAACATTCTACATTAAATGTGGGTTGAATAATAGATTTTATTCGAATACAGTATCATGTATTAAAACTACTTTTATAAAGAACATTGGATTATATTATAACACAGTTTAATAGAATGCTTTACCCAAAAATAAATATCTATAAGACGCAATTAGCCCTCGTGTGCAAAACAGTAGACCGTAGCGCTCCAAACCAAACCAAACTATAGGACGCAAACACTGATTTCACCAACATTACGCAAGCAAATCTAAACTGAAATAAATAAGCAAGTTTAAGATAATTTTTTTTCAGATTTGAATTTATTTTCACTAACATAACTACATAATCTTTCACTAACATCATAGTATAATTTGCATATTTTGATTTTATAGCCCACTTTACTTACAGATAGATCCTAGTGTTTCCTAGTGAACAAACATCTGAATAGATATAGGCTGCAATAGGGACCTCCAAAAATTTGTTTCTCTAGGTTTTAAAATCATCTTTATGAAGTCCTAATAATGATTATTTGGTATTTCTTTAAAAGTTCTTTCCAGTTTCAATTTTATTTTGAAGGGAAAATGATCGATTTTATGTTACGGGTTTTTTAGTATTTCCTCTATGTTAAAATCTCAAAACATATATTCTTCAAAATAGAAAATCTAAGAAGTGCGTGTTAAATGAAGAAAAGTTTAACTTTTTGAATGAATATTTCATAACATAAGTAATTTAATTTAGACATTAATTTACATTTTGAGCAGAATTTCTATGAGTATCTAACTAATAATGTTTCTAGATGATGAAAAATGTTTTAAATAATACAATATTTTACGTATTTTAATAACATATTTCTTTGAATTACAACGAGTCTGCAAAACTATTTTTGGTAGATGCATATATAGTGATTTAATAATTTTTAAATGCATAGTTACTAAAAAACACAGTTTTATAAGGTTTCTAACTAAAACTTTTCTTGAAACTTGAATTTCTATAGTACAACTTAAAAATAGTATTTTGTAACAAGCATTTCAAGCATTTTAATATTCATTTACCTAAGCTAAAACGTAAGTTTATTTAAAACTTCATTTTTGAACTTATCATTATTAGAAGTATTATGCTGAACATTTTATAATTTTAAAATAAATATGTTTTCCTTAATAAATATTAAAATTGTAAATAATATTATTTAAGGCTGCAATAGAATAGGGTATGGTTTATTAAAGTAATACCATCTTCAAATAAAATATATTAAGTCACTAATACTGAGAATAAATGTATTTCTAGAAATGTGAGTAGTTTTTATTAATTTTAATTTTGAAAGCTATTTGACTACTACTTAGTGATTTACTATATTAAGAAATGAATCTAAAATAGGAATAAATGATTTAATGAAAATATTTTTCACTCTTTTTATGTTCATAAAAGAAAATAAGGTAATCGTAAAATATAGCATGCTGTATATAAGAAAGAAAAGTTTTTTTTTATTAAACTAGGCTGTTTCAATAGCTTAGTAGTTAAATTGCAAAGAATTTTATTTTTGAACGTGAGATAAAATTTGAAATGTCTCTTAAGCTAATAAAAGAGCTTCTAAACTCTCTGTTAAATATAATGTGTGCATCAAACTGCATTAGAATCAATTCAACTCCGCTAACAAGTATTGTGGGATATTGATTAGGACGTCCTAAAAGACCATTTTAAGTTTAAAGAGAGGAAAATGAAGTTTTGGGGACTCTTGTGTATTAATTACAAGAGGAGCAAAGAATAGTTGAACCAATAATTTTTCACTTTATTAACACTGGATTTTGAAATACACATAAGATTTATAAACACGTTTATTTATTAGATAAGAGAGATTTATGCATGCGTTATTCATTTTAACACAATAATTACGAAAGGGGTCATGTTGACCCCTTATGGACATTTTATTTCTGCTTTGATGTTTATGAAATTTAGAATATATTTTAGCTTTGTAATTTTTACTAAATTACTCTATCTAGATTTTAATTAGAATATATAATACATTTTAAGCTAAAAATGCTTAAATATTAAAGCCCATTTTAATATTATATTTTAGTTTTCCAATTTGTACTAAATCACTCTTTCTACATTTTAACTATAATATATAATACATTTTAAGCCAAAAATTCTCAAATATTAAAGGACATTTTAATTTTTTTAAATGTTAATTTCATACGAAAATATTTTCTGATATGTGTACAATAAAACATGTAAATTTTGTATATACATTAGAACTTTTTATAAAAAAATTTGAAAACCTTAGTTATATTATATTTAGATAATTTTAGTTCGATTATTTTTTTTTTTATTTTTTACTTTTTTGCTTTATATTTTATCATTATCTTTTACCATGTGAGTAGAATAATATATCCAGTGAAGATAATGTCAGAAATTACCACCTAAATAATTACGATTCAACCAAAATATTTATTTTATCGCATGATAAATATTATTCCTTAATTTTCAATATCTTAACAGATTTTATTATTTAAATTTCAAAATTTCAGATGTTTTAAAATTTTATATTAGAGATAAAAAAAGATGTTTTAATACAGACTTATACAAAAGTTTAGTTCCATATATATGTTTGTGTGTCTCTGTATTTAAATGCGTGTAAATTATTTAATAAATGACAATGTGTCCATGTATTTTTAATTGAGATTTTTGTACTTTGGCATGCTTTATTCTCCTCTATTATATGATACATGTATTATTTACATCGCCAAAGTTTTAATGAATCGAAAAATAAACTATAAAACAACGTGGCTTTGGGGTAAAACTTCAAAGACATAAAATTTCTTGCCTTACTAGATTTACATATTGACAGGTATTATGTCTTTCCTATTACCTCAAAGGCATTTTAAAGCTTTCCCTAAAAATGGCCCAACCTAAACTAGTCTCTAAAAAGGATCTTCAAATAATTTTCAATAAGTCAAATAGAGCCCTATGAATGCCCTTTACTTCTGATGTAACCACAAGCATACATACACACATATATATACATAGTTAGATAGATAGATAGACATGCATGTGTACATGTATATATATATATATATATATATATATATATATATTATATATATATATATATATATATATATATATATATATATAAGAATATATGTGTGAGTATGTACGTTGGAATGCATTTATGTCTATTATCGAAGAGTAGTGTGGCTTGAAAGCAATTTCCCTTTGTCCGTTATTTCACTGATGTACCATTTTTCTTTTTGTTTTCTCCGAAATATCAGATCAGTAAAACTTAAATTCACACTAACATAAATTAAACATGAACATCATTAAGATTAATTTAAACCTTCATTCGCCATCTACAGCCTTGTTTCTCATTATAAGAAGTAACTACAAAATCTATACAATACAGCATATGTATTGTGAGACTGCAAAATATATAAAACCTATAAATTAACTTATAGTAATGACTACTAAGAGATAACGGATTTAAACTGAACTGTTGGCTTCTGAGTAGTTAAATTATAACAAAACTAACAAAAATTAGCCTATTTAGGAGTCAATAGTTTTAACCAATTCAAGTCGTGAGTGACGATAGCGAAGTCGGCAAAACGACTTCGGGGGTAACAGAATCGATGCTCGAGACGGCCGAAGATCCGAAATATCCATTAATGGAGGCTGGACCACGCAGTCAAGATTCATGGTAGCTATGTACTTCAAATTCCAAAACGATCCCTCTCTAGGTGGCAGACCAAGCTTGGGGTCTTCTGCTTTGTCCATGCTACTAACTTATCTACTCAAAGAAGTTGAACCTATTGAAGCAATGACAACCATCTTTCCATGATGAGTCATATGATTCCTAATGGAGCAGAAACCAGACAAACAACAATATAAATATTGTTTTCCATTAACATTAAACTAGTGGGTTCTAATCCCAGAGTTCTCATAAACATTCGTAGGCATACGGATATTGCTTTAAGCAGTACATCTGTGTCACATTAGTCCTCATGTATTAAAATATTAGACAGTAGGTTTGCAAATCAACCAAATCATGAAGACAATCCCTTCTTTTACTATTCCGACTACCTAACAGAAAAAAAGTGTTTAAAAAAATCCACCATCAATATGCAAGAATAGTATTAGTACTTAGAAATATATAACCTTTAATAATCTCAAGAATCCAAAGCTTTGTGAAAAATGCTTGTAACCGCACATGTAATGAAAATTTATTGAATTGTAATTTGCAATGTTAATTTGCCTTTAAATTACGCAGGATTGAATAAATTTGCAATCCTGTATAACAAATTATTTTCATCACAAAATTCCGCAATATATTCGATATAATCCATTATGTAAGAGGGGGTAAGGAGTCGAATATATTATTGAATAAACAACCTCTTTTGAGTTATAGATTCTACTTTTTAGAGCATTTCATATTAAAACTACTGAAAAGCGTTTTATCGTAACACAGAGTTCAAATACGCCCCTTGTCAAAATAGTACTTTTAAATAATGGCACATTACTTAAAATTTAATTTAACTTTTGACAAAGAATTTAGTATTTTCATCTTTTATTAATTTACAAATCCACTGTATATACAATTATATATAAAGACTACAAAAAAATTTAAAAATTCGATTTCCAGCTTAAATGTATTTGAGCCTTTGAAATGATAAATTATATATCTTTAGAAATTAGAAAATAAATTTATTGATTAAACATACATATAATCATAACTTTACATGAACTTTTACTAAAAATATTTTATATGCTTACACGTGCAAATTTTTTTAATCATTTGCTTTACTTTGAGATTTACACTCTTGCTGGGAAAATTTCGATTTCCAGTTTATAAGTCTTTGAAATTAACCGTGTATTTTTTATTTTAAATTAAATTATATGTTTTTAGGAATTAGAAAATATATTAACGATCATACATATATTTAGAAAATATATATGAAACACCAGTAAAAATATTTTTCACCTTTACACATGTGAAGTTTTTTTAGCCAGTTGTTTTATTTTGAGATTTACTCTCTTGATGGGAAAATTCTCAGTGAAGCTTTTTCTCAAAAGGTATTCCTTTGATAAAGAGATGTCGCCTGTTTTGATATCAGATTCCCTTATTGAATTGTGATTCAAATCTTATGACATCAACATGTAGCTTTCGTTGCTTGAAGAACATTTTATTGCACTATTTTGATCTCTGTGTATTTAAAGAGTGTCATTTTGTTTCCATTTCTACAGCTATTCCTATATAGAGAGAGATACAGATATATATTAATATATCTGTATTTCTATAGACACACACATACATATGCATATATATATATATATATATATATCTGTCTATATATATATATATATATATATGTATATATATATATATATATATATGTATATATATGTATATATATATATATATATATATATATATATATATATATATATATATGTCTAAAAAAGGAGTAGTTGGAAATTATGTAAGTTAAAAACGATTCTAAAAAGAGAACTCTTTTATAATAATATAAATGAAAAAGACCCACGCTCGCGTAAGCTTTCAGGATAATCCGGTAAGGAGGAAGCATTTCTCAGCTTTTTGATGAGCTTGCAAACAGATACGTTGGGATTTGGCCCGTGGACATGGAGCGGTCAACACCTTCACGCATCGCTCCGCCACGATTATTGAAAATAGCACTGGTTGCTTTCCCTAAGAACGATAAGTTAATAAAACTTATTATTATCAAGAAGACTGTTTTCCATTCGCCATAACTCTGAGCCACGATTTAACACACACACACACACACACACACACACACACATATATATATATATATATATATATATATATATATATATATATATATATATATATATATATATATATATATATATATATATATATATATATATATATATATATATATATGTATACATATACATATTTATGCACACACACACATGTATATATATAAGAGAATCGATGTTTTAGATTACAATACGCCAAAATAACTTACGACTCATTATCTTATTTCTTTATCTGAGCAAAGCGACATTGGGCAGATTTATATCAAAGTTTAGAACCAATTGGTCACTTATATAGTTAGTTATATAAAAAAATTGTCTATGTTAATATGAAAATGAATTATGTATATGAAATAATGTATGCTATATAGAAAATACTTTAATCAATCTTCAATTTTTGTGTGCAAAATATGCTCAGGAATGTTATTACCTATAAAACAACTCAATTGTAATTTTTTTGATATGTACATTTGTGTGCTGAATGTTTCATTATTTTGCAATTATACAAGTCAGAGTAGGACGATCATTACGCATATATTCGTGTGTTTATATAATTACTATTACACATAGTGTATTAGATGACTGAAAATTAACTTAGATTTATATCCAAGTTTGGATTTGATGGCACATGAAGAAGAAATATGTACAAAAAAGTGAAACCATTTTTGTTTGCTGACTGTAAAGTTTTATTTTACATTTATTTTGGGACTATTATATTTTTTAGTTATCGTATTTAATTTCAAGTTAGTTTGTTTTTTCAAATAGATCTTTCGAACTTATGAATGCGATTCTAAATGAAAAATTGAATGCTATAACACTCCTTTAGATTAAACATCTTCATCTCAACACAGTTAAAAGACTTTACACATTTGTTTCGGTGATATGGCAAATTAATGTAAAACTAAAAAGTACTTTGACAAATTAGAAATTAGGATTAAACTACAAAGAATAATAAAGAACAGTAAAGAATAATAATTATATCCACAAATTTCTGAAAAAAATACTAAATGTTTAAGAAATTTTTAAATTTAATTTTAAATTTTAAATATTTTCTGTATCAGGGATTTAATAGAGTTCTCCCCAGTCAATTTTATTATATAAACATATATATAAACTGTAGATACATTCAATGTTAGGTATTCTATATTTATCCCTCATATTGGGGTAAAATGGCTCTATTTTACCATTACGGCTTACAGCTATAAAAGCTACTTATGTGGTTTTAAGGTATAGATACTCAAAGTGCCTTTTAAAATCCTTGTACTATAACACGGGAGATGGAAAAAACACAGTTCCTTTTTCAGTCTTTTACTGCATAATATGATGCTTTTACTGCGTAAGACGAACTTTATCTACAGCTATATTTCATGGCGCATTTAAAAGACGTTCCTACATTAAATTTTGTTTTTCTTAGAAAAGAAATGCACTTATAGTAATTAGTTAAAGATTTTTCTCACTTATGTAATTTTTAAATTTGGTAAGTAAATTTATGTAATCATTTATTCTTTATTATATAAGAAATTTAGTTTATTTGCTTTCTTATTTAAAAGGACGAAACTAGGCATGCAATGTGTTCATAATGGATGTTTTTTGCAAAGTAGAAGTATAGAGTTTATTGAAGTATTCGTTTTTAGCGCATTGCTGCACAAACTTTGTATATTCGCTTATATATTTCTATTTGGGCATAAGGAAGCTAACCATTCAAAGGTGTTTCTTCTGTAGCATGATAACAACCGAAACTGAGTTACGTAAAGAGCTACGTAAATGTGGTTATGCAAAGCAGAAACTAACTATGGTATTTAGGTATTGATTCTCCAGAAATATATTGTAGAATATAATTATAGCTATATTGGTTAGTTTCATTAAAATATCCTTATACACACATATATAGATAAGTAATATAACAATCCAAACTTATCAAAAGAAGAAAATACATCTTCGTATATTCACAAGTAGTTCTAAAATGTAATGCAAGTATTGAGCAATTTGCAGTTTCAAATTTGAAACACAAAATCCTGATAGAGTTAAAATAAGTTGGTTGGTTGAATGGATTTTCATAGCACTGAGTCCTCGTGGGACATATTGTGGCAAACAAATAGTTAAAACTACAAAGAGTTAAAATAAGAAAATATTTTTGCATAAATATTTTTGTAATTTGATATTGTCTTCATGAAATAATATGAAATACCCATTATTTAGGCTGAAAATATTTTTTCTTTCTTTTCTTCTAGAATTTACAGCCAGCCTCAGCAGGTTCAGTTGCCAAAATCTGAAGAAATAAAGAATTCGTCAATCGGGAATGGAGTAAACAATCCTCCATCTCATCAGCATCAAAACAATGGAGGGAACCCTCTGACGTGTAGCACTGGCGGTACGGGTCCTGGAGGTCCAACTTACAGTAATCCTCTGCCAGTGTACTGTAGTACTCCGAGTTCTACTACTGGGCCCATGGTCCCAATAGCGAACTGTGTAAATCCGCAGCTTATCCAGCCGCCCACGGCCCCAGGCCCTACCAGGCCGCCATTTGCATCCCCTTCCAAATTCACCTCAGCAGCGATAAACAGTTCTCGACTTCATTTTCAAAAGACTTGTGCACACAAGTGTTCCTGGAAAATCACAACTATCATCCTCATATTCCTCACGACATTACTAATAGCATTTGTTGCTTACTTTGCAGGTGAGTGGATTTTACACATTCCTCAGTTGTTTATCCAGATGTCAAAAAGTTGACACCTGAACCATTAATATAGTTCTTCCTTTGGAGTATTTTAATAAAACAAAGTTAATCTCTTTTAAACAATTCCTACTAAATATGATTAATGTCTATCAATTGCTTGAAATTGTATAACATAAAAATTAAATTATTTACACAAATTATAAACAGATGTATGTATATTCAAATTCGTAACCAATCAGAAGAAGAAAGGATGATATGGTACTGTATATTTTGAACAACCAAGACATTTTCTTTGGAAGATTTTGCAAATAAGAAAATATTATTTCTCAGCACTAATTGGAGTATTACACAAATTTATCAGTTTAAATACGAGATATATTTTTTAAGTAAGTACCGTTTTAAAATTTTGCATCAACATCATTACAGACGCCATTATTCACACATGCACATTGAACCCCTACATCTGTTGGGTGGCCACAAACACAGTTCCAGAAGATTTCCCCGTTTTTAAGTCTGTTTGGGAGCATTTAAAATGCCTCAATGAATTCAAAATCCCACAGATTAAAAAACACCATCCAACATTTTTTTAGGGTAAAAGATGTGAGCAAGTATGGAATTTTACGTCATTTAAGCTTGCTGACGAGGGCCAGGACCTTCAACTTAAAGCCGATTCCGAACTTCTATGGACAACCATGCCAGCAGTGAGATTCGATCCCTCAAATTTTGGTAACGACGAGCAGCGCCTTAAGCATTCGACCATCGTCTCGCAAAATCTAGTCCAGAAAGAAACTCAGCTATGGAGATATATTATGCTGAATCCTATATTTAGCTTTGCTATCTTTTTAGTTTACCACGCCTATAACAACGTTTTTATTTAGTTATTATGAAATTGAAAAATAGGTAAAGAGGATGCATATGTGGGTTTGTAAAAATATAAATATTTATTTTTCGTCACCTAATGCAATGACTTTTAAGATTCCTAAAATTTAATGAGAAAATATAATAGAAGTATAAAGTTATAGTCTTCAGAACCGTATTTTAAGATTTTAAGACTTGTTAATAACATAGAATTTTCCTGGCGATCGAAATCAGCTATAAATTATAAAGTATGATCATTCTGTAGCAAAAACACCGATAGTTACATCTAAAATATTCTATATCATCTATTTATCAATTCTCGAAAATAAACATGAGGCAGTTTTGTAAACATGCCGTTATACCATATTTTAATTTTACCTTTAATTTTCATTTTTTAACTTCAGTACTAAAAAATAAATTTGAACACTCAGATAATTACAAGGCAAAGATGAATATTTTAAGAAAATTTTCTATTAGTTTACATTTAACATTAATTCGAGCCTGTCTATTATGTAAAATTCTACGAAATATATAATTATATATTAAATAAATTTAAAAATAGTTACAAAAATTACAAGTCCCCATTGTAGCTAATGTACACGTGCTCACTGATTTATTCCTCACTAATGTGTTACTTCTACACAAAAAAAGTTTAGAAAAATATAAATCATGTTCGTAAAGAATCCTGTCATAGAGAATTATACGTAAAAAAAAATCACTCTATATGTACTCATATAGGTTTTAGCAATTTTCCACGCGTGCTTTTCTAAAAAGATAAAATAGTAAAATATCCGTTCCTATCTTGAGCATTAATGGCACAAGTCCAACCCCTAAGGAAACAAGCAAGGGACGTCTTCAAATTACATGAGATTTTGTAGTGATTAGTCAATCCTTGTTTTGCGTGACGTGCTTCACCAAGTAACATAATGTCCACGTAAATTGAAAGTTAGTATGCGGGTGATTTGTGGTTCTAAAATTTCCTCTTCGTAATTAGAAAAGAGCTACGACTTTTATCAGACGAGATCAGTTTCAGATTATACGACGCCAAATTATCCGGCATTTATAGATATTTAGTGCTTTAACTCCAAACATTTCATAAGACATTATTCTGTGAGAATAATTAACATCAAAGAAATGTAATGTGATATTACATGCAAAGGTTGTTTTTATGTATGTTTTAGTAGAAAAGGAAACAAGTAAAAAAAGATGATATTTCCAATTTTTCTCTCTCTTCCCTACATATATGTATGTCTGTGTGTTTATATTCGTTTTAGAATCTTATCGCTTATGTGGTATTATTCATACGATCTACTCTCTCTCTACACATTGGCCTTTTAAACCAATACTTTGTGCTTAGCACTTATTTCCAAATACTGAGAATATCCAAACTCTTAGTATTAATCGAATGTACTTACTCTAAAAAGAGAGTTATAAAGAGTCGTATATCTTCACGAACTAGATAAAGAGATAAAGTGTTTTGACCTATATAATTCTATATAAACCTGACCATTTTCAAGAATTGTATATTTAACTGGAATTTCAGTTTTAAAAATGACTTATTTAATTGTTTATCAAAATGATGTAGTCATCGCATGCAAAACATTCAACATATTTCTCGATAAAAAAAAAGTATGAATATGCCACTGGCTTTAAACACTAGGTCCTAGTGTTCTAATTTCTCTTTGTAAAAAAAACCCTAATGCCCGAAAAAAAATTAAACTCATGAATCTAACCATTCAAATACACTCATGAGGAATAACATTACTGATACAAGTGGTAATGCAATCTTATTCTGCATTAAAAAAGTAAATTTAAAAATCATTTTAGAAATTCCTAAAATATCGAGAATAGTATTCAAAGGTAAATCAATGATTTAAAAAAATCCAATTATTTTAATCATGGTTTATATCAGATGATGTAAATCAACCAATTCGTCTCTATCATTAGCATTGTACTACAGGAATTTAACCACTCATATCATCATATTTCATGTATGTAAAATACAACAAAATTAATGTTATTTGCACTGTGAGCGATAAATGACTGTGTTGTACTTGGATTGTAATATAACTCTGATCAGAGTGGTGGTTGATCCTTCCGTACACCGTAGAACTGTAATACAAGGTCCATAAATTTTCTTTCTTTTTAGCATAAAAATTTCGTCTCCGATTACGCATTTCTTTAAATTTTAAATTTGATACTTCTTTAAGCATTATAATTCTGACATATAATAATAATATAGTGCGTGTTTCTCTAATTATTATTTGACAAATGGAACAGGTATCACAAACAAAAATTTCAGCCCCCTCCCACCACGATATGAGTCTGGGTATGCGACTGAATTGGTGACCAATTGTTCGAATCCCATGGCTGGCTTGGGTGTTGGTAACCATTTGGAATTGGCTTTAAACATATATTTAATTGAGGTCTTGGTGTTGCAAAAATTTATCGCTTTGCCCGAAAGAAAATTAAACCATTCTAACCATGAAAACTCACACATGGGGAATAGATATTGTTCATAATTATTTCATTCACGCATATTATTAGTATTAATATTATTAGTAGTAGTATATGGCAGAAATGCATATTTAACCATTCGTAGGGCCATGTTGCATTATACACAAACATTCATGTAATTTTCATAATGAACGTTAAAAAGCTTCTAAGTTTGCTGTCTTGCAACAGCCCAATTAACACACTTTGCTCATTGAAGTTGTATCAAATGGAGAAACTAATAAATATGATTTTTTATGTTAAAGATGAATATATCATTTATTTGATGTTCGAAATTGCACTTTAAATGAACTTTCGATGTGTTACGTTTAAAAAAATGAGAAACTAAAAGTATACTATTTTTCCCAAAGATTGTTTCAAATTGTTTATGAGAATATAATTTTTTATGCAAAATAATTTACAATACTTATAATAAATAAGTTATTTTTCTATAGAGAAAATAGATTTTATTTTAAATATATTTCCATATTTATGCTTATTATTTTTGTATGTAGAATAAGTAGGTAAAATTTTACTTTATAACAAGATTTTCTGAAATTGGAGAGGGAGACACAGCTTAAGCTTCCTATAAATACGCTTTCAAGAAAAGCACCTTCGACTTTTCACAGAAACCTCAACTTATAGTATGGTTAAAGGAAGGCATATACATGTCATCAGGAATTTTCCTTTTTTTATATTTTCAATTTTACTTCATAATCTCTTAATGCCGTAATCACATTCCTTTAAAAATTTACATTATTTAATTAGAAAAGAGATTTTAGATATATTTTGTTTCTATTTTCTTAATTTACAAATATAAAAATAGTTGTTTAATTATAATTTAATAATATCAAAAACAAATATAAATGAAATTATATTATCAATTGGAGGATGAAAGAATGCAAATTATCAACAAAATTATACTCTATCAACTCATTTCTTTAAAATGTTTTGATGAATTTGTGAAGAAAAAATAACCCCAAATACATATGAAAAAAATTTAAATTTTATATTGTTAGAATTACCGATTATGAGAATTGTTCATATTACCGATTTCAATAATTTTCATATTACTTTTATACATATAATAAAATATATCATACTGTACAAATGTCCACGACTATAATTTTTGTGCACAGGGTGCCTATGCAATTAACGTGAGCTTTGTGTTTATGTTTGAGTTTTGTGGCAGGGGATTTTGCTATTGAGCATATCTGACAACCCTTTTAAAATAATATAAAATGTTTTAACAACCCATGTATCGTTTATAAAAGTTGTCACGTGGGATTCATTCTTTTATTGTTAAAGGGTTATCTGTTAAAAACGGGAAGTAGTTTCTAAGTAAATACGAAAAAGGAAGAAAAGAAATCTTTGTTGATGGTTAAAATCCCCATTCTGAATATCTAAATTCACTGCTGTGTTCTCATCGGATTTATAAAATTTCTTTGTCTACACCCCTGCATTTTGTAATTTTACTAACATATCAAATCTTATCAGCTAGCAACATCCCTGTATGCAAGTTTCCATTCAAAAACAACAGAAGATAATATAAACATCTAGCAAATACCTTTATCAGCAAAAATCCGTTTCATTCTTCCTTTCTTTCACCAACAAAGGAGTATCCATTTGATGTCAAAAGAACTGTTGTCAACCAGTCCCAGAACAAGTTCATTTCTTTATGATAGCATATATCCCAGTCTCGTTGTCAAGCAGCAAACTTACTGAACAATAGCAGTAATCCTAACTGTAGTGAAAAGATTATCTACGGAAGTCTATTTCACTTAGTTATGTGGTTCAATTCTTTAAGAACGGGTTCAGAAGTAGGCAGTAGTAGTACCTGCATATGCACTAGAAACTAATATGTGGCAGGAGTTTGGATCATGTAATAAAAATAATGTTTGCTCTTCAATATACAAGACTAAAACAATTCATGTAAAGTAAATCATCATCTTGTCGCATTTTTATTTTATTATGACTTAGGTATATTAAATGCAATTCCAATTTTATTTCCATAAATATTACGAGAATGGGGGATGTTAAAAACGTATGTACAAATTATTAGCTTAAAATTATGAGACTTTTTACATATATACTTTAAAGTAAGAAAAATCGCATATAAAATATTTTATAAAATTCATTTTTTAGAATATTTTGTTGATTTTAAAAGCGCTCTTCCATAATTAACTTTCATTTTTTTCTTCATTCAGTTTTACTTTAATATTATTCACAAGTATGATTTGAACATATTTTTCTAAATGATAAACGAAAACGAAATTATTGATTATTTAAATAATTTTATTAAAGTTCAAAGTTTAAATAATTCAATACAAAAAAAAAAAGAAATTGTCAATAGATTGAATAGTTAATTCACAGGAAATATTTTTTTATGGACCTGCAAATAATTTTTAAGAAAATGTGTGTATTTTAAATTAAAATTAAAATTTAGTAATCTAAATTTAAAACAAATACCCAGATTTATTTAAATACATACCTTAAGAGCATTTGATAATCATTTTGTAAGAATAAATGAAAAATTAAATAGGAGGGAACATTATCAAAAATTTCCTTTTAAATGCATTATTCAAAATATTAATTGATTTCAATGCAAATTTTTAACATGATATATTTATTCATACTTCAGTTTATCTGTGTGCAACATTTCATAAATGTAAGTCAATAATTTAAAAATTACCTGGTAAAACCCACCGTTCCCTTGATGAAACTGAAATTTTAAAACTAAAAGTACAAATATATGGATTTAGATAAAATGGCCTTACTTTCCCAGTATTCTATACATGTTTTAATACCTTCTATTGCATCCCAAAATGAAATTAGACCTTTGATAATAAACAAAAAATAGCAACTGTGCTTTATATATATATATATATATATATATATATATATATATATATATATATATATATATATATATATATATATATATATATATATATATATATATATATATATATATATATATATATATATATATATATATATATATATATATATATATATATATATATATATATATATATATATATATATATATATATATGTATATATATATATATATATATATATATATATATATATATATATATATATATATATATATATATATATATATATATATATATATATATATATATATATATATATATATATATATATATATATATATATATGTATGTATATATATATATATATATATATATATATATATATATATATATATATATATATATATATGTATATATATATATATATATATATATATATATATATATATATATATATATATATATATATATATATATATATATATATATATATATATATATATATGTATATATATATATATATGTATATATATATATATATATATATATATATATATATATATATATATATATATATATATATATATATATATATATATATATATATATATATATATATATATATATATATATATATATATATATATATATATATATATATATATATATATATATATATATATATATATATATATATATATATGTATATATATATATATATATATATATATATATATATATATATATATATATATATATATATATATATATATATATGTATGTATGTATAAAAACTTAAACTAACTTGTCTGCCTAAATGAATAATGAATATCCAATAACATTTTGAATCCTGAAGGGATAACTTTATTTTCTGGGTTTAATATGAAATGTAGGTCATGACAGTAATTCAAAATACATTAATTGATAGCAAATCAATGCGTGAAGATTTTTAATCAGCTCCTAATTGCTCTAATGATAATTTGTTCCATTTTTGCTCAGGAAGAATTATGCGTCTTCTTAAATTCTTAATAAAAGAGAAAAATGCACGAAAAAACTATATTTTCAACAACTCCATGTACAGCGAGTTAGTTCCATTAGCACCTGGCATCCATCCAAATTGCTATCTAAGTCTCATTTTTGCTCGACGCTGTTGTTCATCAGCGTATATCTTTATATGGAGCATTTATGGATTAATAGACGTGAGAGTGGAAACGTCTCTCATATAAATTATTAGATTCTATTTAGCTATATGTATGTTTTGCACGTAGGGAAATTATCTATACGTAGCAGAGAATTGCAATGACAAGTAAAAATAAAACTTCCTGATTTAGTCGTAATAACTGATTTTCGCAGATTGCCCAAACATAATAGTAAGCGTAAAATCTATCAAAAATATTGCACATTTTTTATTAAAACATGTTGTACTTCGCAATTTATGTTCATATCAGAGAATATTTATACTTTGATAGAGCAGTTTAAAATTATTGGGGCATGTACTGTATTTACTGAGATTAAACAGGCTTTTTTAAATCAAAATTTTAAAGAAAAAAATCAATGTATACGTTACACATGACATAATATTTATGGCTTCCTGTAATCACCTTTTTATGCATGAATACAAGTACTGCAGGAAGAAATTAGAAGGCTAAATGTTTTACTTAACAGAAGCATTGTTCCAGCTATGTTTCATAAATGTTGCACTTCTTTTACACTGCATTCAAAACCATGCTAGTATCAGTAATTAATAACTTTTTGTGCTAAATTTCCTATATAAAGTATGGTTTTCATTTTTGTTGCAAAATGCCCTACTTGGAACTTAAAGTCTACAGTGTACCGAGATTTCACATCATTCTCACATGTTATCATAAAACACTCTTCTTTCAGAAAATGAAGAGAAATAAAGAATACATTCCTTCGTTTCTTAGTATATCACACCCTAAATATGTTATAGAATTTTAGCTACTACGGTCATGTCTTAGTATCTCAGCAGTTTAAAATTCTTGGGACATGTACTGAATTTACTCAGATTAAACAAGCTTTTTTAATTCAAGATTTTATATCACAAAATCAATGTATCTGTTACACAGGGCATAATATTTATGGCTTCCTGTAATCCCCTATTTTAAGCATAAATACAGGTGCTGCTGGAAGAAAACAAAAAGCCAAATGTTTTACGTAACAGAAACATTGTTCCATCTAAGTTTCATTAATTTTTTCACTTCTTTTACACTGCTTGCAAAATCGTGCTAGTATCACTAAGTAATAATTTTTTATGCCAAATTTCCTACATAAAGTATGGTTCTCATTTTTTGTTGCAAAACGCCCTACTTGCAACTTAAATTCTGCAGTGTCACGAGATTTCACACATTCTCACGTGTTATCATAAAACATTCTTCTATAAGAGAATGGAGATAAATAAAGAATGAATTCCTTCGTTTCTTCGAATATCACACCCTAATAAAAGGTATCCAATTTGAGATACTACAATCATATAGTTGTAGCCGACATCCCCCTCCCCATAATTTCAAATCAATGATAATACTCTTTAAACGCTTTGTTAAGAATGGCGTCAAAAATACATTGGAAGAGCGTTTGAGTTCGACTGATGCAGTCCGTGTATTTGCCATCTGAAAAGTGGCTTTGGTGTCAAATTTTAGATGTACATTACACAGTAAACAGAATTTTTCTCAATATTTTCCTCTGAAAAACAGGGTGGGTATACACGAGTAAATGCAGTATTTAGGTATTTTTAATTGGTGTATTTAATCCACAATAGTACCATACTTGTGTTGTCAACGGCATTTTAACGTTGTTTGAAAGAAAAAATCTCTTTATTGCTTTAAAAAGTGATGAATAATAGCTGAAATGGCAGGCAACAATCATTCGGGAAGTGACCTCGCTAGTTCAAATCTCACTGATGGCAAGAATTGTTCAAAATTTATCATTAAGCAGTATATCCTAACCATATTGGTATTTATAACAAAAACAAAGATCTTAGAGTTGGAAAGCAAACCAAACTAACAAAATGTACATAAAAAACATATATTTAACAACACTTTGAATATACTAATTTAATATAACTAATTAGTAAAATGTAAATTAACACCCCCATAACAATGAAAAGAATTTTTTCTAAATTCTTATATAAGTGGATTTAGGTATTTTTAATTGGTGTATTTAATCCACAATAGTATCATACTTGTGTTGGCTATCGGCGTTTTAGCGCTGGCAAGAATCGGTCGAAATTGGCATTAACTAGTATGTCCTAGCCATATTAATACTCATAAAAAAAGACCTTAGAGTTGGAAAGTAAACCAAACTAACAAAACTTTTAAAATGTACATAAAACATATATTTAACAATGCTTTGAATATACTAATTTATTATAACTAATTGGTAAAATATAAATTACCACCCCCATAACAATGAAAAAAATTTCTCTAAATTCTCATATAGGTGGATTTGTATGAGTAAAGAATGTGTTTCTTGAAAATTTAAACGTGGCACAAAAATAAAATATCTTCAAATTTTCTGTCAAAAATGTCGCAAATGGAAAACTGGAAAAGGGAGTTTGTCAGGAAATATGATAAAGAGATTTTAAAGATATTTTTCTGAAAATATAGGAAACTGGGGAATTTTTCTAACAGATATATCCAAACATATTTTATGTCAGCATTCAATTTTGCTTAAAATGCAATAAGCATTTTCAAAGCTCAATGTTCCTTAGTCCTTCCCATTGGCTTCGTCAACTTAAATATTGCTACTAACTCAATCAGCTGAATTTCTCCGATATCAGTGAAATGAATTTCATCTTTATTTATTCAAGCATTCTGAAACACTCCATATATATTTGATCAGAGAATGGAAGCTTAATGTGATAGAAATGGAAGTCCTATTGTATTATGAAATTCTATTATCATTATGCTTTCTGGTTCTCTCCCTTCGTGAAGAATTTCGATGCACTATTTGATAGTTTAAAACATAAATCCTTCGCCATACAAGTAGATACAATTTTATTTCATAAAGCCATTTTCTGATTCGAAAATGGTATTAAGATGCAGCAGTGTAAATTTCAAAGCCAGAATCAACGCGAATCAAATTAAAAACAAATTCATAATGCAGTACATGTCATTAATAATTACTGCACTTTAGCTGGAAGTTGGATGGTAGAAATAAAATGTTCTACCCATTTCTATATGCATGGATATTCAGAAATTAAATTATAGATCTCTACATTTTAACGTAAATAGAAAAGAAACTTCTAAACTGTTCAAATGTTTAATTAAATTTCATTCGATAGAAAATGTCCCTAAAAGGAAAAAAGCATTCTAAAATACATTTCGTATTAACTACATTAATAAACTTAAATTAAACAATTATACAAGTATAGCATTTTATTAATAAGCTTAAAAGCTTTAGTTGTAATTCATAATATAAAGAACTTTTTTTATTTCATAAATAGTTATTGAATTAATATCAGTATTATAACTCGGTGAATTGTGTATCTAATATTGACTATTCCATAACACATACATTTACTTTAAATCTTTCTATATTTAAGTCCCTTCACAATAAGTACAATCGCTTCACTATAAATAATTATTATATTATATAATTAAACATAATAAAGGAAATTTTTAACATTTTGATATGTTTAGGTTATAGGAACAGTTTTTTCTATTTATGGAGGACATTAGCATATTTTTATATTTCTATTTATATTATTAACAATTGCATAATCAAAATATAATCATTTTAGTAATTTCTTACTTTAAAATATTTTGAAGAAATTATTATGCAATCATTTCCCAAGAGAAGACACTATTTATAATAATATATGGTAATTTAATCAATTTTCAAAAATTTATAAATAGTTTCACAATATTTCTTTATACAATCTGCTTTATGAAATTTCCTTTAAAGAAATAATGTATGGGGTTTCATTAATAAATTCCTTTTAAATATTTTCATATATACTCTTTAATTTATTTATGTTTAGTAAAATTATGCTCTTTTGATATTTTATTTTTCTTAAAGCATGGAGGATTTATCTGTTTCTTTAACTGAAAATAATATGGAAAAAATTAAATATACAAAACAATACAAAAAATATTAAAATACATTAGTGAATATTAGGAAATTCCTCTTCATATCTCTTAAAATATATTTTGAAAGAACTTGCCTACAATTTTTTCATCAGAAAATTTTGAAACACACTAGTGTATTTTCTTCTTATGATTAGGCGAAAATATTGATTTTTTCATATTTTAACATTAGGGTTCTTTTAATTTTCTAAACAATTTTTTATGTTTTTCCATTCTTAACATGTAGTTTGAAGAAAAACTAGTGGATTTTGTACAAAGTAGAGATAGTATGTTGAATGTAATTAGATTTATTTTATTTTAGAAATATATTAAGTATTATCTGTCAAAATAAGTATTATCTTATAATTCATTTCTGTTTTTTGACTTTTCCTTTGAAAACATGGAACATTACATTTAAATAAAGCATTTACTCTTACGATAAAAGTAAATAAATATACAAATATATCTTTACTTTTTTGTACAACTAAGTTAAAAGATACTTATAAATAATAGTCTCATTTATCATACTCCAAAGTATTTACAAAACTTTTACTTAGTATGTAAATAATAAATGTTGAAATTTAGTATTTGGAAAAAGAAAATATATTTACATGGATACATTATAAGGATATCTTGATTAATGAAATAATGAAATTTTCCTAGGAAATTAGTCAAACAGAAAAAAAATATTGATCACGTGACAGAGTATATTTCTTTCTGGAAAGTGACTGCCTTCGGTTGTTTGGTTGTAAGTTGTTTTCTTCGGTCTGCAAATAGAGTAATTTGCTATTATAAGGAAAGTTTAATCAAAAATCCAAAAATCCATTGAAAAATTCAAATTTACATTTTTGCTCTTTATAATCGCCTGTTCTATTGCTAATAGTTTAATACTAAGTTCTTTTCTTTTTGTCTCATAGTAAGGTATGAAATAACCGCAGGAAATCTCCCATATGATTCGCATTTGATGTTTAACTATAGAGAGTAATTTGATATATTATAATTTAAAGAGTAATTTCATATATAGACAGTAATTTGATATATAATAGAGTAATTTGCTATTATAAGGAAAGTTTAATCAAATACATTAATAAAATCCAAATTTACATTTTTTTCTCTTTATAATAGCCTTCTCTCTTGCGAATAGTTTGATACTAAGTTCTTTTCTTTTGTCTCATAATAAGGTATGAAATAACCGCAGGAAAGCTCCCATATGGTTTGCATTTGATATTTAACTATAGAGAGTAATTTGATATATTATAAGGTAGAGAGTAATTTGATATATATATATAGAGTAATTAGATATATAATAAAGTAATTTGCTATTATAAGGAAAGTTGAATCAAAAACATTAAAAAAAATCCAAATTTACATTTTTGATCTTTATAATAGCCTGCTCTATTGCGAATAGTTTGATACTAAGTTCTTTTCTTTTTGTCTCATAGTAAGGTATGAAATAACTGCAAGAAAGCTCCCATATGATTCGCATTTGATATTTAACTATAGAGAGTAATTTGATAGATTATGAGGTAGAGAGTTATTTGATATATAGAGAGTAATTTGATATAAAGAGAGTAATTTGATATATAATAGAGTAATTTGCTATTATAAGGAAAGTTTAATTAAAAACATTAAAAAAAATCCAAATTTACATTTTTTATCTTTATAATAGCCTTCTCTATTACGAATAGTTTGATACTAAGTTCTTTTCTTTTTGTCTCATAGTAAAGTATGCAATAACCCCAGGAAAGTTCCCATATGCTTCTGATTTGATATTTAACTATTGAGAGTAATTTGATATATTATAAGGTAGAAAGTAATTTGATATATTATAAGGTAGCGAGTAATTTGATATATATATAGAGAGTAATTAGATATATAATAAAGTAATTTGCTATTATAAGGAAAGTTTAATCAAAAACATTAAAAAAAATCTAAATTTACATTTTTGATCTTTATAATAGCCTGCTCTATTGCGAATAGTTTGATACTAAGTTATTTTCTTTTTATCTCATAGTAAGGTATGAAATAACCCCAGGAAAGTTCGCATCTGATTCTCATTTGATATTTAACTATAAAGAGTAATTTGATATATTATAAGGTAGAGAATAATTTGATATGTAGAATAATTTGATATATTATAAGGTAGAGAATAATTTGATATATAGAGCAATTTGCTATTATAAGGAAAGTTTAATAAAAAACATTAAAAAAAATCCAAATTTACATTTTTGCTCTTTAAAATAGCCTGTTCTATTGCGAATAGTTTGATACTAAGTTCTTTTCTTTTTATCTCATAGTAAGGTATGAAATAACCCCTGGAAAGTTCCCATATGATTCTCATTTGATATTTAACTATAGTTCACACAGTTGTATTGTCCATTCTGAACACTTTAAAGTAGCAGAATTCATTGCATACGTAATAGTAGATATAAAATTACTCAAGAGAGAACATTTGTGCTCTAATGTTTTCTTTAATTTAGATAGATAATATATATTACTTGATTCAAATAACTGAAGCAGATATTTTAACTGTACATAAGGAACCACATTTTGCAATCTCTTCAAGGTCGACACAGTGTTTACAAAAATTGAAATTTTTGATTTAGAACTGGTTAAGCACCAGTCAATTGCCATCAAAATGTCATAACCCCAAACACGAAAACAGATTTATAATTATGAAAGCAGTGATACTCTTCAGATATCCCATCATAACTGTTCAAAATCCCCATACCAAATTCATACATTTCATGTGTTACTATACAAATAAAATAATCGCTATTGACATTGATACACTGATCCCAGAGCATAGAAAGGTAGTGGATGACTACAGCATGAATACTGCTTGTGATGGATCTAGTTTTTCACGACATCCTGCACTTCAATTTCACAGGTAAATCTCTGACCTTTCAGACACTCTTTGAGTTTTTGATAATATGAGGAAATATTGGTGTTGTACACTACTTTCAGTCTGCAATAAAGTTGTTGAGCATGCTTTTGTTTTGAAAACTGCTTTTTAGATTGATATGAAACAATCTATAATGCAACGACTCTTCCAAAATGAAGAAATTGATGTAAAGTCATTAACTGCGCATGTGCAACTGGTAATACTACTGACTTAGCCATCTATCAGATCACACATTAACTCACTAGGCTTTCATGCAACGCGGCGAAATCTAGTGCCACCTTTTCATATGAATTTCCCATTTATAGAATCTGAAAATCTATTTTGAATTAATAATATCAATCAGTTTTTTGTATGTACTGAATGAAAAAGACATCTTGCTTTTTGTCTATTTAATGATGGCTTGTATTTAAACATAACATTAGGTTTAAAATTTCAAATGTGAAATTTTAATCTTATTTTAGAGTAAAATAAGTAAAATTATAAAAATAGCATTATTCCTATTTTCTAAATGTGTTTTTCGGGGTGGGGGAGCACTTTGGTAAATTATTACGTTTGTTAAGTTATTAAGTCTCAGATACCAACTGTCTAACTTAAAATATTATGTATACTGAAATATATCGGTGAGACAAAATTATGATACTTTCAAAGAAAATACGAGAAACTAATTTTTCGAACAAAAATGCTTTACATCTCAAACTTGAATAACAAATTTAAAAAAAAATTAAGCTGGCACAAATCTAAATATTACGCAATGGAGAAAAAATTCTTTGAAACTGGTATAATCTTTCCTTTCAGAGATGTACAAAGATATTTGTTCAATGGCTTAGTCTCAGACTGTACCACTGACTTAGTACTAGTGGACATCAAGTTTTAAAACTTGAATTAATTCCAATTTTTTAAAAGTTGAAGCAATACCGTAAGCATTTCTTCACACTTTAAATAAAACTAAATATTCCTATTCTTTCAGAAGGCATGTATAAAATGCGCTTAGGTTCATGAGCAATCAGCACATTCATATGTTTATTTCTGAGTTTAGCAATTTTTTTAAATCAGCTAGAATTAACTTCTAACTATGCTAAGGTAATTGTTAAGTATGTATAAATTAAAGAAATATTGTAAATGAAAAAAGTTTGTGAGCCTGAAGCATTTAGAAAACTATTTTATTATTTCTTTTTAAATACTATTAATTTATAAAAGTTAAGTTTAAGAAAAACAATCTGTGAATTTTTAAAGGTAAATAATTATTTTTGGTAATATCTGATAAATATTTAGCCTTAATTGAAAAATAGTTTAAGGTATCTAGTTTAAACCACAAAAACATCTAAAAATAGTACTGCTTTGTTTTAAATTTTTCAGTATTTTTTTGTTTTATTGGATAATTATTTCTAAAAATATTAATTTGTAAAATAGGGAAGTAAACCAAGCGCTATAAATAGAAAGTACTTTAGAAAAAAATAGTTTTACCAGAAGCTGACTACGTTATAAACTATAATTATAATCTCAAATTTTTTGTAAAGATTAAATCTTTTTTTTTTTGTTTAATAATACTGAGAACAAGTTTCGATTATCAAAGTTCTCACTGAAAACGAAGTTCTGATTTAACTTGCTGTTATAAACTTTATGCACAGTTTAAGACAAAATAAATATTTAAAAGAGTAAAAAAAGTATAAAGGTTTAGAATAATTACATCAAGATATATAAATTTTAAAACAATAAGTAATTTGTTTTCTCTATCTTACTTGGTTCCCTTTTTTGTAACAACATAATATCGTCACTGAATCACTAAACTGATTTTTTATGTCTCATAAAGGGTGGTCCTTGCCAGGTTTTTAAAATATCTATGAAAATATTAAGTGTTCCAACACCTCATACAACTTTTCTGCAGAAAGTAAAGATTAAATCTTTTATTTAATAATACTGCGCACAAGCTTCTATTATCAAAGTTCGCATTGAAAATGAAGCTCTGATTTAACTTACTGTTATAAACTTTATACGTACTTTACATTCAGACAAAATTATTATTTAAAAGAAGAAAAAATAATCAATTATAATAATTACATCAAGAAGTGTAAATTTTAAAACAAGTAATTTGATTTCTCTGTCTTACACCTTAAGAATACTTGGTTCCCTTTTTAGTAACAGAGTATCGTCACTGAAGCACTAAACTGATTTATTTATGTAGCATAAATGGTGGTCCCAAACAGGCTTGTAGATTTCATATATAATTATTAAATTTGCCAACATATCATACAACTTTTTCGCGGATAAATAATAACTAATAATAATCAATCTAGTTTATGATAGAAATAATAAAAATACAGATTTAAAAATTCAATAAAAGTATATAAGTAAATAACTAAATAATTAATAACAATTCTTTATATGTAAAGGAAATTTGCAAAATAAATTTATAAATATATTTTATCATAAAAATTAATCGTTTATTCAATTTTTAATTCTTATAACTTTAAATAATTTTTATAATATAGTTAAATACCGAATTTTGGAATTTTGTATATACCAGTGCGTATAAGTATTAACCGCATAGTACTTTACCCAAGAAAATAATGGATTTTTATCCATTAGTACGAAAGACTCTTACCTTTATTCAAATTTATTCTAAGATTAGAAAATATTGCAGTCATATTTTTAGAGTTTCTTGCTCTGTAATTAATATAAATGTTAGAAAGCAGAAATATAAACGTTACACTGGTTACAGAAAACTCCTGCTCTTTTTGTATTACTTAATCCTGTTCTCTTTATTGAGCAATTGAGATAAGGCCTATAAAAACAAATTCTCGAATTGCATTACTTTCGATCGTCTAACAGTACTTAGTCTGATTAAGCATTTATCCTTTCGAGTGAGCTACTGTACTCATCATTACTGCCGCTCTCTGATTCTTTCTTCGTGATGGAAATACAAACCTTTGGCTTAGTGTGGTTCAGATCCAATCACTTGAGATTTTGTTATTCCAGAAAAGTTTAGTATAAACAAAGGGAGTACAATCAGTAATTTATGAGAGATTTAAATTCAATAACTAAAAAGTGATAAAGAATTTTTATGCATAAATGCTATTTGCAGTTGAGAAACTTCCTAAAAAATGTTTAACAAACACTTAAATCTTAAATTACATTCCGGCAAAAAAAAATTTTAAATGCATATCGATATGTATAACTTTAATTTACCATTCAGGGATATTCACTAATATTTTTCTACAAATTTCTTCTAATATTATAAAATAATCCCAGGTATTTAATGTAATCATTCAGATTAAATGAACTTAGCTGTGTTTGTTTGAGTGAACAGGCTAAATTACATTATTTTGTGATATATATATTTGTGTGATACATATATATATATATATATATATATATAATATATATATATATATATATATATATATATATATATATATATATATATATATATGTATATATGTATGTATGTATATATATATATATATATATATATATATATATGTATATATGTATGTATGTATATATATATATATACATATATACATATATACATATATTTATACATATATATATATATATATATATATATAATATATATATATATATATATATATATATATATATATATATATATATATATATATATATATATATATATATATATATATATATATATATATATATATATATTATATATATATATATATATATATATATATATATATATATATACATATATATATATATATATATATATATATATATATATATATATATATATATATATATATATATATATATATATATATATATATATATATATATATAATTCATTGTCTAATTAATATAATTCCAGGGAAGCACAAATATATATGTTACTCTGGTTGAAGTAAGCCCCCACAGTTTTAAAAATGCTTAATCATGGTCTCTTTATTGATCAGTTAGGTTAATGCCTATAAAATCCGTCTCAAATTGCATTACTTTCATTCGTAAAACAGTACTTACTCTGATTAAGCACTTATCCTTTTAAGTGGGCTACTATACTATTGCTCACCGTCACTGACGATTTCTGATTCTTTGTTCGTGATGGAAATACAAACCTATGGCTTACTATGGTTTCAAATCCGATCACTTAAGTTTTACTTTTTCCAGAGAAGTTTAATGTATATATACAAAGGGAGTAAAGTCTTCAAAGAGGGAAAATTTAATACAATTAATTAAAATCTTATCAGGATTTTTCAATAATAAAAAACATTTAAAGTAGGTTGGAATTTTTGAAAAAAAATATTTAAAACATTAACTAAATAATTACATAAATCTGAATTTTGATTTTAGTAGGTAGAATGTTTTTCATGCATATGAATTCGTATAATTTCCTATAGTTCTTACATTTTAATTGTGCAGTAAATCTTATTTTCAATCTGTGATTAAAAAGTAATTCCAATCCCTTAAGTGTATATCCAATCATTATAGGAAATTATACGAAAGGAGTCTTTACTTTTATTTGGTAAAGCAGATTGAAATGCATAATTTTCAGATACTTACCTTTATATATATGTACATCTCTCTCTCTCTCTCTCTCTTTATCTATACATATTTAATTTGCTTTCAATAATCCAAATCTTAGAAAGCGAAAGTCAGTTATAATTCTTATTCCAGATAATCTTTACCTGTTCTTCTTACTAAATGATCTGGATAAGATCTATAAAACCGAATTCTCAATTGCTTTATATTCTTTCATATAACAGTACTTAATCTGATTAAGGACTTCCGAGAAAGTTACTGCATTTTACTCATCCTCCCTGCAACTCTCTGATCCTTTCGTCTGAATGGAAATACAAATCTTTGGATTAGTACAGATATGATCCAATCACTCAACATTTTGTTAATCTAAAATACTTTATTATATACTAAAGGAGTGCAATCGTTAAATTATGGAATTTTTAAAACATTAATTAAAACTTTATAGGATTTTTAAATTAATAAAATTTATTTTAAAATTTCATAATATAGAAAAATCAGAATGCAATTTTGCAAAAACATTATTTTTACAAATTCAAAAATCAGCAACATTATTTCAATACTAGAAGAAATTTAGATGAATATATTGATTTTGTATACTACTTATTGTACAATTGTTCACTAATCCTTTATTTCAAATTTATTATGGGATTCATAAAATTTAGAATTATATAATGCTAAACGTTGATTTAGATTTAAAAAAGCTCCTATTAAGTTCATCTGAAGAAACGGGTTTAAATGTAGAATTTAGTTATATGTATGTATCTAGGATTGAGATCTATCTAAAATCTTCTTAACAAAGAAAAGAGATATTTTTCTCCAAAGTTTTCTTTATTTTTTGTTATAGTCCCCTTGTTTATAAATTTCTCTCAGCAATGTTCCCATTCTTTTAACTTGTCTAAATAACATGAGGAATCATTTTATGAAAATTAGTTGAAACAAAGCTCATAATCTACTGATGATATAACAACATTTTAAAGCCTCTGAATGATATTTTGGGATAGGGAACAAAAATAACAATAATAATTTATTGGTCCCGGCCAGGCAGTAAGGAAGGATGGTCAAGCAGTTGAAAATATTATTCTTGGATTTCCACCTTCGCAACCACTGTGAAGTGAGGCCGAGCATTGTCTTGATGAAACAAATATTTTTCTTTTGCAAATGTAGCCTTTTAGTTTTTGCAATTTCTGCCCCCGGCTTGTCAGTTAACATTGTATCGTGTACTCTGATATATTTTTCTATTAATATCCTTGCAAAAGAACATGTTTTTGCCGATTTTACATTGAAAGTGATTTCATGGCTGGGCTGTGGCAATAAATCCACGTTTCATCTACAGTAAATAGTTATCTATGAGAATCTGAATTATTTCTCCAACCGAATGGTCTAATTATTAATTCGGAGACGTTTTTAGACCTAAGTGAGCAGGCTCTGCCACAGCGCGCAACCAGCTTGCTCTACGTATATTTTAGATAGATATGCTACAAACATGGTCTTTGAGCACTCTCATAGCCCCTGCAATTTCTCTAATGTTGGCCTCATAATCTTTCAGTAATATTTGGTAAATTTTACTGAGGGTTTCGTCAGTGGTTGAAGTTTTTGGCAGTCCTAAATGTCCATCGATACCTGCCTCCGGCTTGTCAATTAAAGCTGTATAGTATACTCTGATATTTTTTTCTATTAATTTCCCTGCAAAAGAACAGTTTTTGACCGAATTTACATTGAAAGTGTACTGTTCCAATGTGATTTTGTGGCTGGGCTGTGACAATAAATCCATGTTTCATCTACAGTGATTATTTATCGATTAGGATCTGAATTATTGTTTCAACAGAATGGTCTACTTATTTATTCGGAGACGTTTTTTTCCTAAGTGAGAAAGCGCTGCAACATCGTTCAACCAGCTGCTCTACCTAAATTTTAGCTCAATATGTTGCAAATACGTTCTTTGAGCCCTGTCATAGCCTCTTCAATCTCTCTAATGTTGGCCTCATAATCTTTCAGCAATATTTGGTAAATTTTAGTGATGGTTTATCAGTACTTAACGTTTTCGGCTATCCTAAACGTCCATCGTACCCTAAGGTGGAACGGCCACTTTAAAATACATCTGCCCAATATTTCATTCTAGTTTATGATCATGTGGTATCCCTTTACATTACTTTCAACTCCTCTTTAATCTATGTAGGCATATTACCTTACAAAAAGAAGTGCCTAAAGAAAGCTACATACTAATTTTTTCCATTTCCGAAAATTAAATCACAAAAATAATTTTGAACAAATAATTTACCTTCAAAATGGCTGAAATACTGGTTGAAGATTACCAATGGATGCCGGAACAAATTTCTCGCAATCTTTATAAGAAGTCAAAAAATGTTTAAACTGATATCGTATATATATATATAAATTACTCTCTATTTAATATATATCCTAGAATGCAGAAATATGCACCTAACTGTTTCTCCAGAAAATCACTGCTCTTTCAGTAATATACTGAGTGATTGAGATAATCCTTATAAAAACAAATTCTCGAATTGCATTGCTTTCGTTCATCTAACAGTACTTAGACTGATAAAGTATTTATTCTTTCGAGTGAGATATCATACTTTTATTTATCATTACTACCATTCGTTAGTTCTCTTTTAGTAACATACACCTTAAGCTTAGTTGAGATACTTTCACGTGAGTTTAGTTATAAACAAATTACAGTACACTTTCACAAATCTAGGAAAGATTTTAAATGGTTAGTTACACACAAAATATTTTCTTAGGATTTTTAATTGATTCTTAGTTCTGTGATTAACATATTTATTTACATATGAAATTTTCTATTTTAAATTTACTTTTACCAAAAGATAAAGTAGCGTTATTTATTGCGTTCCAATATTTGAGTTACACTTTTTTATTAAACGCCTAAACTGTAGACAATACTAACATTCATAACATACTCAATATTTTGTTTATTACTAATAATTAATTAATGTAATAAAATAGGATTAACTTTTATGTTTCGTAGACTAACATGCAATAGAAATCTGTATTTTAGTAACATAGTAAAAATGAATAAAAGCGATACAAAGTGCTTAAGCGTATTTCTTCTTGCTTGATACAATAAATACAACTATATCTCTGTTAGCACTGGACTTTCCATTTATGGAAGAAATAAATAAATATAGTGGTTTTAGTTTTACTATACAACTCTCTTAAAAGAGGAAAACATACAGCCATCTATCATATTCCCCAGAGCTTAGAAAAGCTTTTACTATACATCCGAAGAAATATTAAAGGTTTGTATGTGAAAAAGAAATAGGTTTACATTGAAACATTATAAGAAAGCTTTGATTAATATATTGGAGATAATTTTTCTTCGAAATTTCTAAGGTAGAATGGAAATATCTGTACAATATTTCTTCTTCAGATGGAATCGTTATTGAGAACATTTTTGTAAAACAAGTCTTTATTTACACAAAATTAGTTCTAACCAAAGAAACATATAATCTAACAAAAATTATAAAAAGTGGTATATTATTTTAGTTTCCCGGTAACACATTTGTCATAAAGTTTATAATTTTTATAAGCAACTCAGTATTTATTGCATATAAAACCTTGAAAATTTTTGTTAGATCAAAAACCCTATTAAACTTTACAGATAGATACATATTTCTGCGTTTAATATTATAATTAATGTGTTACTGGTGTAACAATTATTGCGGGAATCCATTTATAATTCTATGCGAGATATTTCTGTATTTAAATACCACATACTATTAAAAGATAAAGTTGTATACACACATACAAATAATATATATATATATATATATATATATATATATATATGTGTTGTATATTGTGTGTGTATATATATATACAGTCAATGTCTATCTGAATCTCTTGGGAGTAAAAAATCGAGATAAATTTTCGAGATACATTTATGAAATAGACTAGGAAAATTTCTTTACACAATACAAAAGATTGAAAATTTGCAGTACTTTCAGTTTTATTTACATACCTTACAGAAAGTAATCCATTAGGAGTTTTTGATGCAAAACTTTTTTAGATTTTACAGTTTTTTGTACTTTTGACACAGTGGAAAACAAATTGATCAATATTTACTTGGGATTCAGTGTTTCAATGTGTTTTTTTTTTTTCATAACAACTTTTTCTACATCGATGTTATCCTCTTTGCCATGATGCTCTTCATTCTCAGAAGTTCCACGAAAGTTTTCTAAAATTTCGGAATCAGTTAATAATGTTCCGCTTGTTACCAATGATTCACCTACTTATATAAAGTCTTTAAATGAAGTTTCAGTATTCAGTTTCTGTCTGATAATCATCCATTCCTTCGGGTTTTCATGAGTTTCCTTGGCCGGTTGGTTGCTCTTCTGTTTCCTTCTATTGACCTCCTAACCCATCCTTATTATCCAGAGCAGAGAAGTTTTTAGTACAATTCCAATAGTATTAAATAATAGAAGAAAACTATAAATGTATTTCACGGAAATATTGTATTTAACGCAATAAAGTTAAACTGGAATGTTGTGTTTCTTAGAAAATTCGAGATAAACTTTCGGAAAAAATAATTGAGATAGGTTTGGAAAATAAGTTTTTTATTGAAAATTTAATTGAAAAAATTGACATATAAATTTCAGATAAGCAGTTTCGAGATAGACAGGTTTGACTGTATATATATATATATATATATTTCTACATTTTTTTAATATATATATATTTATATATATATTATATATTTTTATAAATATAAAAATATATAATATAATATATTCAGAAAATTATAAATTTTCTAATATATATAATTTATTTATATATATATATTATATATATATTATATATATATATATATATATATATATATATATAGTATATATATAAAATATTTATATATATATATTTTGTTATATATATATATTTTTGTATATTTTATATATATATAAAATTTATTCCAGATAAAACTTTTATTATATAATATATATAATATATAAATAAATATAAAAATATATATAAAAATATATATATATATATATATATATTATATATTATATATATATATATATATATATATATATATATATATATATATATATATTATATATATATATATATATATTAAATATTTTATATATATATATATTTATAAATTATATATATATATATAATATATATATTATATATATATTTTATATTATATATATATATATATATATATATATATATATATATATATACATAGATACACATTTATTTATATATAATTTATGAGTAACTGCATTTTGTGGAAATAATTTGTGCAAATTATTTCCATAAATTTAACCTTATTTGTGCAAATAGTTCATTAAACGTTTAATGTGATTTATGAAAATGTAATTTAAAATTATTATATTAAAACGTTTGAATAAATTCAGAAGTTTTAAATTCCTTTTAATATGAAAATATTTTATTATATATTTCACGAAACAGTTATATTTAGAAAGTCATCCAGATTGTATCTAGACTTTAGTAGATTATAATATTTGCTGAATCCTGATACCATAAAGGCAAGAAAAACAAATTTAGAATAAAGCAAAAAAAACAGTGCGGTTATCACACACATTGATTATTAATTATTTATTTGTACATAAATATAATTTTTTTTGCATGGTGTTTGAAAACGTCAGCTGTACATTAATAATCCACCTGTCGTTATATATAAATGAAATATATTTTTGCAATTAATGAAGTCATTAATATTTTATTAACTGCATAACTTCCGTCTATACAAGCTTAACATTTACTTTAGAAATGTATTTTCTTATTTTGACAAAGACTTCATTAATGATACTCTATTAATTAAGTAAATAAAGACATTATTTGCACTTTCTAGTAAATCATAATAAAATTTATATGATTAAAAGACTATATACATGCAGATAAACATATATTACACAATTTATCTTATATATATATATATTACCATAATATATATATATATATATATATATATATATATATATATATATATATATATATATATATATATATATATATATATATGTAATATTACGTTAATTAAACATTAATAAAGGAAGGAAATTGGAAAGTTTTCTTTTTTCTCTACTTCATTTTCTATTGTTCTCTTTATCCGCTGTATTTCTAGAAGTAAAAGCTATTCAGAATACTAGATTAAATATTTTCCTTTTCAGTCAGCTGAATAAAGAGCTTTTGTTTTGACTCAGAATACCACAACTGATGAATCAATCTGTACGATTTATCTGAAAGGAACTCCATTAATCCGTTTGATTATTCAGTGTATAACTTTGGGGTGGTTTACTTTGTGAATGAATTTTCCCGGAGCAGAGGAAAAACCCGAGAGAAATTTACTTTGAACTGTGATTGTGAGCATAGTTGGGTGATTTATATTTGATAATTTCGTGAAAGGCTTAATATCAGATAGCTTATATTCACGTAATCATTTTGATGAAAACGTAATAAAAATGGATATCCTACAGAAAAATATGGTATCATATCCAGTTTTCATACACTTCTTGTTTATAACGTAAAAACAGTTTCTTCTCGTAAAAACAGTTTTCAAAAAAGTATTGCAAAATTTCAAACTCCACGTTGTACACGGAGTAATAAAAGCTAATTCACATATCATAAACATTGCACACTGGGACACTTTATATTATATATACATATGTGTAATTACAATAAATAAGCAGTATAATTATAATACTTTCATTCACAATTCATTTTTTATCTTAATACATTACCGGAATTTACACATATAGTTGAAATCAGAGAACCCATAAGATTTTTCGAAATATTTGAGCTTTGCTTGTAAGTTTCAACGTACATTAGCGCAGAGGTAAAAACTATAATACCAGCTATTTTCTATCTCATATATTCTGAACCCGTGAGAAATATTTATCTTCAATGCAACCTCACTATGCTTTGTAGCATATTTGAAAATAGTGCGAAATTCATGCTATATTCTAAATGATCGAGTGTTTCATGTTCTGGAAAAAATATTTAGTTACGGCTGTTCAGATTCATTCAATTACCATGCCTCTTGCATTATTTATCTGCATATCTCTATCATTATAAATTAAAAATAAATTAACTGATATTCAAAGCATTCTTCCCCATATATATATATATATATATATATATATATATATATATATATATATATATATATATATATATATATATATATATATATATATATATATATATATATATATATATATGTGTATATATACGTAAGTTGATTCCCCTGTTCCACAGTGGCATCACGCTGGCTATTCTACTCAAAGAATGACTTAGATGTAATTAGAATTGAATGTCGCGATAAACCTAAAGAAGTAGATATAAATATTAATCTAACTTGAAATTAATACTATATTATTATTCTTTAGGTGCTAATTTCATTTCTTCATATTTCTCTCTTATACTTTTAACCTAACGATATTTAATTTTGTTATACGTTCTCTTTATATCACTCTATCTCTGCAGATAACTATATCTATGCCTAGCCTATCACTCTCTCTCCCTATATATATATATATATATATATATATATATATATATATATATATATATATATATATATATAATATATATATATATATATATATATATATATTATATATATATATATATATATATATATATATATATATATATATATATATATATATATATATATATATATATATATATATTTATTTATTTATTTATTTATTTATTTACTTACTTATTTAATTAACGGATTCATAAATGTATATATTTTCGATGTGTATAATATTAAATAGAAATAAATAGAATATTACATTCCTTAGCAACGACTAAATTTGTTTTATCTACAGTAATCAGAAAACCTTTGTTTACGACTTAAATGGTATTATCTAGTATATACAGAATTTTCTATAACAAGGGCTTTTCAATTAAGGCCAACGTTATTTTCACATTCATATGATTTCCCCGGCAAAATGAAAGACACGTTAATAAAGCTTCATATAAGGGTAGAATTACTCTCTTTAACGAAACACACCAAAGTCCGCCCATTAATTATTAACATTGCTTACTCCACGTTAGTTAAACTTGGGTAAACATGTTAACAGTGGGATTTTGTTTTATAAATGAAGTATTTATAGTTAGTTATTATTAAAATATATTGCGTTTCATTAGAATCAGTGATCTGTTAATGATAATGTAATGATATTTCTCAAACCTAACTGATTTAAAAGATTGTATTATACATTTTGAGAAATGCATATTCATTATTATTATTTTATAAACTTTAAAGAAGTGGAAGTTTTTTTTAATTTTATCTAATTTATTCCCAAACATTTTAATTTCTCTTGTCTCTGTCTAATTATCAATTTTAAAGGCTTTGAGACCGTACGTTGACCAAATTATACCAATGTATCCGATACTTCAGTTCTTGTGTACCTGCAGTAGGTTGAATCCCACTGCAGAAGTTGATTTTAGTAGTTGTTAGAAATAGAACAAAAGTTCTAGTTCCTTCTTTAATTAGCCCTCGTGTTGAAAAATTGCAGTTACCAATTGAAATTAAATCCGTTCTTGTAGTAGAAGTGTAGACCCTAGTTGCTCTAAAGCAATCTAATAATTTTCAAGTTTATCATACTCATGAATCGTTTAAAAGTAAATAAATTACTAAAAATTGAATACATCATTGTAGTCCGAAATTGACGGTTTTGTATTTTTAAACTGCAACTTATTTGATTTAAAATTGTTTGGAATGACTTGATTTGAAGACTGAATAAACAAGAAATGTTGGGAGACAATTTCAAAGACATAATTAACGGAAACAAACATTTAATGAAGGTACAACATAGAAAACATTTAAATACATAAAGGCAAATAATTAATCAACGACGAAGACGCAGCATAGACAATCTGCTTGATGTTTATATAAATTGAAAGAGCTCAAGTGCCTTGGGTCCTCACTTGACCACAGGTCTTCCATTCATCTCCTGAATCTTTCCCTCTTCTATTCCTTACAAACCGAATTCTATAAAGAGATGTGACCACTACCTTGCGATATTACACTACAGTAAACTCCTTCAAGTATGTGTGGGATCCTTTGTGCTGAAAGATTTTCAGCAAAAGACTAGATAGATTTTAAAAATAAACATTACCATTTTTATCAGACAGATAGATGTAATTTAAAGTCGTACTCAAAAGGTCAATTATAAATTAAACTATATTTTTGCTTATTATTTATTTCAAACACGTGGTTCAGGTTTCCAAGCATAAAAATTACAAATGTGCCTACTTAAGAATAGTAACATCTATCACTCTAAATGAAAATTATATGATCTCCAATTTTTTACTCTTGCAGATTAAATTTTTTCATAGGGTAATTACTTAAACTATATCAAAGATGACGCAGAAGATTTAACAATACTTTTAGTCATTACTTTCGACCACATATTTACTAGCCATCGTCCTTTATCTTTTACTGTCCCCAAGTTACAGGTTTTAGTGAATTGGAGTATAACAATCTTTGATTGTAGTTTTGCACGCTCTATGTTTGGAAAACGTATTAGGGAAAGATATTTATCTTGTCTTAACATATTAGTTTTTGTTTCTTAAACAGATGACATAAGGGGAAATATATGTAATATAGCCATATATAAGTTGCATATATACTAGAGGCTACTAAATGGACTACATCTTAATGTATAATCTTTAGATATTTTCAAATCACACGTCCATGTACGTGTAATTGTTCAACAAGATTAAAACAAAATAAAATTTTAAAATTAAACAACTGATAAGCTTAATCAGAAAATAGAAACAGTTCAGATTTAAAACACTGATTGTTTATGACTGAAATTAGTTATGCATCTACCTGTAACTACCATATATATATACATAATAAATTTGAGAATATAGAAATGTAAACATATTTAATAAATATACATACGGGACGTTGAAACACTGTTAGTTTATGGCTGAAATTTAGGATTTAACGACATATCGTTGTCAAATATATATATATATATATATATATATATATATATATAATGAAACGTAAATTATCAAAATGTATTCTTAATAATTTCATGCAATTTTTATACCTGAGATGTAATTCCTTCTTAAATCGATGATCTTAATTTACATAATCCAGAAAATAAACTTTAAAAAAGGATTGAGTCTTCATTCTAAAAATATAGGTGGCATTTAAATCCGGGAAATGTCATTAATGAAGGGGTAACATTCTATCTAGACAGCATAACTTCAAAATTAACACCTTAGAGTCATCGATAAATTAAAGGAAACGCTTCTGTTTATCGATCAACTTAATGTCGACATGAAAGGATAATGAATTCTTAATCCATATTACAATAAAGAAGGGATCCAATCAAATTACATTTCATGCTACCGAGCTACGCGATAGAATGATTAAAATATCAAAGTTGAAGATCTCTGAAAATTGAAGCATTGATATGCAAACTGATCTCTTTCTTCCTAATTACGAATGTCGGCTGTCTTTGAATCAATGCTCCTTTTGAAGTTTCTTCTCTTTACATATTGACTTTAAGATTCTACGAAAGAAAATACATTGACAAATCTCGGAAGGAGCTCGTAAGTACAAAGACTAGAAACCCTGAACTGAATCATTTTCGAGTTTCGTAAAAGAAAAGTAACATATGTCATTACTGTTGAACAAAGTTAGCGTTTCATAATGATCTTAAATACAATGTCTCTACCGCTGCTTTTTAATGAATTGCACGCCTTTTTGAATAGAACTAAAGTCTTTTTTTTAAAAAAAGCATAAACTATCCCTATTAAAAGCCGGCATATTTCAGGAATGAAACGAAAGAAGAGACCGCACAATTAATAAATCCCAAACCTAGAAATGTGTTGTGTAGTAACGAATCATACAATTTTCTCCCAGCGGAAAAGTACATTGACGTAGCAAAACGGGTGGGGTTAAAAAATTTCTACACTGATTGGTCAGTCGAATCTTGGAATTCGTTGCCAACTGGCTGGAACTAAATAACACTCATTTTTAACAGAATCACTTTTAAGTAACGAACATGTCCCTGCGGATTCTGTAATAGCTATATGGGGATTGGGAGGGGAGATAACGGGCGGATATCTTGAGTGAACCATGACTAATGTAAGTACGCACAGAGAGTTCTGCTGTAACAGACAAGTCAGACCGTTTGTTCATGAATCTTGGGGCATAATTTTCGGAAAGCAATTGGAATGGATTCATATTTCGAACGGTAATTATTTCAGATATTCGTAGGGCTAGTTTAGCAGGGAGGTTACATCGTCGGAAATACCGTAGGAATCAAGTTTGACATCAATCACACAGATGGGAAAAAATGTTCCTAATTTGCAACAGTAAAGATAATTATTCATATCTGTATAACAAAACGGGATAAAAAATAATTCTCCAGAACAAGAAATTTTCTCATTATATATGATAAAGAAATTATCATTTAAAGGGTTGTTCTAAGGGTTTTCAAATACATAATTTATTCTACAAAAATATACTATATAAAAAATGATTAAATATTTTTCACTTTTAGCATGAGAGTGGTAAAACGTATAACACTTTTTTATATTAAATATTCAATTATGCTTGTTTATGTACACATACACACATTTATATGTATGTATATATACATATGTGTATATGTTTGTGTATTTTAATATATATATATATATATATATATATATTATATATATTTATATATATATATATATATATATATGTCATAAAAAAAGGAGTAGTTGGAAATTACGTGAGTTAAAAGCTATTTTAAAAAGGGAACTCTTTTATAATAATAAAAATAAATGAAAAAGACTACGCTCGAGTAAGCTTTTGGGATCATCCGATCAGGAAGCATTTTTCAGCTATTTGATGAGCTTGCAAACAGATAAGTTTCAGTCAGCGAGTTGACATGGAGCTGTCAAGAACACTCTACGCATGTATATATATATAAAATGGCACAAGTTTTACTTAACGGTGGTTTAATAATATATTATTTATAAGAAATATGTTGTAGTCGCCTTAACTCTGATACATATATATATATATATATTATATATATATATGTATATATTGTGTGTGTGAAATTCCATTGACATATATATTTATATGTAACTTCAATATTGATTTAACGCATATTTCTTATTCTTATTTAAAAATTCTATTGATTTTTTAATATTTTTATTGAGCTTTATATCAGATGAAGCATGTAATATTAAAGCAAAAGTGTTTAAAGCAAAATATTATAACATTTCACACAATATAAATTGGAAATTTACCTATGCAATCTTTTTAGGTTACACCCAAAACATAATTATAAATCTCATAATTAAGTCATGTTCTTACCAAAATATATGCAAACTTTTCATTGCATCATGTGATCTATAATGAAAGTTTCTTCCAAAAGATATTTACCAGAAAATTACTTCTTATCCTAACACCGAGATTTTACTTCGCATCGATAAAAGGAAACTACAAAAGAGTCATTTTAAAGAAATAAAAGAAATGCTTTAGTTTTACGAATTCAGCTTACTGCAGAAGAGATTTTCTTATGATATTATTTTCAGTAAATATCCTCAGTTCTAAGAGCTAGATTTTGGCAATATCATCTCAAAATAGAAGGAAGCTTCTTGTACCTGAAATAAAATATTTGAAAATTTTTCAAAATTAAACTTCTTATGGCGTCAAGCGTATTTGATATCTGTGCTGTTATCCCAAAATAATGAAACGTGAAAAGTAATTAAATAGAGAAACATACTTTCTATAAAAGAGCAAAAATATTTTTTCTTTATTTCGTATCTAAGCTTGTGTAAAAGATTTAGATATATCTAGAAATGTAATAACGTTTCATTTAATGTGGCGTAAAATTCTGAAAACGAGAAAGGTAAAAAATAAAAGATATCTTTTGTGCCATTTTTGGATTTAAAGATTTTTTTTTCTCATGATAACCTCTTCGCAGGTTAAACTGTTTAAAATGAGAATGAAAGAAGCAAGTAAACATTCACTGTGAAAAGCATTGTTCTGAGATTTCAAGTTGAGATTTCAAAACATACTGGCTTTATTTCAATATTAATTTATTTATATCTAGGAAACGTTTAAAATTGATGCTACAAAAGGACACATCTTTTTAAATATTGATTAAAGATATCAAAATAATACGTCGTTTTCAATTAGTATTACGTTTGATTAAGCAGTGGAATTTGTTTTTAATTAAATGAAATAATTTTAGGTTTGTTTGCACAAACAGTTATGTTTTTTATTTCCACAAGAAAGTACTTGACTAATATTTTATGATTTTTAATAATTTTTTTTACTCTGAAGAGCAAAAAAAAGTCGATGTAAGTATTTATGCTGAATGGGTGCGTGTAATATTTAAAGCACAGAATTCTTTTTTAATTCATTACATCCTCCTTAACGAATTCGGAATAATAAGTATTTTAATTAGATTTATCTTCATGGCCTCGCATTAGAATATTCACCCATTAAATTAAAATAAATTATTTATTATTTAACCTTTAATTAAAGTATACGGTTCAATTATATTATAATTAAATTCCTTATTCAAGGAATCTTTTTGTATGGTTGGATTATCACAAAATGCAGAAATAAATCATGTATTTTTATCACAAATATTTCAAGATGATTAATATGTATAGGAAAAAATCTTATTTCTCACGTTTTATGATAATTTTATTATTGAAATAGGAATATTGAGATAGGAAAAGTGAATTAATCTTGTATTTTGCAGTAAT
>CM063503.1:84903082-84920582 GCA_032207245.1 Pardosa pseudoannulata | reverse complement strand
TTCTTTATTACTGCGAAATATATTAAGGTAAAAATTGGTATTTTATCAAAGAAATTAATATCATTAAAGTCACATTATCTGTATCTTCAAGTAGAGAAACACAAATTGCCGAAACGGATTCCGATAATAATCTTTTTCATCTATTTGAAACAGCTATTTATGTAATTAAATGTACTTCAAATGCTTCAGTATTCACCCTTGTTGAAACTGGAGTTTCGAAACAACATTTCAAAGATCGCAAATCTAATAATATTCTGAAAAGTACTTAAGCCTTGTAAAGTCACATTTTCTGCAATCGCTGTTTATGAAACTATAGTACATATGCATATTAACATTAACAACGCACTTACATAATTGATAAAACCCATTATTTTTAGTTGATGTATTATTTGCTTATGTGTATTAAATATTAAAATCTAATCATCTCCAAAAAGTAGGAAGTAGAGGACTTGAATTGCTTCTTTTAAACAAATGGTGATAATACGGCAAATTATGACATTTATTACTGGTAAAATAGACGGTTATAACAACGGGAAATCCTTAGTGTACTTTAGAACGCTCTACATTAAATACTAAAGAAATTTAGAAGTGATTAAAGCTTATGCTTTTCCTATATTAATGGGGCAAAAAAATTCCTATTTTTCAATGACTGAAATAGGAATCTCTTTTATCTTTGCAAAATGTAATTATTCTGTAATCTTATTGCGAAATAAAAATATATTTTAGCATAACTCAAAAGTGCTTCAAGCATTAATACATTTATTTTCTTTATAATGATAGTCATCTTTTAGGTTTTAATTTGTCAACAAATACAGGTTATATAGTTATTGATTTCACAAGTAAATGTTAAAAAGTACATAACCATAATATTAATATTATTTACTTACAGGTGTTTTTAGGTGGAAGCAGAAATTACTAAAATAAATTATTTTTAAAACCCGTCTAAAGATCTATGCATATTACATTAAAATATATATCCATTAGTGACTAAAAATTAGGAATAAATGTCACATTTAAAATAAGAGAATGATAGGCACTCGTAAGGAAGTAAATATTCTGCTGATGATGGCAAAATATACCGATTTTGCCATCTTTGTTTCGAATAAGAACAAGGGTCTGACGTTTAAGTGATTTTGCATGATGCTCAGTCTAAATGCAGAATGTCTTTTGGCTGTAGCCTTCTACATACTTTAACAGGTGAAATTAAAAGAGGTAAATGCAGATTTATACAAATTTATGCAAATTTACATCTTTTATTTTTGTAAAATTTAATTAAGCTGTAATCTCAATGAGAAATAAAAATATATTTTACCATAACTGAAATTTCCTTATGGCTTCGGCTAGGTCTGGCGTTAGAAATAACTTACCATAACTGAAAAGTGCTTCAAGCACTAATACATTTCTTTTATTTATAATGATAGTCATCTTTTAGGTTTTAATTTGTGAACAAAACAGGTTATATATTTATTGATTTCACAAGCTAATGTTAAAAAGTCCATGCACATTAAGTTAATATTATTTACTTACTGGCGCTGTAAGTGGAAGCAGAAATTACTAAAATAAATTATTTTTAAAACCCGTCTAAAGATCTATGCATATTACATTAAAATATATATCCATTAGTGGCTAAAAAGTAGGAATAAATGTCACATTTAAAATAAGAGAATGATAGGCACTCGTAAGGAAGTAAATATTCTGCTGATTATGGAAAAACAATGTAGTATACCAATTTTGCTATCTTCGTTTTGAATAAGAACGAGGATCTAAGTGACCTTTAAAGGATTTTGCTTGATGATATCTAAATAGAGTATTTTGGCTATAGCCTTCTATATAGTTTAACAGATGACATTAAAAGACGTAAATGAAGATTTATACAAAGAAAACTTTTATTATTTGTAATTTACTTTATATACGATACAATTTAAACATTAAATTGAAATATTTATTTAGTACGATGTTTATTGTTACGTAAGAAGTTGACCTCTTAATACTAACTATAAGAATGTTATTTTTCCACATATTTCCGTAATGAGAAAATTATTAATCATTATTACCTTAACACAATGTATTAAAAACAAATTATTAAGAACACAATGCATTATTATCCACATCATTTCTATGTTCATTTTATACTTCAACGAGCATAAGAACTAGAGGAAAATATTTTGGGGATGAAGAGAACTAAGAATATATAAGATGATTTTATAAAATGAAGCCTGAAGGGTTTTTTTAGAAATTTTTATCTCTATTTCTTACTGTACGATACTGCAGTGTTATAATGCTTATGAGATGTTAACAATTATATTTCTTAGTTCACTCGATGCGTCACAGCTAGTGAGTAATCCTGAGTTATTGTGCCAGAAACTCATTGCGTCGTCATTTTCAGTGCGAGAAATTTGTTGTGTGATATATATTAAATAACAGATCGCAAGGCTACAAATTAGATAATTATGATAGATAATAACCCAATACTGGCCAAGTTTTAGGTTTGGGCAATATAATGTAATCTTATTTTAAATACCCTCGAATCAATGGTAAAATTCATAAAAATATTCCTACCTGTAGAATTTAACACTAGAAATACAAGATGAGCCAAAATGGCCTAAAAACTATTTTGTGTTTTCTAAACAGATTTATTTTTTTTTTCAAATAGTAATAAAGTAAATAATATAATGCTCATAAAAGTATATTAGCAAAATATATCCTCAGAAATATTTTATGCAAATTTATATTATTTCTGTTATCACTATCTGAAAAAGAATAAATCTGTTAATGTAACACAAAAGAGTTTTTGGGTAAAAATGACCTTTCTCGTGGTTCTAGTGTTAAATTATTTTTTTTAACTTAGCGTCACTTGAAATATACGTTGAGTATAGTGGGTAACAGAAATAATACAATGCTCATTAAAGATATTATCAAAATTTATCCTCAGAAATATTTTTATAAATATTTATATTATTTCTGTTATAACTATCTGAAAAAGTATAAATCTGTTAAGGTAACAGAAAAAAGTATTTTTGTCAAAATTACTCTTCTCATGGTCCTCGTATTAAATTTATTTTTAAAAAAAATTAAACGTCCCTTAAAAGATTCAGCGGATATAGTTGGAAGAGTGTTTTTCATTTAAAATTATTTTAATCAGATATATTTTGAAAAAATTGTCAAATTCTTCATTCAAAAATAATAAAAATGATAATAAAATAAAATAATAACTGGGACGAAAGTAAAACATTAAACATAACTTTTTTTTCGGTAATTTTTATTTAGCTTTTGTAGTTAAAGGAATAATTTAATTACTGAAAAGAAAGATAATATAACATTTGATTATACATGACTAGTAAGCCTTTTACTCTATTATAATTCAACAAACTCTTATAATTAAAAGTGAAACATATATACATATATACATATCCTGTCCTCTAGTCATAACAATTTCAATGTTCAAGAAAAGTTAAATTTTTGCTGAAAAATTATAAAGATGATATACCATATAAGTTATATATATATATATATATATATATATATATATATATATATATATATATATATATATATATATATATATATATATATATATATATATATATATATATATATATATATATATATATATATATATATATATATATATATGTATGTATATATATATATATATATATATATATATATATATATATATAAAATATATATATATATATATATATATATATATATATATATATATATATATATATATATATATATAAATATATATATATATATATATATATATATATATATATATATATATATATATATATATATATATATATATATATATAAATTATAACTAAACCTTTTACTCTGCTTTATATCAACTGAAAACACTCTAAATTAAAAGTGGAAGAGAAATTTACAACTCCCAATCAGCAACTCCAATTTATGATTCTAGCAATTAATAAGTACGTGCTCATTTGCCTTGCATTAAAAGACGATGTGAGTTTCAAATCCCAAAAGAAATTTTCGTTTTAAAAGCTGTAGACTTTCCTTCTCGAAATGGCTGTGAACACAAGTGTCGTGCTTTCAGCCATTAACTCCAAGCATTTACAAGGAAAATACATTCACTAAGTAAAGAGACTAAGCATCTTCACTCCAAGCATTAATTACTGATTCATGCGAATATTTTTGACACGATCGTCGTTTGATGTTCCTTCTTCCCCGGCTGCCCGAATTAAATGCGTGCAAAATTATAACGAATTTCAACTAACGAATACATTTCGAATGACTAATATTCTCGAAATGGAAGTATATTGATTAGAATTGCAACAGGATTTTCGTGCTTCTTATATGCTTTCTTTAAATAAATGCAAAATTATATGTATACAGTAGAAGGCATATATATATATATATATATATATATATATATATATATATATATATATATATATATATATATATATATATATATATATATATATATATATATATATTAAGTTAGTTACAATCCATAACAATATTTAAACTAAAATATAAAAATAATGGAGCTAAAAGATACTGTAGTTTATTTGTCCTCAATAATTTCATTTATTTCAGAGTATTTGTGCCCTCAAACTATGTACCTACGCTCGAGGGATTTTTAAAAAAATATTCAAACTTTTAATAAAAATTCAATTTTAACTTAAATGTTGTAAAAACTTATAAAATGAAATTTAATGATCAAAAAATTTAATTCTTCAATGCATTTCATATTATATATATATATATATATATATATATATATATATATATATATATATATATATATATATATATATATATATATATATATATATATATATATATATATATATATATATATATATATATATATATATATATATATATATATATATATATATATATATATATATATATATATATATATATATATATATATATATATATATATATATATATATATATATATATATATATATATATATATATATAATATATATATATATATATATATATATATATATATATATATATATATATATATGTATATATATATATATATATATATATATATATTATATATATATATATATATATGTATATATATATATAATATATATATATATATATATATATATATATATATATATGATATATTATATATATATATATATATATATATATATATATATATATATAATATATATATATATATAATATATATATATATATATATATATATTATATATATGTATAATATATATCCTATAATTTATATATAAATATATATAAAATATAATATAACTGCATATACATTTTACTTATATATTTTTCTATTAGTTCTTCAATATTACTATATAAATCTAAATTTTTACATAATATATTTTCATTTGCTAATACTCCCATCGTGAGAGATAGAAAGAGAATAAAATTTGCTACCAGAACTATACATTATAAGTTTCATTTTTGCCTCTTTATCTGTTTGGGAATTTCGCTTTTTGACTTTCTGAGGCTTTTTTTTAATCTTTCCCTTTAAAATGGAATAATTTATTGCAACTTTTTCTCTAGTTAAATAAATAAATATGTTAAGAAGTATTCATCAAAAATAAATCTATTGTTAAGAAAATAGTTATTGCAAGGCGCTAAAAGGCAGACAAAAAAAAAGAAATTTTAGTTCTAAATTCACAAATCTAATTTTAGTGAAGCTCTTAGTTTATAAAAAAAAAGCTTTGGTAAAGATGAATTCAGTTTATTAAATAATTATAGTTTTGTTTTATAGTAAAATGGTCTGTGGGTTTGGTTCCGTAAAAATGTATTTAGAAAATACTGCTAAATGTTGTTTAGCCAAACAGAAAATAAACTAGTTTATGTTTTAAAGTATAAAAGGATTAATATAAGTTTTAAACTATAAAATGATTTAATTTTATAACATAGTGTGTAATTAGTAATCAACATTTTAATGACAGACTTACGCATTTCAGCCTCTATAGCATAAATTTAATCAAATTTAACAATAAAATCTTTATAAATGGAATAACTATTCAATTCCAAAACTTAAAGCACCTTCGTTCTATTAGCAATTGTATTGTGTTTTCAAAGCATGGGTAACATAGTTTGCAATTTACTATTGATTTCTTTCTTGAATTAAAACAACGGAATTTTCATAAAATGACTTGAATCAGTGAAGGGAATGAAAACCTTCATCGAGTTCTTTATTTTGCAACATACTTTGAATCATACCTAAATTCGACAAATAGAAATTACCTTCTTTAAATTCAAGTTTCATTTCAACCAAAGCATCCTTTGTTTGATAGGCTCCGTAAAAATATTTCTTTTGAAAACGGAATTTTACTAAATAGAGACAAACTGTATTATGTTTTCAAGTAAAGAATATTGTATTTAACTATATGACAAAGCATAGAACTGAATTAGCAATTAAAATTAAAACGTCAGTTTTACTACATTTTATACTCGGAAATAGGAACCTAACAATAAAATATTTATGATTGTTTTTATTCAATAAACTATCGCTTTTATAGAAATTTCAACAAAATCAAAATCGGACTGAATTATAAGATAATACAAATGTTACCTATTTAAAAATAAAATATTTAAATTTCTTTCTAATTGAATGTGCATGTTTATTATTTATAGAGTTTCTGTATATCATACTAATTGCTAATTCAATGTGGTCGGGTGAAATGCATGCATTATGGTAAATATATCACCACTGATTCTTATTCACTAATTCGAGACTGTTTTCTCCTAAAATGTCTTAAACACCTAAACTTTATGAAAATAAGTTGTGATTGTGTATATTCTATATCCTAGCCTGTTGATTTTGTTTGTTGAATTCGAACAAATGTGTGACACATTAATTTATTGCAACTTATTCTCTAGTTAAATAACTAAATATGTTAAGAAGTATTCATCAAAAATTAATCTATTGTTAAGGAAATAGTTATTGCAAGGCGCTAAAAGGCAGACAAAAAAAAAGAAATTTTAGTTCTAAATTCACAAATCTAATTTTAGTGAAGCTCTTAGTTTATAAAAAAAAGCTTCTAAAATCTACCTTGAATAACATCAAAATTTGGTAAAGATGAATTCAGTTTATTAAATTATAGTTGTGTTTTATGGTAAAATGATCTGTGTGTTTGGTTCCGCAAAAATTTATTTAGAAAATACTGCCAAATGTTGTTTAGCCAAACAGAAAACAAACTGATTTATGTTTTAAAGTATAAAAGAATTAATATAAGTTTTCAACTATAAAATGATTTAATTTTATAACATAGTGTGTAATTAGTAATCAACATTTTAATGACAGACTTACGCATTTCAGCCTCTATAGCATAAATTTAATCAAATTTAACAATAAACTAATAATATTTTTTTCAAAATTATTATTAGTTTGTCTTTTCAAATTCTTATACATGTGACCTGAACATTGCAGAAGTGTAAACTACAGTAATTTACATGGAATTCAAAACATACTTTAAGCAAACATTCAAATAATAAAACTCATTCTTACACAACATTCTTCCAAAGTTGATGTTAATATTATTCTATTAATTCACACTCAAATTATATTGTAAGAGATTTTTTAGTTTATATTATGATATACATATAAACTAAAAAATCTAAACTCTTTGGCGCAACAGCCCCTAGGGGACCAGAGCTTACGGTGCTAATCTCCGTTTTAGAGACCAAGGGCCCTGGGTACGAAGCATATGTTCCAGTTAGGTGGCCAACCTTACGCGGAACCGCCAGTGTTTACTTCTCAATTTTACTTGATCCTCAGTTTCTCTACCCATTGAAGGGATGAATGGATAAGTCAACATTGCCCAGTCCGGGGATCGAACCAGTGTCGTGGGAGCACGAAGCGCTACCCCAACGCCACTGAGCTTCATGACATACATATGTATATGTTATATATACGTACATAATAATGCTATTTTTGAAAATACTACTGTTTATTATAAATTTATGACATACATATAAACTAAAAAAAAAAACTAAAATTCTCGGCGCAACATCCCCTAGGAGGCCAAGGTCTACGGTGTCAATCTCCGTTTCCGAGACCAAGGGCCCTGGGGTGCGAAGCATATGTTCCGGTCAGGTAGTCAACCTTACGCGAAACCCCCAGCGTTTAGTTCTCAAGCTTGCTTGATCCTCAGTTTGTCTACCCACTGAGGGGATGAGTGGCTGTAAATGTACATGATAATGCTAATTTTGTAAATACTACTGCTTATTATAGCTCCTGTTAAAAAAAATGCTGTTAGACTTTTCTCTGTCTATGACTTTTATTTGTGTTTCCCAAAATACAGTGTTCTTTTGCTTTGTCCCTCTGCAAGAGTGCCTACTATTTAGAGGTTCAACTTCTCGAGGTACTAGCAAACATTTTTCCATGTAGGTGACATATTCATCTAAATGGATACGAAGCCAAATGCAAAGTTTATTATACATCTATACAACTGATATGATTATGCTTTATAATTTGCCAATACTTTCAAATGTGTATGTACAACGATACAGTAGTTATAATGGAGTACTAGAATTTTCATTTTCAATGAAAAAACAAACAGTTTTTGAAAGAAATTATTTTATGAAAATGATTAAAATTATTTCTTATCTCTTTCAGCAACAAGCACCATTAGTACCGCTGAATCAAGTAAACCCTGCATTGTGGTTGAAGAACGAGGTACTGCTGATAGTTACACCGGAACTACAGTACCTAGTCCTAGTAGAAGTAAGTATATAGATTAATTATACTTATTACCATTTATATTTTTTCAAAATTATTATTAGTTTGTCCTTTCAGATCCTTATAAATGTGACTTAAACATTGCAGAAGTGTAAACTACAGTAATTTACATGAAATTCAAAACATACTTTAAGCAAACATTCAAATAATAAAACTCATTCTTACACAACATTCTTCCAAAGTTGATGTTAATGTTATTCTATTAATTCACACTCAAATTATATTGTAAGAGATTTATATTTAGATGTGCTACGGCCCATAATAAAGCTAAACAATATATACACGATATTGTAAATGCCCATGTATCTTACATACATGTCTTCAAACGACATTCAACACATGCTTGAAAAGAAAATTTCCTGCAATGCAGTTTTTAAATGCTGAAGTGGTTCATGACTATTGATACATCTACTTTATTTCATAGTTAAAAATGATAGTTGAAAGAATTATTTTAATTTATGGAAAGATTATCCCATTGCTTGATTCATATTATATGACATAATATTATATGGCGATTCGATAATATTGACTATTGAACGTAATAAAACTTAGAAATGCCCATGTATTTAACATACATGCATTCAAACGTCATACAACACATGCTCGATAGAGCTGGTAGAGCTTATTTTTTTATCAATATAAATAGAGGAAAATGCTGAATGTTATTTTATTTTTAACTATACTTCATACGAAGATATTATATAAAAATATTTTCATTATTTGTTTTATATTAGGATAGGTTCATTTTTAATATTTAATATATTATACAAATCTTTTTGGAAGGAAAAATATATACACCATAGAATTATTATATAAAATAATAATTTAAGTTAAAACAATAATTTAAGTCAATAGTAAATTTTTCAACTGGGTTAAATTTGATTGAAAATTTAATGTTTTAATTACTTTCAATTGAGAAATTACTAAGTACATATTTCATATTTAATCTAACACCACCATAGAGGAATTGATTGTAAAAATATTAAATGAAAAACATTAGGTCCTTCTGTATGATTTTAACTTTACAGTATTTTTGGACAAATTTTACCTTTATCACATATATCCCATTGCTTATTGCTACCTCAGTTGTGCAATATATTTACTTGCAAGAAGCAAATGAGGTTTAACAATACCTATCATATTAAACATTTTACAACTCCTTTATAAAATACATTTAAATTTAATAACAAACTTTATATATATATATATATATATATATTGTATTTTATGAATATTTGAATCATATTAACTTTTTTTATTGTCACGTCCAGTTGAAAAGCTTTATTTAATATTTCGTGTGCAATATAGAAAATAAACTTTATTTAAGCAATATTTTGGAATTATAAATATATATATTTCCTCATATTCTATGGGAATTTAACTGCAACTATTATTTTATTTACACAATTTCTATGAATTCTTCTGATAACGACTAACTTTTATTTTAAAGTCTCAATTGAATCATATAAACAAAAATTAATATATTAGGTGCAAAATAATTTCACATTCAGCATTTAAAAAAAATAGTTTTAAATAATTAATAATTCATGGGTATCAAAATAATTAAAGTTTTAATTTGAAAAACTAATCATTTATACAATCATATATTACTAAAATATAGTAGGCAGATTAAAATCAAACGTGTTTTGAAAGTCAGTTGTCACCTTACAAAATAGAAATAAATTCAATATTTTTATCGTTTCTTCTTTTATATCTCAATGTCTGTTTAGCTTAAAAATTTTTTTCCCTTTGTTCTGGAAAAACCAGAGAATCTTTCGCCACGTATGTTTCTTTGGCAAGTTGTCAAGGGTGATTCACAGAGACCTAATTCAAATTTTTACCCACATTATAGAAACCGTGGACTCTTAAAATTAACTTTTACTGTTTATATGGATTTGGTTGGAAATATACGAGGGCCATTCTAAAAGTAAAGGACTTTTCTTTCTTTAGATAATTTTAAGATAATTGACATAAATTATTTTACAATCATGATATCTCAACTTTTCTACTTAGTCGTTAAAAAATTTAAACATTTATCATGGCGTCACAGTTAATTTTCTATATTTCTAAACATTCAGTTCTATTGTTGCTTCTAATGCCACTTGGATCAGCCATTATCGAGAGCCAAAGGGTAATAGATATACGGCAGTATAACCCAAATACAGGTTAACGCTAGTATTATGAAATCTGAGAATTACCTCAAGTGGAGGTTTAACCCAAGAGGTGGTGTCCTCCAATGAAAGATTTCCTGATTCTAGAATCAACATTTCATTGTTTCAAAGCAAAATCGTGATTGGTTAAAAATGCTATTTGACAATGTAGCAGCAGAAATTTCCATTTAGATTCATTTGTTAGTAGTTTTTGCATTTATACTAGAAATCACGATAGAAATTCATGCTAAACGAAATTTTGCCAACTTGGAAAGGTAGTTTTCATTACAAAGAAATTATATTTCATGCAATAGAAAAATACATCAACATATATATATTTAGTCCTTTTTTTCTTGATTTAAAGCTGTAAAATTGGCAATCCTTTCAGTATTCTGTCAAACACTATGAAAATAAAGCTATTTTAATTTTTATTTTATTGAGATTCTGATATTACAAAAACTAATGTTTCAAATCCTTTTTGTGTCTTATATGTTTTATAAAATGAAAATACATGTATGATCATATAGCAAGTACAGTTAGAACATTCGGTATAAAAATTAAGATCTTTCGTACGTTCGAGATATATGTTCTGTTTCGGAGCCGTATAATCTACTGCTTTACTATAAGAAGGCTGATGAATTCGGGGCTTGCTGTTTAAAGTAGAGTCCAATCTGTTACGAACAGTTATTTCATCAGTGTTATTTAAACCCGCAAATTTCAGCTGAGCTTTATTCGGATATCGTTCGGCATTGGCTTTCCAAAAATAACTATTGTCTGTAGAGTAAGGAATGTGTAGATTACTCACAACTGTGTTTATAATGGAAACCGAAGAAATGCAACTCAGTTGTTTTGATTTTAAACTAACCAAATAATCACCAACCAAACAAAACCTCTTTCCTATTGTAAAACTATAACAAAGAGATGTTGATCCTAATTCACCCTATTTTTTTTATATATTTTTCATTATTTTAAACTATATCTTGGAAACATATTTTCTGCACACTAAAAGTAATGCCAGTTATAAAAAGTTTATAAATATTTGGAAGGTGTTTAGAATACAAAATAATAAAAGTATTATCTTTCTTTTTCAGTATCCATAGCATCTGGAGGTATTGGTGGTCAGTCTTCACCAAACCAGCGAGTGTGTATCCTGAGCCCAACCGAAGTATCTTATTACAAAAAAATTGATTTAGGGAAACTTTTCAACAAGCATTTATCCTCTCATGAATCCTGGAATCTTTGGTTTCTTCATTCTGATGCAGCTTTTGTCCGTTTTAACTTTTCAGTCCCGCACAGTGCTCGTATGGCTTTCCTAGCGCGAAGAAATGAACCTCCTTCCATCACAGCTTATGATATCATGGAAGTCATTGCAGATCACCATAGATTATACCGAAGGACGACGGCAGTGGTAAGTAGTACACACTATTTACTTTGAAATATTAAAACATATATCTATGTATATGTATATATATATATATATATATATATATATATATATATATATATATATGTGTGTGTGTGTGTGTGTGTGTATTGGGAGACTGCAACTGTTCAATTATTCAATCGGGCCGCGATAGCCTGGTTGGTAGAGCGTCAGTCTCGTAACCGAAAAGTGGCGAATTCTGTCCTCGTCTCCTCCAAAGACCGCCGTGTTGCTAATGTCAGTTGGATAACTTTAAACACGTCGTGACTGCAAAATTCCAAGTTTCCATATCAAATTATGACTCTGGGGGTAGTGAATCAGGGATGAGTTGGACTCTGTTTTGGATCTAAATTCTGACTTCCAGATGGATAAATGAGTGTGTAAATGAGTTGGACCGCCCCCCTAAAAAGTGTTGTGTCGTGGTTGTTCGAGCAAAGTCGTACTTTCACCTTAACGGTGCCCGTTAACACTGAAAGATGCACATTTCTGCCTTAATTTGGGAGAGCAGTGCTCATTCGGGCTTGGTATGACCAAGTGGCATTAGACGCACCTCCACCACCTATTATCCAATCTGCATTTATTTAATTCTTGAGGCGATATAATCTTATACCTAAAGTTTATTAATGCTTTACCTTCCCGTTTATAAAATTTGTTTCAATTTGCTTCGACAAGATATTGCAAGACCAGTCGTGTTCAGGAGACTTTTTGGCATACCAAAATCTCTCTTCTTTTTTTTTAATTTCGTACATTATTACGATATTTTGACCCTAAGGCAATTGTCAACAGCTTGTTGACGAATTTCGTTTTCACTATATTCTCCCTAAAAACCTTCTCATATACATTAGATTTTGAATGCTAACCCCTTCATATCAAGAAAACCATCTCGCAAATATTTACTTTCAATAACTTTCGCTCCCTAGCCATGTTCTTTTTTCCGTTTTAAGTTTTCTATACCAGTATAATGATAAAACAAAATAAGCTTACTGTTAACCGTTCACTGTTTCACTGGATCTCTTTGAGAAACATATATGAGATACATATGTAATTTTCCACAAACACTGAACATTTAAAAGCGTTGTCTTTTAGGCCATGGGATAGTTATTGCGTATTTGCGGCAGTAAATCTCTCTGTGACCATTAGAGTTATAAAAGGATAAGACTTGGGGGTTGTTTCATTTTTTATACAGCAGTATTGATTCCATGAGATGCTTAAATGATGCCAGAAAAACTAAATCTTTAGACAAATAAATTCGTTAGTCTTTATCTGAAAAACATAGCAAACGAACATCTGCAAAATCGGATATTTGAGTAACTGGTCATACAATTTTAAATTATATGCCACTAAATGAGATATTTATTTACAGGGCAACAAGGAAAATTTGGCCAAATAATATACTTTAAACAATTCTTTTAGTCAGTGATATTATAATGTAGCATCTAAATATACAAAATATAAAATACAAGGCTTTGCTAGTTACTAAATTAAAGAGTTATAAGAAAATTTATCTCTATCACAAAGAACGGTATGCGTAAATAGGAGAAAGCTGCGTATATATATTTGTATTTAAAGTCTTTATATAAATATTTTAAATTATAAGAATACTATATGAATAATTTAATCATAAAATATTTGTGAAACATATGAAATTATTTTGACAAGTAAAGTGTATATTCAACTTGTCACAATTGGAATGATATTTAACGCTAAAACGGAGCTGTTATTATAACTTGACATCAAATATTTCTCTCTTGTCATTCCATTACTTCGTTGAATTATAAAATTCAATGCATATTAATTATCCATTCGTTTTATTCAGCATCAAACTTTCAAAATAGCTCGAGAATTACTGCGGTAACAAAGCTGTTTGATATCTCGGTAACTTCTAACGTGTGTTAGTCACTTTTATCACTGTTCATATATTGAATAATATTAAGTCTCAGCGTATTTTACACAGCCTTTTTATTGGAAATCATTTTATCTGACTTCTTAAGGAAAATATATCTGTATCATCTACGAAGTAAACATGTACGAGATCGATGAATGTATTGAACTAGAATTTACTCCTGCTGCTTCCGCATGTCACAGCTCTCCAGATGAATATTATCTTTTCTGCAAATTCTGTAACTCGCTGTTATTTAATGAATTTCTTTTTTATGTCAACTTCACCTTTAAACTTTATTGCTAAAAATTTACCATCGATTACACACATTGTTCTAATCAATTCCCTGCTGATTTAACTAAAACAAATTTATCGATGTTGCTACATTTTTATTGTATTTAAAAGAAAATAAAACTGTGGATAAGATAATTTCTTATAGCTCGCCAGATTTTGCAATTTATTTTAACTTTTTTTTCTTAATCAATATAACTAAATAATATATACATATATATATATATATATATATATATATATATATATATATATAAAATTACTCGTCCCTTGCTTACAAATGTATGTAAAACAGTCTAACATGGTTAAGCTATTGCTTAAACTATAAGGTATAAGCTTAAACTATTGCATATATATATATATATATATATATATATATATATATATATATATATAATTACTCGTCCCTTGCTTACAAATGTATATAAAACAGTCTAACATGGTTAATTTATTGCTTAAACTATAAGGTATAAGCTTAAACTATTGCATATATATATATATATATATATATATATATATATATATATATATATATATATATATATATATATATATATATATATATATATATATATATATATATATATATATATATGTATATATATATATACATATATATATATAAATATATATATACATATATATGTATGTATGTATATGTGTGTGTGTGTGTGTCTAACTGAATAAAATTAACTCATGGCTTGTTTGCAAATATATATAAAAATGTCTAACATAAAATGTAAAGCTAAATTTTTAAAAATACACAAAATATACGAAATCCGCTTTTTAAATACTTTTTTTATAAATTGCACCTTTTATATTTTATATATATACACATATATACATATTTTATTTGAACAAATTCTTTGCACTGTTCTATCCATTTACTCTCCTATTATCACTCTAGGTAGAACACCATATAAAGAGTTTTTTTAAGTAAATAAACTGAGGAATGGTATTAGATAACTTACATTTCAGCAGCGGTATGTGAGGATTAGGAGGGGTTCGTCCCTATAACTGTAAACTTCATGTGGTATTATAGGCAATTGCACACTGAAATCAGAGATCGAGATTATAGTCCTCAAATTCAAACAAAACAAGGCATTATTAACGACAGTGATTACCTGCAGAGACATTGGGTGTGTAAATATGCCCAATATTATTTTTTATTACTAGTCAACTATTAATATACTTTTCATCTTACATAATATATTCCTTTTATGTATCATATGCATTTCCACGTAAGGTTTTTGATTTATTTTAAGATGTAAATTCAAAATATTATTTCTAATGATTTAACATATTCGTATGTTTTAGTGCCTAAAATGAAATTATATAAAAGTTTAAATATTTTATTAAAAAATATTTATTAAGAAACATTAATCCCGTTCTTAAGTATTTAAATGCGACATAAAAATATTTTGTGCATATTAATGTTTTAATTTAGGATCAAATTGTACCGTTTTAAAATAGTTATATACATTAATAAATTATCTTAAAATTACATACAATACTTTAGAGTTATTATACACAAAATGATAAATAACTATAACAACGTAAAATGATTTTTAAAACTTTTACCATACATTTATGTTTAAAAAAGCTGATACGTTATAATCTATAAGTAAATAAGCTATCTAGGGAGTTTTTTCAAATTCCGCATTCAAGCTTCCACATATATTTTAATTAAATTTAAAATTTTTGACGATATAGAGGTAATAAGAATTATTAAAGCATTTTCAAAACTGTACTTCACAAATATGTCAATTGCTTTTATAACCTCATTTTCAGACAATTGTATAAAACTAATATGCATTTAACCTGAGTCTTGTGAACTTTCTCTAATTTTGTACTTTTTTCACTAACACAAAAAAGTTTGCTTAAAGTCAAAACAACTATTTTCTGATCTGATATATTTTCTGTAACTAATCAATTTATTTTGCAATTTACTAGTAAATACATTTTTTACCTAATTTATTTAGATAAGTTTAATTTAGAATATTTAATTGCATATTGATAAGTGTGAGTGCCATCATTTTAAATTATTTAGGATTTTTTCTAAAGTTTCTTTAGAGTATTTAATAAAAGAGTATTTTAAGTTTATTTCTAAAATATTTGTTTACTAAGTATTGGTAACGTGAGGTTCTATTGTTTATCTTGTGTTTTCTTAGTATCGAAATAGCTTAATTTGAAAATAACTGTCTTCTTATTTTGTTTGTTTTTTATTTTGCTGTTTCTACATTAATGCTTTTGGTTTATTTTATAACTACCTATTTCGCTTTTTCTAAACATTTTGTTTATCATGATATCATAAGAAGTCATAATTAAAAATCTTATCTTCTCGAACGAAAAGTAAAACGTTTTGAATATTTATGAGATTTAGATTTTGAGAGTCACTAAATTTGTCAGAGAATCTAGAATAAATACATATTTACTAAAAGAAAATTCGGCGAATACATCATTCATGACTTTTTTACGTTGAAAACTTTATATATTCATATCCTTCGAGATTATGGTGTAGTTTGTTTTGGAAAACGGAGATTTCCCTCATGGATTATATATAAAGCCATGTAACCCAAAATATAAGATCTTATCGACAAAGTCTGGTATAAAGATATGTAGTCCAAAGCTGTACAAATATGATTCCAAGATTTCTACATTATTGAGTGTCTTTAGACTTAAAAAAAAGTAACAGAAAAAAAGATATATCTTCAATATGTCAATCATCTAGAATTTTTCTTAAAAATATATAAATATATTTATATGTTTAAAAGCTAGCTATATAGACCCTCAGGATTTCATCTAAAATTTCCCTTACCTTTTGTTTAAAAACACACTGAAATTCAATATTTTATCAAGAGGTATTTGTTGAACGTTGAAATCTTAAACAAACATCTGAAGTATTTATTTAGTGTTTGCTTATTTAAAACAAATTCAGATAGTAATGGATCAAATATAAAAGAGGGTTATTCCGATTTATATCTCGGTAATATATACTTTGGTATGATATGTCAGTGTGA
>CM063503.1:84893082-84895582 GCA_032207245.1 Pardosa pseudoannulata | reverse complement strand
ATTTACATCCTTTAGAGGTATTCTATGTATTAACCTCCGGTCACAGTATGAAATACGTCACACATCAATGCAATATTTATTGCATCATACTTTAACCAACATGATACTATGAAAAGTATTCACAGTACAAGTGATTCTTTGTAACTTCTACTAGATCATGCGGAAAAGAAATTAAAATATATGGGGCCTTACATAGCATCAGAAAAAATATCACACGGTGTTTAATTTGGAGAGCATGAAGTCCATGACAAAAGAGGTACATCATTTTGTCAAAAGAAATCTTATCCAAATTAAACCTGAATGTTTTTTTTCCAATGTAACTTCCCTTATACAGACAGATATATCTATAGATATTTCTATGCCAAATACGTCTTAGAAGCTGTTAATCATTTCGCACGACTAATACGTGACTAATACGCACGAATAATACGTGCAGTTAAAGGAATGCTAGTGACGTAACATTGCCCCAGCTGAGTACCTGTAACTTAGAATTAGTGCCCAAGAGAAGATTGCCCAGGCGAGGCCTGCCGTGTCCAGAGGTATCGTTTAAACCTGTATATTGCGTCCAGGAAACAGTTTTACGTGTTCCAGGCTGTCACTAATGAACGCGGTGAATTATCAGCGGGTTCGAACCTAAATTTTGTAATAAACCTCCTGTTATTAGATCGATGTATTTACCGACAGAGTTACCACCAAAATCAAACTAGAAGATTCAAAACTTGCACCTTCAAACTTGCTATTTAGTACAATTTAGTATATATTTACAACATTATTTTGAAATCCTGGAAGAAATTATGAATGGTATTCAAAATATTATTTAAAGCCTCAGACAAAGTCAAGTTCACCGATATTTATATTTATAATTTTATAGCTGGAAAACTAATCAAACGAATGTGTTTGAAATTAAATGCAATAATCACTTTTTAAATATATATAAATGTAATTCTCCCAATAATACAAATATTAAACTGTCGCCAAACATTCAAAAAGAAAGCTATTATAAAAAGAGTAATATTTTACAAGGAAAACAACATTAATTATTTATAACTACAGTCAGTTTTGGGGTTTATCTTTCTAGCAATAAGGACACAAAATGACAAATTAAAATGATTCAATTAAAAAAAACTGAAATATGAAATACATTGAAACCTAAACATAAATTGAAGCTTTCATTTATTCCCTGGTTGCTTATTACGGGGTCAATATAATCATTTTAAATTTTCTTAAATAAACAAAATAAACTTTAGAAAACTTAATATGTAGATTCAATTATGAAAAAAGCTTGTATAAGAAGATTCCTAGAAAATAATTTTAGCAAGCAATTTTAAATAACTATGAAATACTAAAAAAAATTATAACGTTTTAGTTGAAGTGAAATTAGCTTTAGTACTTTGAGTATTAAAATTGTTCTGTTACATGACAGAAAATAAAACAGAAAAGATTATTAAATACTATGAAGTTTTTCAAATAATTCACTTTTATTAGATAATATTATACATTGCTAATCTAATTCTATCACGAAACTTCCTATATGAAAAATAATGTTAATGAAATATCCCATTAATTGGAATTAATTAGAAATGCTAGGAGATAATCAACTTGAAACTAATAAAATGTTACTGTCTATGTATATTTTAACGTAAATTAATCAAGTGCCTAAATTCTATTTAAATTCTGTTTCACGAATCAATAAGAAATGCCTCAGTTGATTTGAATAAATTAAGTCTATCTAAAACAAGTTTGAAACATTTTTCAATCAGTGAATTGAACTAGTAACATTCGATATAACAAGTAACACTGAAAGTTTTGAAAAGGATGAAACGGGAGGTTCAATTTTAATCATATAATACAAGTAAATTGAAAACAGAAATCTACTAGGGATTCAAATCATCATACAAATATTTCACTTTTCTCCTTTTTAGAAGCCATTTTAGTTTTTCATTTCCTACTAATATTTCTTTTTAAAAAGTAAAGGAAGGATCGAAAGAAAAGTTGGGGTATAGTATTTCGAAATAAATGTATCATTTCTGAATGCATTTTGACTAATATTGGATTGGGTTTCTGTATGTATGTACGTTAGTATATTGCCTAACTCCAAAACAATTCGTCTTATAATGTTGAAAATCAAACCTTCTGTAGGACCAGGATTTCTGTACATCTGGTAAGACTCATATTTCTAAACTGATCTAGAGGTAGAACAAATACCCCCAACATAAATGGCACTTTCAAATTCATTAACAGTTAGTAATGCTTTCATTCCTACTTCATATTATTTATTGAATTTTAGGAACAGTGCTAAACATTATGTGATAACCCCTGTCACTTAATGGTAACACTTCGTGTGAATAATATATTTATAAGTAAATAGGATTTTTGCACAGCATAAATAATATAGGCTGGTCCTCGGTAGGAGCAGTCATGTGACCGGAATTTGATGCTTGCGAAAATATGTCATGCAAGGAGTTGAGTTGTTTACCTCTTTTTAGGTGTATGGGTGAAA
>CM063503.1:84870582-84888082 GCA_032207245.1 Pardosa pseudoannulata | reverse complement strand
TGGAATGCAGGAGGAAAATTGTCAAATTGTACAAAATTGTCAATTTATTACTTCCTTATAATATTTGTTTTCCTATTGGCTATAATTTTTTGGCTTATTTGTATATTCTATTAATTAGGGTAAATACACATTTGAAAACGTATATAGGCCTAAAAAACGTTGTTTTAAAAATATCAATAGGGAATACTCATTTCTTGATTTACACATGCGATTTATGAAAACATTTTGAAAATATTTCATTTCTATGTAACGTGATTTACTCAACGCATCCTAAATGCGAAACACAAGGATTGTCTTATAGCATATATAGTGATTAAAAACTGAAACCTTAGTAGAACTTCGTTCAAAAAGTCTATTTTTCCTTTTAGTTTTTTTTAACATTTTATTTGTTATTTTACTTTGATATTAAATGCTTTCTTCCACATAACTCGGCTTCATTTTGAAATTTAATTTCGATTTTCCATAGAAAAATTTTGACAGCAGACATTAGCGCTACCTTTATTATCTTTTTTTAAAAAATAAATAAAACAAAAAAGTAAACATAAAATGAACCCTAGAGGAAAGAAGTGTCAAAATAGAGCTAGGATTTTGAACAGAAGAAACAGTTTTCTTTCTTATTTTTATTCTAGTTTTTTTTTTTTTTTTTTTTTTTCTTATCTGCATATTCCTTAAAATATGTCAAATCCAAGTTTTGAGAAAAAAAAAATTCCAACCGAAAATTATTATTCTAGAAAGAAAAAAGGAGATCCTCATTTGTTGATTTATTCATACATCTTGAAAGAAATTTTATATTTTTTATATCTTATTATGACAGTACAAAAATCATTTTATAAAAATATATATCATATACTTTAAACGTACATGAATAGGGATTGCTGTAAAGCATATCGAAACGAAGTTATTAACTTCATTTTATAACTATACACAAAGTTACTTTACTATGTTACAAGTAAAAGTAAAAGGTAATTGTAAAAAAATAAATTAATTTTATAGTATATTCATAAATTACCTGTAAATTTATAGGTTGATGGGGATCATAAATTATTCCATGTTTTTTATTGGGTTGAGTAGATCCAAAAAGAAAAAATTTTGTAATTTAAGAAGTTATTTTCTTGTATAAATGAAAGATGTTTTTAAAATTTATTTTAATATAAGTAATGCACCGTATCTGTTAAAGATTCTAATAAAATTAAAAATTGCTAACATTCAAGTGTTAAAATGGCTGATGTGAAAAATGAAGAAAATGAAGTATGATCTATGATATCATGAAAACCAATGAATTATACTGTTTCAAAACCAGTTTAGCTTTTTGTATCGAAACGATCATGTTTCAAGTAAGAACCCATCAAATGATGTAAATAGCCAATCAGTAATTAGATGATGCAAGAAAGGTTCTGGTAACCATATGTCTCTGAATACATTGTTCATCACATGTAAACCAATATATTGGTCATCCGATATTATAAATATTGATAATTTTTCTTTTGGAGCTTGTCAAAGATGCACAAAAAACGTTACATATTAGTGATTAAAAACGAAGAATCACTGTGGTTATTAGAGGAATATTGTTAAAATCCTGTATCACTTGGAACGAAGATACGTACTGGCATTTGTTTAACGCAATTTATTGATGCTGCAGTGGTGTAAAAACCTATGAGTTATACAGCAGTTTTACCCGACTGCAGCAAATATATTGCGTATTTCGAAGCAATGAATCTATACAAATTCAAATTTATACTTTGCAAATCATATATTTTACTTTTGTTTTAATATCCTTCAAACGCATTAATCCGTCAAATTAGTAGGCCTATATATATCTTTAGTATTTTGTAGAGTTGAGCGTCTACCATCTACAAGAGAATTTCCGCTTTGATATCCGTTATATTAATAATATTCCCTACATATAATTTGGTTTCCAAACAAAAAACTAGATGCAAGATATTATGATACAGCAGTATGTAAAATTTAAATATACTACAGCTAGTAGTTTTTGATGTTTTCCTAGATACGTACTTACTAACGTACAGTTGGCAAAACAAAACTTGCCAAAATTTATTCGAGAATGGTCAAAATATGTATTTCCATTGAAATTTTAGAAGTCAAAATTTTCGTGATTATAATGCTTTTCTTTATTTTATCTAAAAAATTAAAAATAGAAGATTTTTTTATTTAATAATGTTTGATTTTGGGGTTCAGGGATTTCTTTGCAGAGAAAGTGTAGGAATTGAAAGTTTTCTTTTTGTCTTGAATTTCTATTCCTTTCACTATTTTAACCATTTTTTTTCCCTTTTTGCATATCTCGGTTCTTTATGCAATACCCAAAATCCACTAATGCACTTAAAATCCACTGAAAATTATATTTGAGATTATATTAAAAAAATACCTGATGATGTAATTTATTTTGTTCTACTCATATTTATTCAAAATAATTAAGTATGAAAATTTTGATTTTAATAAATTACATACAAATAGATGGATTTTTTTAATAATTTATATTTTAGAATTTATGCTTAAAGTTTCTTGCATTCTGAATAACGTTATTTGATATGGATATTTACTTATGAATATCCGATTCTTTTATTTCTAGCAACAAGAAGAAATCAACTTTTTGCACTATCTGGAGGCTGGAACTTGGTACCTCACAATAATTAATGATGACAACAGGCCCATTTTTGTTGTTTTCACGCCAAACATAACAAGTAAGTCATTATTTCTATCAACTTTTTACACATATATGCGTATATATATATATATATATATATATATATATATATATATATATATATATATATATATATATATATATATATATGTATATACACCGAAGAGCCATTACATTATGACTACCCTCCATTTATAACAATTGGTTCGTCCAGGAGTTAGACCAATGCTCGTGCACGACTGATATTTGAGTATATAAAGTGGCTATGCATTGTCTTTCCAAACACAGATAGATTAGTGACATAATGGGAAAAACAGCTGATTCATCAAACTTTGCTGAAGGTCAGATCGTTATGGCTCGAAGACTGGGAGCATCAATATGAGAAACGTGGGCACATAACGAAAGTGGTGTATAGATTGTAAAACGACAAGTCGCCGGCCAGCGGGGAGTTCTCCACGGTACCTAGATTCCAAAGGAGAGTAGCGATTGCTATATTTTGTTCTTCGTGACCGAAGAGCTACAGCAGCCGAAATTACCACCAGCTACAACTGTGGCGACCTAGACAGTGTTTTCTCACTACACTGACTACACTGTGCGAAGTATATTGTTTCACATGAACCTATGCAGCAGGAGGCCGAAACTTGTACCTGTAATTGTTGGCACGACAGCTGTGGCTGCAATGGTTCAAGAAACCTCTGCTTTGACATTAGAAGAATGGAAGAAAGTTGCTTGATCCAACGAATCACGTTTCCTGGTCTATTACATTTACAGACCTATTCGAATACATATTATTACTTTCAAAGAAAACCCTGGCACATGGAGGCACAGATGGACGGAAACAAGCCAGTGATGGGAGCATTATGGTGTGGGAAATGTTTTCATTGAGTACTTTAGGACCCATAATTTCCTTTTGACAATCCCTCACGTCTCTGTGCTAAGTGCAGACCAGGTTCAGCCATTCATGATATCAGCCATTCACAGTATTTCTGGCGGGGAAGGTGTTTACCAACAAGATAATGGACCATCTCACAAAGGTCGAATAGTCAAAGAGTGGTGCGAAGAACATTCCAGTGACTTTCAAGTCATGTCTTGGCCTCCAAAAACAACTAACATTGATCTAATAGATCCTCTGAGGCTATACCTGGAAAAACAAATTTATGCTGTCTCGCTACCTCTTCGTAATGTGCGGGAATCACAGGACCAGTTGGTAATCCCTTAGTACCAATTACCTCAAACTACCTATCAACACCTAGTGGTGTCAATACCACACTGGGTTCCGGTGGTTTTGTTGGCTAAAGTTAATTCTACCTGTTATTATAGGGTGGTCATAATGTCATGGCTGTTCAGTGTGGTACAAAAATATACGTATATATGGTGTTTTTTGTTTCACCTACAGTTTGAAAATAGCATCATACATAAATTGTTTTAGATAGAACAACGTTAGTAACTTTATTGAAAATAAAATTCAAAAGAGAAAATTAAAGCATATTTTTTTCAAAGTGAGAAATTTTAGAGGCGAAATTGTAGCACAACCTAGTTACAAAGCCAGTTACATTAAGAACTGCTACTCTATTAATGCTTGCAAATGGACTTATGATACTGATGAGATCTTTAGGCTTCTTGTAATCCCCGACTTTCATGTCATCCCAAACATAAATATCATTTTGAGTCACTTATGGTGATATAGGTGGCTAATGGAATTAACCAGGATGACTGTTATGGTATTGATGATCTATAAACTGGGTTTTAAATATGTTGTGAAATACGCCAGCTTGGAAGTTGTAGGTTGCAGGTAAAATTGTAGGCTAAATAAAGACACCATTTGTATACTAGTCTATAGGAAGTAAATTACATTATTTTGAACAGAATAACAATACATATAATTGATGATAATATAACTTGGAAATCAAGTTTATCATCATGTTAATTTTTTGTCTAAATGACTTTCAATTTAAGACGTTTCTCCAAACTCATGATCAATTTTCCTTCAACTAAAGGGATGCAAGAAGAGTCACTACATTGCAGATTGTTTGAGAATGTCAATCAGAATCAAATTTCTTACAGACAAATAAATTCGACATAGATAAAAGCATATAAAAGTCTGAGAGTGCCATGTCTGAGATATATAGCGCTCCAAAGCTGGTAGTGTTGGTGCACAAACTTGGCAAAAATGATGCAATGAAAAGGTACTTTAAATGCTCGCTACATGTACGTAGAAACATTGCAATCTCTTCGACATTGGATGCAGTCAGTTGTATCGTCTAAATCTGTGTCTTTCAGGAACAATTTTACTTTATTGCAATAAATGGTGTTGTATTTTGATAAGAAGACTAATATTTTATATTTCTTTGTAAATAAAGGCTTTTTTAAAACTTTTTTTATAACCTTATTTTCTGTTTTAAATATAAACCATTTTCGATGTCCCGTCCCACTGTTAGATAGTGTCATTTATTAAAAACATTTGCAAGCAAATTTAATAGAGGAGCCTTCTCTCTCTATAAAAAAAATTGACTTATAATGTAGTCAAACTATTTAAAATTATATTTGTATACATATATTTATTGTTACGATTCATTCATGTATATAATATTTCAATGTTCTATCTCTGTTAGAACTAGTCGAAATTTGTGCTGTAAATGAAAGCTCAATACAGAAATTAAAAATATCAATGTGATTCTCAAAAAAAAGGAAGAAAGGGGTAAACATTTTTCCTTCCGTCCTCCTAGAGTTTACGACATGAGTGGAACGTGAATTCAAAGATAAAGATTTCAATGAATATATTATAACAAAGTAAATGCAATATATCTTGAAATAATTCTTTCCAAGAACTTTTTAGAAACAAGGATTTCAAGTAGAATGATTTTAATTGAATTCCGAAGAAAATTATTTTCAAAGCTTGGAATGTCTTCAAATGACTTTTATCTAATGAAAGCGTTTCTTCCCCCTAGGAGAAATTCCTTTGACATGTCCCAACGAGTGCCATGATCACGGGAACTGTCACTTAGGAAAATGTCATTGCTTTCCGGGATACATAGGACCTGACTGTGCTGACAGTAAGTAGAAATGATGGCATTCGATGTGTAATAAAAGGTCTCCAGCTAAAATACCTGTAAAAGAGTAATGTTTATTTTTATAGATCCATCCGCACTAAGGAAATTATTTTGCTTATAAAGATAAATAACAGTAAAGGAATCGGAAAAAGATTCTATGAATAATATTATCATATTAATAAATCTATACTTACCTTTAAATGATTTGTAGATTATATACTAATTTTAACAATTATTTTAGGAAATTTTAAGAAATATAGAAGAGTAATTTTACCTAATTTTATTACCTTTACATATCTTTTAAAAGTTTTCTACTTAAGATACCTGTAAAAAGGTAATATTTATTTTCCTTGCTCCACCTACACTAAGGACATTAATGTGCTTATCGAGATAAATACTTAAAAAGAATCAGAAGTGCACGCTACGAATAAAATTATCTGTACTAATATTTTCATGTATTTTACCTTACATGCAGTTTATATGATTAGGATTTTACAAATAACCTTTATGCCAAATTAAAGTCTATATTAATCCTTGAATGCATAATGTGGGTATTTTATACTATATGCATATCTGATTTAAATTCTTTCATTTTACAACAGCTTTAAAGTAAATTAATCCATTCATCCAAAAGGTATTAAATAACTTATTTTATATTTTATTAAATTAAATTATTTACTTCAGTGTATTGGTATTAAAAAATGAGTTTATTAACGAGAATTCAGGTATTTTTTGCCAGGCTGTAAGGATTTTTAATATTGATGTAGCTTAAAGACCAGAAATATGCTGAAAGGTATTTTTTCTCAGATGATGTCAAAATGGTGATGGTTATTACACAGGTATTTTAACGTCCAGAAATATTTTACAGTTATTTTAGAAAGTATTTGCATGTTATTTAAACTTAACTATTAATAGCTTAGTCTTTTTATTTATAATATTCTATGCTTTTTTTCATATAATTCCTGTATTTTTTAAAACGCTACACAATTTTCTCATGAAAGGAAACAAAGTATGGTACACTACCAAAATAATACCATATTTCACTCATTCATGAAAAGTGCACTATGTTCGTGTTTCATTAATTATAAGCCATCAAGTAATGCAAAAATTATCCGAATGTTTCACATATATTTATTATAATTTTGGCTGGATGCTTAAAATCCTATAACTTAAGTAACTATTTCTTTTGTAATAGGAACTAAAAAAACAATGAGAATATTAGTGGCAATTCAGTTCTAAAATAAAGTAACTAAATTTCTTATCCCGAAATATTTGCATACGAATAAGTATCAGATACCAAATCTTTTTCGTCTAGAAGAATAAAAGTTAATTTTAGCATTATATTACACGACAGTGAAATGTTGCCTCTCCTTTGACATTGACTTGCAGATGGTATGAGAATAAAATTGCAGTGCTATCAAACGGGGATTTTAATTGCAGGTATTTCGAGAGCAGAGTAGGACTCCGATTATAGAATTTGAGAGGTAAAGTACGCAAGTTTCGGGATAATTTGAAAATGGCAGGGCCATTTTCGATTTTTATTTTAGTCATAATACTAATGTTTGTAAAAGAAAGTAAAGAGTCTACTCACCAACAACTGTTTTTGTGTCTTTCCTGCTTTTCTAGGTAGATTAAATTAACGACCGCCAAATTTACATGCATACTTATATGTTTACATTTATGGCAGATATGAATTCTTGTATAATTATCGGGTACATCATACACCTTCTATAAATTTTATAAATATTTTTCTTCTGTAACTAACACTGATAATTTTCTATATAATTTCATTTATAGTATGATATAAATTCCAAATCATATATATATATATATATATATATATATATATATATATATATATATATATATATATATATATATATATATATATATATATATATATGTATATATATATATATATATATATATATATATATATATATATATATATATATATATATATATATATATATATATATATATATATATATATATATATATATATATATATATATATATATATATATATATATCAGCTCTAAAAAAGGGGTATTTGGAAATTACGTGAGCTATAAGCGATTTTAAAAATGTAACTCTTTAATAATAATAAAATAAACGAAAAAACTCATGCTCGCTTAAGCTTTTGAGATCAACCGGTCAAGCGGAAAGACTTTTGAAGTATTTCCTCATTAAGCGAACTGATATGAGTCAGTTAACGCGTGGACATGGAGCTGTCAACACTCTACGCGTGTCTTCGATGAATAAATGAAAATGGCGCTATGTTTGCTTTTAAATGAAACTTTGAATTAATAAAATTATTATTATCAAGAAAGACTGTTTTACATTCGCCTTAACACTGTATCACGATATATATATATATATATATATATATATATATATATATATATATATATATATATATATATATATATATATATGTTTACTTATATAGAGAATGTGAGAGTGTTCTTTATGTTCGTATGTAGTTGGTGTATTAGTATTTTTTAAAAATGCAATTTGATCGAAAATTTTGCAGAAATTTATTTTTAATATTTACATATTTTTATAATTATAGATATGAACACAGGTGGTCTCGTTATGCTTCTTTTGTGGTTATACTACTATATAATTTACACTTCATATAAAGAAAAGGAAATATTTATATGAAATGTGTAATGATATATCTCTTTCCCATTTTTCTATTCGAATTTTAAAAAAAAAGATACACGGATAAAAACGCAATGTCTGAGAAGATATATAAGGTACATTTATCTCAGTTATTGTTCTCAAAAACACTCAAAAAACATGCGATTCACCCTTCTCTAAAAATGTGATTTAAGGGCATCAAGATGATTCATAAAAGTTTCTTCAAAGCAATTTTACGAGCGATTAAATAATCTAAACTCTGGACACAAAACAACATATTTGTTTTTTTTCTTTTTTTAAAACTATCTTGTTTCTTAAAGACAATTTTATATCATTACAGCCCCGTGGTATGATGACATGAATACCGATTTTCTCAAAATGCTCGAAAATTATTTTGAAACTGACAGAAAAATACTCAAACAGCTGTCATTTTTCAGGAATTTTTCTGCTTTCCATTAAGCCTTAAGAAGCAAAAGAAACATAAAGAAATGGTTTAAAGAATATTCCTCAGTTGAACAAGAGTAAATGATTTATTTTAACCTATCAAGGATAAAATTGAAATGTAATTTATTCGATATGAGAACACATTTAGAAAATTGCCTCATCGTTTTCGAAATTATCATTGTATGAATATATTTCTCATTTTAGATTTACACTATCCCACGGTTTTATTAATTTTCTTGCTGTTCTAGAAAATAAATTTATTCCGTAAGTTTCTTTGTTTATATGACTGAAGGAAAAATATTTTAATTGAAAACTTTGAATGGGAAGAATAGTTTAAATTATTGCATTTGGAGATCGTTTAAATTATTTTAATTTTCCGTCATATTTTGATGCTATAGCAATTTTTCATTACCTTTTCAAAATAATATTTCTTGTTTATATATAGATCATTTGAATAAAAATTCAATTTGCTTTGAAGTTTTTCAGTTATAATTAGTCCATTCTAAAATTCTTACTCCATACGCCATTTTGGAATAAAAACTTTTATATTAAAGTTTCACGATAAGCTTGAATAAATGTAGTATAAGAATAAAACTATACCTATTGTTGGTGAATTAATTTTTCGCAAAATACTATATAGTATTTTTTATTTGGCCTTTTTCAAACAAAGCAATAGCCATTTTGAAATGAGAGTATCATGATAAAGTAGGATGAATACAGTATATGATAACAATTATAAGGCAGTTTCTAAGTAAGCTTTTGTCAAGAATTCATATGAAATATTTGAATGGGCCATCTTCAATAAAATCTTTGACATCAACTTACTAGCTCCCATATGCAAAGCAGGTTGAAGATTAGGCCTTAAATTTTAGATAAAATGAATTAGACATACGACATTTTTTAACATTATAACCCGTTCTTATATTAGACAATAAAACTTAATATAGGGTGTTTCAAAAATGACAGTTATATTTGAAAAATCAATAAAAACTAAATGGACAGTGATAGAAATTCACAGTTTATTGCAATATGCTTGGGACAATAGTAAATTTTCAGACAGAAAAACTTTCTAAATTAGTTACAATGTATCACAACAGATGGAGCTGCAGTCTGGAAAAATGTAAACTACGACATTTTCCAGATATTCAACATATGGAGCTATAATATAACGTAGTCTCAGTACGAAATTATCAGAAACCCGTGTAAATGTCTCAGACGGGATGGCTTCACATGCAGAATAGATGTATTGTTTCAGAAACTTTTAAGAGTCCCCACAGAATAATATCTTAGTTTAGATTTTTCCAGACTGCAGCGCCATCTGTTGTGGAATATTGTAACCAATTTTGAAAGTTTGTCTGCCTGAAAATTTACTATTATCCCAAGCATATTGCAATAAACTGTGAATTTTAATCACTGTCCGTTTAGTTTTTATTGATTTTTCAAATATACCGGTCATTTTGAAACACCCTGTATATAAAGTATTATTTATATCAAAGGTGTCTAGCATAGCATTGAGTCACTAAATATTCTAAATTTATTTTAGTGTAATGTAAGTATAGTGAGCTCTCGACTTGAAAGATTAAAGAATCGACTGAGGGTCGCGATCATCAAAGTCGTTTAACAGATAACCGCGATTAATCTCTGTTTTAACAGATAACTGCATCCCACGATTAGTTGGTTCCAGGAGTTGATCTCAATTAGCCATTAAACGATTTAGGTGAGACTTTCCCTAAACGTCTCTCTATCACTCCTGTTAAACTGGATCTGACAAATTATTTTCATTTTTTGTTTTTTTTTTTTCCCTTATGTGAACTGAATCATGTTTGAAGCTCGAAATATATTAGTAGATGTATTAACTCTACATTCACAAACTTAAGTAGCTAATTTTGGAGAACAGTATCTACTCTTTGTACCTCAGTCAATCTACTCTCTGTTTGTTTTCTTCTTTGTTTACCACACTTTAAATTGAAGATTGAACATTTTCCCTGTTAACCACTGTTTTTCATTTTTATAGATAAATAAGTTATTCCTTCAAATATTTGAATTCTGATAACAACTATTCCTATTTTATTTTTCTTATAATATAAAAATTCTATCTCGGAAAACACTGGACATAAAATTGTAATACATATACTTTTATTAATATATCAATAAAATTTTGTGGTGTAGCTATGTATCCTTTTTAAATTTCATAATTCACTGTTATATTAGAGACAAGTACGTATGTAATTATATGTATAAACTATAAAAAAAGATCATTACGTCTAAGATACATCACAATGTTCTACCTTGAACGTATAAGGTACATTTAATAAATGACAAGTCAAGTGCACCTTTGAACACAGCAGTTATTTTGATTAAAAGATATTGACCCTGAATGTTCTCGCATTTTTCTTACTGTGAGACTAGATGGAATATTCCACTCTTGTAGAAAGTCCTTGGTTGCTGTTAGAAAAAATTCGAATCTCATCCTGTACTTCATCCCAATTAAATCGCCTTCCAGGCATTTTTTAAATTCTTTAAATAAATTAAATTCACATGGAGACATGTTAGACTTATAAAAGATAAGATTTTGAACCTTCAACCGAAATTTCAGCAGCTGATGTTGACGATATTTGCTGCGAATTTCTGTTCCTCCTCATCATTCTGATGTCAGAAATCGAACTACACCTGTTTGTCGCTCTTTTGATGCTTCCATTTCAATGTGTGAACATAAAATGCATTTCGCATTGAAGTTTTAGAAAACTTTACAAAATTATAAAATATTTCAGGGTTTAACTAAAAAAAACGATTTGGCTTCAGAAGCACTAGTTCTCTATTTATTGAATACATCTTGCAACTGAACTTTAACTATTAAAGCTCAGATGTATAAAATTAGTTAACACAGAAATTATAAAAAACTACTTGCATCCACTAATATTGTACCAAAATTATTGTTAATATATTATTTCTTTAAAAGGAGAGAAAAATTAGAATAAAACCTAAAAATATGCCGAGGGTACAAGAGCATCCCAATACCAATTTTGGTACCCTGCGAATACCAATTTTAGTGACTATATTCTGTTCAGTTTCAGCAACAAAATGCACCAAATATGGACAATTCAAATATAGCCACCTAAGAAAAAAATATTTTTATTTAATATTATAAATGGTGCTATTGTGTAAAAATAAAAGAGGAAGTTTGGGGTAAGATATTTTTTCTTTAAATTCTAAGCACTGCAATTGGTTATGAAACTCAGTACGATGAACCACTGATAGCTTTCAAAAGTACAAATAAATAAAATGTTGTAAAGTGCATTATTACTCCCATTTATTCTCGTAAATAAGTAAGATAATTTAAAAAGAGTATTTTTGGACAGCATGTTTTCCGTGATTGATTTCGTAATTTTCTCTTTTCATGCAAACAGTTAAACATTATTTCCGTTTTATACAAGAGAAAATAAGAGAAATTTTTCAGAGAAATTCTGTTGTCTATAAAACTGTTTATTTCAAATGGAAAATCAATAATGCATTTCAATAGCAAATAATTAATATATAGTTTTCTTTATAATGCAATGCATGCTATTCCTTTGATTCCATGTGACTTCTATAATCCCATTGATGTTCGAATCATTTCTAATGAATATGTATTGAAGAATACATAAAATATATGATGCTAAACACTATAGAGAGTAAAGTTAATATGAAATTTAAAATTTATATATTACAGCCTATTTTCATTAGCAACCAGCTGTGTTGTAAAACGTCAGAGAATGTCCTTTATGAAAAGAGAGCTTTTTGATAAATTTTATATGATATCAAAAGTAAACAAACTACTTTAAAATGATGTTTTATAATAAATAGAGCTATTTTAGAGGATTTCAGTCGATGTACTGTAAGCAAAAGGAAATTTTTGTACGAGACTTAAAAGTTTTTAAAATGTCAATCCAGATGACAAAATTATAAATAATAGCAGATGCACTAAAAATTAATATACTCTTTAATGGATTGACGTCTATTTTTGCTGAAATGAAAATTCCGTTCTAAGAACATGTAAAAACTCTACATACTATGTTTTAACAATTTGTAAAAAGAGGTGCCAAGCATTAATGAGATGAGTAATTATCTAAAAATTTTACATTTACTTTATTCTAAGATTTCCCTGGAAAATTATTGCATATATTTGTTTTTCAAAATGACATTCATTGCATGTGGAAACACTAATAACAATAAATTGCATACTTTAGCATGGATTTAGAAACGGATAAATTTTATTTCATACTTGTTTAAATTTAGTAAAGATTAAAATATCACACGGGCTGTCAATTTCTCTTTTAGCCTGCGTATATATTTGAATAGGAAATAGTAAGATAGTTACTCTCTTAAAGCTGGAGTCATTTAAAGTCGATTTAAATTGCAGTGATGTCCAAAAATGGCATTCATTGCATCTGTAAAAACCAATATCTATAAATTGCCTGCTATATCAGAAATTTAGAAACATATACATCTTATTTAATACTTGTTTTAATTTAGAAAAGATTAAAATACCACAGTGGCTGTTGATTTCTCTTTCAGCCTCTGTTTATATTTGAATAAGGAAATAGTTACTCTCTTAAAACTGGAGTCGTTTAAAGTCAATTTAAATTGCAGTGGTGTCCAAAAATGGCATTCATTGCATCTGTAAAAACTAATATCTATAAATTGCCTGCTATATCAGAAATTTAGAAACATATACATCTTATTTAATACTTGTTTTAATTTAGAAAAGATTAAAATACCACAGTGGCTGTTGATTTCTCTTTCAGCCTCTGTTTATATTTGAATAAGGAAATAGTTACTCTCTTAAAACTGGAGTCGTTTAAAGTCAATTTAAATTGCAGTGATGTCCAAAAATGACATTCATTACATCTGGAAAAACTAATATCTATAAATTGACTAATATATCAGGAATTTAGAAACGTATAAATCTTATTTAATACTTGTTTTAATTTAGAAAAGATTAAAATACCACAGTGGTTGTTGATTTTTCTTTCAGCCCCTGTTTATATTTGAATAAGGAAATAGTTACTCTCTTAAAACTGGAGTCGTTTAAAGTCAATTTAAATTGCAGTGGTGTCCAAAAATGGCATTCATTGCATCTGGAAAAACTAATATCTATAAATTGACTAATATATCAGGAATTTAGAAACGTATAAATCTTATTTAATACTTGTTTTAATTTAGAAAAGATTAAAATACCACAGTGGTTGTTGATTTTTCTTTCAGCCCCTGTTTATATTTGAATAAGGAAATAGTTACTCTCTTAAAACTGGCGTCGTTTAAAGTCGATTTAAATTGCACTGGCGTCCAAAATGCTAAGAATAATTAGGAAAAAATGGAAATAAGAGGATTAAGAAACACGGAAAATCCCGAAAACCGGAATCCATAATCTACTGAAGTAAATTAATGATTTTGTGTATGTAAATTTTCTTTAGGACTTGAATTGAGGACAAGAGAAGCATTATTATAAAGGCTATATAAACAAAATAGATACACAATAGTGTGAAAACGTATTGTACTGGTTTTCTATGTTTATAACATTATGCATCATTTTTCCGCATGCAATAGATAAAGACTTGCATATATATATTCTACTCATAACAGTCAAGATTTGTTTTGGGAGTAAAACTATTGTACTTCGGCAGACAAGAAAATATAGGAAGATATGTCTAAAATACTAAATAATTCATTGATTTCAATACTAAAAATCATAGAAACGGTACATCACTACTCCAGAAGCTAGCAAGTAACATAAATAATGTTGGATGAAGAAAAATTATAAATTTTAATAAAACTTATAAACTATAAATAAATGTATGAAAGGCATTCTCTGTGATCAAAATCAGTATTAAATTGATAAAATTTCTTAAAATTCAGAACAATTAAAGTTAATAAAATGATATTTAATAATTTCAATGATGTTCTGTTGATCAGATTAATCATATCCACTGGTTCCGTAACACTGCACAGTAACAGAAAAAAAATAGGATAAAAGATAAAATAAGTTAACTTTTTGGGGTAAAACTACTGTACTTCGGCTGACAGGAAAATATAGGAAGATTTGTCTAAAATACTGAATAATTCATTGATTTTAATACTAAAAATCATAGAAACGGTACATCACTACTCAAGAAGCGCAAGTAACATAAATAATGTTGGATGAAGAAAAATTATAAATTTTAATAAAACTTATAAACTATAAATAAATGTATGAAAGGCATTCTCTGTGATCAAAATCAGTATTAAATTGATAAAATTTCTTAAAATTCAGAACAATTAAAGTTAATAAAAATTATATTTAATAATTTCAATGACTGTTCTGTTGATCAGATTAATCATATCCACTGGTTCCGTAACACTGCACAGTAACAGAAATAAATTGGATAAAAGATAACATAAGAGAACTTTTCGAGGTAAAACTATTGTACTTCGGCTGACAGGAAAATATAGGAAGATTTGTCTAAAATACTAAATAATTCATTGATTTTAATACTAAAAATCATAGAAACGGTACATCACTACTCCAAAAGCTCACAAGTAACATAAATAATATTGTGTGAATGCAAATTATAAACTATAAATAAATGTATGAAAAGCATTCTCTGTGATCAAAATCAGTTTTGCAGTGATAAAATTTCTTAAAATTCAGAATAATTAAAGTTAATAAAAATTATATTTAATAATTTCAATGACTGTTCTGTTGAACAGATTAATCATATCCACCGGTTCCGGAACACTGCACAGTAACAGAAAAAGTAGGATAAAGGATAAAATAAGAGAACTTTTTGAATGAACTGCTAATCATTATTAACTTGTTTACTCAAAATTCAAACATTAATAATTCTTAGTTTCATTTCCACGTAAGCAATGAATATTTCCCCCAGTTTTAGATATACATGAATATTAGTAATGTTGTTCTAGAAAATATTGAAACTAAAATGGATCCTAAAAATTTTGGATTGCCAAACGTTAGCCTAATAGCAGACCACTGTTGTTTGGTATCCGAGTTCGCATGTTCGAATCTAGAATTTTCAATTTATTTTATCATTAGTTTTTTTTAAATATTTATATATAATATACAAGATGGTATTCATTTCATTTTGATGTACTAAATTCTTAAAACTGTCCTAAATAAAATAAACTGTCTTAATTAAAATTTTAACATCTGTTAAACTATGATAAGGATGTCATGGTTTAACAGATGTTTAAATTTTATTTTATAACTATTTTAATTAAAGAAAACCTCAACTTCCGCTTTTTATAAGATTTATATTCTTAAATAATTTATAACCACAGAAACATTTATCAATATTCATTACCATTCTTCTTTACTAACAATATGCTCTTTATAAAAGGTGAAAAAAATCATAGAATATTTTTAGTCTTATTGGCGTTAACATTTTTATAACAAGCAATGCTTTTGAATAATTATTTCTGTCTGTTGCTCTTATCTCTATAAATAAAGCAATGAAAATAAAATAAATATGAGGTACTGAAGTGAATATATGTACATAAATTTCAGCTATTATAATAATTTTTACGTGCAATGAATATTTACCAAAACCACTTCTAACCAAATAGAAATAAAACTCTATTCATGAAATCCTATGTTCACTATAAGAACTTTTCCCTACAGAATAAATGTTTTCTTAGATAAAACTAAAAGCGTAAAATAAAAAGTAATTTACGTAGTCGAAAAAACCTTTTTCAAAGAAAAAGAAAACCAGGTTAACTGCCACTTTCTGTAAATTGAAATGTATTTTTAGAAAATGTCACAATAAATCCAAAATACACGTGACATCTTTTAATTTGGACGTCTCCAGATCATGGAGACAGACAGATACATGAACGGCTTCTTACGTTACAAGTATAATGTAACATAGCAAATGACGACAAATATTCTTCTTATTGCATCTGGTTTTACCTCGTGATTCTCCTTTGCCAGTTTGGCAGCTGGAATCATCATTTATCATCTCTCCGACACTACTTCTTTTCAAATTCATCTTCATTAATCTTGCGCAGTAAACGACACGGGACGAAACAATGGTACAACTAATAAAAAGAAAGTTATAATGCGTGCACAGTTAAGATTCGTAATTATGGTAATGTGACATGGTTCCCTTTCAACTAATGTTTTTAACGGCCATTCATACAGATGGGAAAAGGGGATCTGGGAATTTAGAATTTTTTTTTCTATGTGTTGTTGGCATTAGTTGAAATATGTACGTTTGCTTTTACTTCCAAATGTAATGAACTGGAAAATATTTCTTAACTATGTGATTTGGTAAAAGGTAATTTTACACAAAAATTGCTAAAAATTTAGATATCAGAATGTATATTTATATTTTTTATTTAAAGGATCATAGTAATTTTCAAAGCTAAAAGTCTTCATTAGTACAGGAATTTTTTATTCGTTATAAAATGAAAACACCTTTTCTTTTTAAATTATCATTTTTACAAGCCCTTTACTAAGATTAATTTTCATACATACATTTATTTATTAGTTTCAACTAATAAATTAACAACAACAAAAATACATATTCAAAATTTATATCTAACAATGAAGTCAATGTACCCAAAAGTACACTTAAATATATGTATATATATATATATATATATATATATATATATATATATATATATATATATATATATATATATATATATATATATATATATA
>CM063503.1:84860582-84868082 GCA_032207245.1 Pardosa pseudoannulata | reverse complement strand
TTTAACCAATACTGCAAGATATAGTTTTGCAAAACATTATTTAAAGTTTTCCCTAGACAGTTTAATTACGATATTTACAATATAAAAAGAATTATGGCGGGAAGTATTGATTAAATAATATGAGTAATATTATGTTGACGTTCTAATTATTTTTTTAAATGATATCATTTGCTTTTTGTTTCATATGGCTCATGGATTTTAAAAAATTAATTTTAATTTATTAAAATATGCTGATTAAATCGATATAATTTCATATCTTTTTTGATTATATACAATATTTCTTTGAATCAATAAAGGTGATTTTTATGTGAGAAACATAATTTACTGTCTTTTTATTGGGATTATTTAATATTCTTTTAGTCATGTTGTTACTCAGCAAAAATAAACATGTTCTACAATAACCTTGATCAATCTGCCAGTGTTCAAACACCACATGTCTAATGAGATATACTATTTCAGAAATAATTTCATGTAAAACACTTACAAAATATCAACTTGTCATCCTTACCCCATATTTTTTAAAATTTTCTTCAGCAATTTGTTTACAATACGAACGGTTAATAAATTTATACACGTTACAAAGCCATTTTGTAAATTATTAAACTGAAATTAAGAAATTTCACACATGCCCCCCCCAAAAAACATGTTAAAAATTTGTATTTTTTACAATTGTTTGCAATTTTTAATACATCTTTTGTTTCTAATAACTTATAGATTCATATGAATAATATTCAGCCATTTTAAACATCAACAAAATATTTTTGAACTAATTTTAAAATTTGACTTCATTTAGATTACTAAAATTCAATATAAAGATAGAAATGCCGAATTCTTTATAAAATCCCACTTACAAATCTCAAACTATTTGTTACTATGGCAACTCAACAAAATAATACCTAATTGTCTAAAACTATTATAATAATATGTAAAAAAATTGATAAAAAAATTCATTCCCACTCAATATTTTTCATCATATATAAATATATAAATATATGTAATATATCAAAATTATTACACCTAAAGTATGTATCTAAATATCTCCTATATATATATATATATATATATATATATATATATATATATATATATATATATATATATATATATATATATATATATATATATATATATATATATATATATATATATATATATATATATATATATATATATATATATATATATATATATATATATATATATATATATATATATATATATATATATATATATATATATATATATATATATATATATATACATATATATATACATATATATATATATATATATATATATATATATATATATATATATATATATATATATATATATATATATGTATATATATATATATATATATATATATATATATATATATGTATATATATATATATATATGTATATATATATATATATATATATATATATATATATATATATATATATATATATAAATCATAGAAATATATACAAAAATACATGTGTATATATTTGTATCAGTCATTCGTATGTATTATATATACATACGATTGATTGATTGATTTTTACTTTCTGTATTGAAAAGTTTCAAAATTCTAAATTAATAATTTACATAACTCTTTTGTAATGCTTAGGATCCGTCTTAGTACACCTGAAAAAGAAAATTAAATTCCATTTTGAAGTTTGAAAGACATATCACTATTTAAAAAGCTCCTATTAAAGAAAAATTTGCTGGAAACTATGTCTAAAGTTCGACTTTTTCTTGAGTCCATACATCAAGAATGATGAATAGCATTTTTATCAAAGTGTGCTATAGTTTTGGTATGAAAAGTAAAGAATATTAATAAAGAAGATATCATAAACAAGTTTTTCTTTGAAGAATTTTATATAAATATGCGCTTATCCCATCTTCGACGTTACGCTGTAGAGTTCTGATGCCGGGATGCCTTTTATAGGCCACGCATATAGGGTTCAAGAATGATATAACCGTAACTAGTAAAATTTGTTATTACCATAACTAGAAATAAAGTTTTAATATTAAAAAAAAGATATTCCTGGAGAATGATATTTACATAGAATCTTATATTAAGAAATCAGTGTGAATGACTGATAGCTTAATGTCAAATAATAAAAATATTTATATATAATCAATTTTTATTAGAATTTTTATTGTGTTCTTTTATATTTATTCTTATTTGCACCCTATCGTTGTATCAAAATATTTCAAAGCGTTTATTGATAAAATGCGATTTTCGTTATTTTACTTAAAATGAACAATTTTTTAAAAAAAATTTAAGACAAAATTTAAACAATATTAAAACATTTAAACTAAAATCCTTTAATGTTATTATTTTTTGTTGTAATTTCTTTCATATTAAAACTACGAAGAGATTAATATATGACAATGCAAACTACGTTTTCTAAAGCAGAAATCGAGAGGGAAGTTTATCAGATCTTTTATAAGTAAATAGTATTTAACGTCACAACACATGTATTTAATATTTATGGAACAAATAAATTATAATTTTCTTAAATGTTAAGCTCAATATTTTCTAGGCAGGAATTACACAATAACTATGCCATTGTATATTAATGATTCATTTTCGCTGTCGACGTGAAGGATATTTTAATTATGGATGATTCATGTGTTCTATTTCCTTAGTGACAAACAAACCAATGACTTTTAAAGTATTTCAATTCACTGAAAGAATATATTATTAATAATTCTTTGTAGATTTAGTTTGGTTTGGCTTGGAGTGGGGTCTAATTTTTGCTACACAACGGCTAATGAAACCGGGACCTACTGCTTTAAGACGGTTCCAAATGGTTTCGATGAACCATGCCATGTGCAGGATTCTCAAAACCGTTGACTATTGTACCGAAGACCTTTTACGGCAATCTACTATTCGGCCATTGTCTGGCTAATTTTTTATGGGCAAATACTAACAAACTTAAATATATATTAACTAATATTTCATTATTAGATTTAAAAATAAAAATGTTTTATTGTGGTCTGTACGTGTTCTGTTAGCTTAAAAACGTTATAGAAATTGTTTTATGTATACAGTTTAATCCTTCTGAAATAATTTGGGTATAATCTCCATTCAAGTCGATCGTATACTCATAAAATAAGTGCAGATCTTTTATTTTACATGTTACTCCTTACTCTCCTTACTTTTACAGAAGAAATGAGCACTTTCATATAAACAATACTTGTGTTTCAGTTACGCTAAAACGTTCTTTTCTGAACTTACATAACAGCATCAGCAGCTAGATAATAACTAGAAGTAGACATTCAGTAACTGGAAGTAAAGAATTTGGATAGAATAATACAAATTTGCTATAATGTACCTATTCATAATTTGGTTAATAATAAGTCACAATGTCTGCAGTTATCATGTTCACATTCAGAAGACACTAAGGCATAATTCAAAACATTTGGACTCAAAAGACTCAGGGTGGCCTAAAATGGGAAGATAGACGAAAATCTTCTTACTTTTACAGAAGACATGAGCTCTATCCTATAAACAATACCTGTCTTTTAGCTACGATAAAACGTTCTTTTCTGAACTTACATAACAGCATCTGCATAGCAACTAGAAGTAGACATTCAGTAACCGGAAGTGAAGAAAATTTGATAGAGTAATACAAATTGGCTATAATGTACCCATTCCTAATTTGGTTTCTCTAAGTCAAAATGTCTCCAGTTATCATGTTCACATTCAGAAGCAAACACACTAAGGCATAATTAAAAAAAATTTCGACCCAGAGGACTCAGGGTGACACAAAATCTGAAGATCGATGACAATCATCTTACTTTTACAGAAGACATGATCTCTATCATATAAACAATACCTGTCGTTTAGCTACGGTAAAAAGTTCTTTTCTGAACTTAAATAACAGCATCAGCAGGTGGGTAGTAACTAGAAGTAGACATTTAGTAACCGGAAATGAAGAAAATTTGATAGAATAATACAAATTTGCTATAATGTACCTATTCATAATTTGGTTAATAAGTCACAATGTCTGCAGTTATCATGTTCACATTCAGAAGAGACTAAGGCATAATTCAAAACATTTGGACTCAAAAGACTCAGGGTGGCCTAAAATGGGAAGATAGATGAAAATCTTCTTACTTTTACAGAAGACATGATCTCTATCCTATAAACAATACCTGTCTTTTAGCTACGTTAAAAACGTTCTTTTCTGAACTTACATAACAGCATCTGCATAGCAACTAGAAGTAGACATTCAGTAACCGGAAGTGAAGAAAATTTGATAGAGTAATACAAATTGGCTATAATGTACCCATTCCTAATTTGGTTTCTCTAAGTCAAAATGTCTCCAGTTATCATGTTCACATTCAGAAGCAAACACACTAAGGCATAATTAAAAAAAATTTCGACCCAGAGGACTCAGGGTGACACAAAATCTGAAGATCGATGACAATCATCTTACTTTTACAGAAGACATGATCTCTATCATATAAACAATACCTGTCGTTTAGCTACGGTAAAAAGTTCTTTTCTGAACTTAAATAACAGCATCAGCAGGTGGGTAGTAACTAGAAGTAGACATTTAGTAACCGGAAATGAAGAAAATTTGATAGAATAATACAAATTTGCTATAATGTACCTATTCATAATTTGGTTAATAATAAGTCACAATGTCTGCAGTTATCATGTTCACATTCAGAAGACACTAAGGCATAATTCAAAACATTTGGACTCAAAAGACTCAGGGTGGCCTAAAATGGGAAGATAGACGAAAATCTTCTTACTTTTACAGAAGACATGAGCTCTATCCTATAAACAATACCTGTCTTTTAGCTACGATAAAACGTTCTTTTCTGAACTTACATAACAGCATCTGCATAGCAACTAGAAGTAGACATTCAGTAACCGGAAGTGAAGAAAATTTGATAGAGTAATACAAATTGGCTATAATGTACCCATTCCTAATTTGGTTTCTCTAAGTCAAAATGTCTCCAGTTATCATGTTCACATTCAGAAGCAAACACACTAAGGCATAATTAAAAAAAATTTCGACCCAGAGGACTCAGGGTGACACAAAATCTGAAGATCGATGACAATCATCTTACTTTTACAGAAGACATGATCTCTATCATATAAACAATACCTGTCGTTTAGCTACGGTAAAAAGTTCTTTTCTGAACTTAAATAACAGCATCAGCAGGTGGGTAGTAACTAGAAGTAGACATTTAGTAACCGGAAATGAAGAAAATTTGATAGAATAATACAAATTTGCTATAATGTACCTATTCATAATTTAGTTAATAATAAGTCACAATGTCTGCAGTTATCATGTTCACATTCAGAAGACACTAAGGCATAATTCAAAACATTTGGACTCAAAAGACTCAGGGTGGCCTAAAATGGGAAGATAGACGAAAATCTTCTTACTTTTACAGAAGACATGAGCTCTATCCTATAAACAATACCTGTCTTTTAGCTACGATAAAACGTTCTTTTCTGAACTTACATAACAGCATCTGCATAGCAACTAGAAGTAGACATTCAGTAACCGGAAGTGAAGAAAATTTGATAGAGTAATACAAATTGGCTATAATGTACCCATTCCTAATTTGGTTTCTCTAAGTCAAAATGTCTCCAGTTATCATGTTCACATTCAGAAGCAAACACACTAAGGCATAATTAAAAAAAATTTCGACCCAGAGGACTCAGGGTGACACAAAATCTGAAGATCGATGACAATCATCTTACTTTTACAGAAGACATGATCTCTATCATATAAACAATACCTGTCGTTTAGCTACGGTAAAAAGTTCTTTTCTGAACTTAAATAACAGCATCAGCAGGTGGGTAGTAACTAGAAGTAGACATTTAGTAACCGGAAATGAAGAAAATTTGATAGAATAATACAAATTTGCTATAATGTACCTATTCATAATTTGGTTTCTCTAAGTCTAAATTTCTCTAGTTATCATGTTCACAATCTGAAGAAAACACACTAAGGCATAAATAAAAAAAATGTTGGACTCAAAGGACTCAGGGTCGCCCAAAATCTGAAGATCGATGAAAATCTTCAGATCAAGTTTTTGGATAATTACAAAACTTTATTTATACTACGTACTTTAAATAGTACCTATATTTTAATATCATGTAGTACTTGATTGACTGTCACATAAACAATATCTATTTTAGTTACACTAACACTCTATTTAATGAACTTAAAATATGTGCATTGTCCGGAACATAAGATGGGAAGAAAGAAAATATACAATGTAGAGATCTTATTTGAAATTTTGTCTATTTTCTAATGTTATACTTTATTCATAGCACACAACAAAACTTAAAATTTTTTATTGCAAAATAATGAAATATTAAATGAGTAGGATATCCAAAGCCTGCATCACTATTGTATATTAAAGTTATTTGTTGAAGAAACACATACACCTTGATAAAATAATATTCTTTATGAAAGTGCAATTTAATTGAATTAAAAGGTATCATTACTTTCTGTAACACATATGTTTCCTTTCTACAATATTTGCAAAAATTATCCGATTAAAATAACTTAAATTATCTAAATGAGATTCTTTTGTTATTTTGTCCAATCCTGCATGTAACGAAAAATCTAATTAAAGCTGTATTGAAACACAAGCAACAAAAGAATCCCAATTGCTGCAGAACTTCTTGAAACCTAGACGCTGTTGCGAGTAAAATTTAAATAACCTTAAAAATGACAAGTAGGTGGAAAAAATGTCAAATATTTATTTATATAATTATGAAGTCTTTAGAAAGCGGATGATTTTCTCGAGTTTGAATATAACCACTACAATCGATAATTATTATTTTCAAAAGCTAACACCGTCCAAAATATTGATTAGTTACACATTTAAATTAACTTTTCGAGAACGAACGTGAAGTTGCATTCGATTGAGGTCTAAATTAAGTTACCTTTTCTAGTATATTAAGAGATAGAGGGGGTAGCCGGCATGCTAGAAAAGGACGCGCTTGGCTACGTTGCTTGGCGGAGCGATACACCAGCTAACCTAATTTAGAACCTACGTCTCCTTTCGTAATTGTCTTCCTGCGCGTTGGAAAAATAGCGCTCGGCAAAAGTTCATTAAAATACATGAATAATGAATTGATGGCAACGTTAGTTTTGAAGCTTATAAAAGTAGGAAATTTTGTTGTGTTTTTCTGCCGAGCATACCTCCAGATTCGGCAAAGTAAAAATATCATGACTAATAAAGTCTTGCATAGGAACTCATTTGTAAAAGGATGAAAAAAAAATTGGGATTTTCTCCTCCTGCGGTGCCTGCGTTGACGAAGAAAGCAGACACCGGTGTTTACTTGTATTTTATTACAGGAGACGAAAAATGTAATTAGATTTCAAATCTGATAAAAATATTGAAATATTTCTTTGGGAAAGTATGAGTTTTAAAATTTAATTTAGCTGCTTAAGTTCAAGGTACACAGATATCTCCGCAGTATTGATATCTTATTATTTTCTTGTCACATGTATGATTAA
>CM063503.1:84828082-84855582 GCA_032207245.1 Pardosa pseudoannulata | reverse complement strand
ACCGAGCAGTAGCGCCCTACCATTCGGCTATCGCACTGCCAGACAAATGAATGAGGCTGAAATTGGGTATATATATATATATATATATATATATATATATATATATATATATATATATATATATATATATATATATATATATATATATATGTGTGTGTGTGTGTGTGTGTGTGTGTGAGCGTAAATATATAAGAAAGGAGACGTAGTGTATATTTCTTTAAATTCTAGGGCATTCTTGACAAAGTAATTGTTATGCATTCATCGTGGCGAGAAAGGCTGTCGCAGAACTCAAAATCAGACTAAATATTTTTTACTTTCCTGTTATTGAAGGGGAGAATTTACTGACGCATCTTACACAGACAAAAGACAAACTTTCATCTATTACTTAAAAAGCCCATCCCGAGAAAAGGAATATCATGTGGATGACTTCTTATGAGAGAGAATTTTAGATCATCATTTATTTTGGGTTTTGTTTAAACATTAATTGTGGTAATGAAAACAACGGATTTCAAAATTTTAATTAATGATAATTGATAGCTGGGTTCGAGATGGGAAAGAGAGGGCTATAGATAGCAATCTTTGATTTGGAGAAGTGTGGAAGGAATTATAAACTGAATGATAATATTCATAACTCATTTCCAGTAGCTGTTGAAGTTAATATTAAGACAATTAGAATTTGGACGTAGAGAAATTGTAAGAAGTGTAAAGACCACAAACTTTTATACATTATATATATATATATATATATATATATATATATATATATATATATATATATAAATGTAATCCATTTTTATATCACTCCTTCACAAGGAGAAAGCTCAACAGCTATAAGTAATGAGAATGCAGTCGGACCTCATATTGAAGAGAAAGCAGAAGTCTTTATTCCAGAGCGATAACAACGTACATCCTTTCTACTTAACAACATACAACCAAAAGCCACAGAGTTCACTCTGCTCTGACACAAGTACACCCAAGAGCGCTGACAACAAGAATTTTCCCACAACAAAAACAACTTACTAAGCGAATTAAATGCAATATCAGCAAAACGCGAAAACATGTTCCGCCAACACCTGGGAAACTGCTGCATAGACAGAAAGTTTACAGTTTTATGACAGAAAGGAATGTTAAGTGGAAAATACTCCGTTGATTAAACCATTTAGAGGCTGGTAAAGATATATAAATGAATTAAAATTGGAGAGAGGAGGCTTTTGAATGAATATTAAAGTTAAATAATTTTGATATATTACAGATATATATATATATATATATATATATATATATATATATATATATATATATATATATATATATATATATATATATATATATATATATATATATATATATTAATAACCACAGAACCTATCACTTTGTATCGCCCTCAAAACCTGAGATATCGGGTCTTTTTATTCAGTGTGTACGACCAACGATTATCAAGACCATTCTTCAATTCGACCGGGCTCTTCTTTCGGGTGAAATATCTATTTCACTTTCTTAGTGTATTCTGTGCAAAGTCACGTTCTGGGAGCGATAAAAGATCCTCACGTTTGGACTTGACTCTAAGATAGGAAGAGATACGCCCCTGGTTTGTATTTGAGGTTGTGTAGGAATTCCATCTCTTGACGAGAAAACATATTCAAGTAAAGAGCTGATAATATTTATTATCCGTGACCGATGTTATTCGTTTTTTCTGCTTTAATATTTTTCAATTTATGCGAAAGAGTCGTACACATACATTTGAGGTGCAGACTAAATATTAACACGTTGAATGCCAAGACAATTTTCAGAAATGTTGCCTAAAATGACAATTTGATTTAATCACATGATATTATTAAAAACTCTAATTTGTGAACAGAAATTCAACAAAGTCCTGAATTATTTATTTTCCAAGAGAATTCATTTTTCATTCCTTTCCGAGAAGCCATCTATAGATATTAGCACTGATATACTACGATTGTATTCGTAGCTGCACAGAAATGGCAAGTATACACAGTACGAGATAACTCGTAGATGGCGTTCTAGAATAGAAAGTAATTTATGAGTTATCTCTTAGTTGGCAGTCAACGTGTTAATCCATGAGGAATGCATATTATATATGCATACAGAGACACTGACGAACAAAATCTATTGTAATCAGATTATCATTATGAAATACTAAATTCCACACCTACAGATGTCTTTTAGACGTTTACAAATTATGCTACAGAACACACAGGGATAACATTACCACTCCAAATGTCCGAAGCATAGTTGTATTTCGTCGACACTTCAATTTCTCTTTTTTATTAAAATACATTTGTAATACCACAAGGTTAAAATGAAAACTCTCTCACTTTATCTAAATTACTAAAATAACTTTATATTATCGATTAAAATGAAATAAATACATTTTCTATTATGTTTAATAAAAATGTAAAATTAATCCCTATTTCAAACATCAGGTAAGGAAAATGGACAAGAAAACTGATGGCTTATGTGGAATTCGTAATTAAAACAAAATTAGGAGAAGGTACGCTTGTAAGCTGTTTTATCAACGAAACAGCAGTGTTCCCCAGAGCCACTATTTCCGTTAGCGACTAAAATATAAAATATTATTTTTTTTCTCTCAGAAAATGAAACCACAAATATAAAAAACATGTATGAAATTTACGTAAATAGCGGCGAAGTAACTTTCACACAATAAAATCTAAAAACCTACTGTTTTCGGCATTAGTTAAATAATTAATTGCATCAATACGATATGGAAACCAGGTTGGAAGTCCTTTATTGAACTGTGGGTAAAGGGAGAAGGAGACTAATTCAATAGAAAAAACAGTGTATATCTACTTTGCTATAGATACAAGCCCCTTTTAAAATTACTGAACAATGCTCTTTTCGTTTTGAAGGGGATATCCATATGTAATACCTGTAAAAATTACTCTTCACCGATCACATTTGGGAATAGCCACCATATACTTTAGTTGCTAGGGATTGCTTAAGAACATAATTTTACCGCAGCCATGTCTTCGAAGGTGACACACTGGAGCACTAAAACAAGGTAAATAACAAAAATCCTTTAACCCTATAAGAATCCTCTAAGAATAACAAAAATCCTTTACTTTTATTGTAAACAGGGAAATGCTAAATTAGGCAACCTTGATAACAGTGCATCTCCTGATTGGGAAAATGTTGTTTAAGAAGTAAATAATTACATATTTTCATCCTTGTGAGAAAGAAAGTGTTTAACCTACGGCCTTTCTGTGGCTGGTTAAACAGTCATGGCAGTAAAAATATATAAAAGAGCATAACGATAGCAAAGATTATTGGGTTTTCATAGGGGACTTGACGTATGGTTCATTTTTGATAAGAAGTAAGAATTCCACAAGTAGCAACTATTAATTCAGTCAGAAATTATTAAATTAATTTTAAAAAGTGTAGGAGGAGATGTAATTTTAATGAATTGCGTCGTAAAATGAAAACTAAGAAAATTTGAAATTAAGAATTTTAAATAATATTTCAAGAGCTTTAGGGGCAATATTTTTTTATATCATACACACACACATATATATGTAGTACATATAGATTTCAACTGAAAAGGAAAATAATCATAAAAAATACCTTTTGTAACAAGTGAACTACAATATATGCTCTCTATTGTTATGAATATGTTTAATATGAATAAAGATGATTCTTGCGAAAATGTGACACCTTTATAATAGACTAAATTTTGAATTAAGTACAAATATATAGATAAAATAATTCTTTGTACAATAGAAATAAAGGTTTGGTAATTTGATCTCATTTAGTACACTATTGTTGGGTTATAAATCTGCATACAGAAAAAAATATTATGATATGTAAGCTAACTTCGGTGACCCTTAAATAAAATTATCATTCGTGTGGTGAGCCGATTTAGATCCTTTTAAAATAATTGAATAATTATGAAAAAAAATAGAAAGTTAAAATGCTTCTTATCTAAATCAGACCTCATCACTTCTTTGGGGTAAAGAAGAGAGGACCTAAAATTTGATTGGTGGTTTTATGAAGGGTCTTCAACACAATAATTGTTTTAAAATCTTTTGTTGTGCGATATATTTTTATGACCTGTCGTATTCAGTTTTTACAATAATGTTAACTTTTAAAATGTTATGAATATTTGGCAATATGAATTAAGAGTTATTCCTTTGCAGAAATGTCATTTTATTTATCGAATATATTGTTAACTAAATACAAATATATCGTAATTAATAAATATTTGTATTTCTAGAAAGGCATCAGTTAGATTTCTGCACCTGGAATAATTAAGCTTTCATAATTTACTAATAATTTGTAAAGATAATTCATAGTTCTAGTGACCTTTTTATAGATATTATTTTATAATATACTTTCAGTTGAAGATTTGAGGGATACTAATCTTATTTGTTCCGATGACTGAGATAATTAAAGGCTATCTATTTTGCGAATTTTTCTCTTTTTCCACTAACTGGTGAAATACAATTAGAAATATGTTGCAAATTTTGCTAATTTACTTTCCCTATGAATACTAATCATATAAGGACATTTTATTCGATTAGTATTCATTCCTGGATAAGAATATGTCGAAAAAATAAATTGCCCATTCACATTGTTTTAAGCTGATGACTTTTTCTTCACTCAAGCAATTAATATTAGTTTATTACTATACCATTCCTATAAAGAAAAAAATGTTCAAATTTCTCTTCCTCATTCCGAGAATGTAGGTTATACTGTTTTGGTCTTTTTTTAAAATATGTTCAATTCTTTTTACTATATTTATTGCATTCCACTTACAAATAAAATGCTTTAAGAGAACATGAGACTTAAAATAAGAGAAGTAGAAAATAAATTACTGAAAATTTAAAAAAATATGTATTTTGATAAAATTAAATTAAATGTTTAGCTCACGTATTTTTATAGCTTTGAGTAATGTATTAACGTGTAATATATATATATATATATATATATATATATATATATATATATATATATATATATATATATATATATATATATATATATATATATATATATATATATATATATATATATATATATATATATATATATATATATATATATATATATATATATATATATATATATATATATATATATATATATATATATATATATATATATATATATATATATATATATATATATATATATATATATATATATATATATATATATATATATATATATATATATATATAGTAGGTAATTATGTACAGGAAATTATTATACATCACGTTTAACTTTTGTGTTTCCTACTAGTTGTTTTATATTCGTAGTTTGGCAGCAAGATTTTCAACAAAATATTCTATAGAACTTAGAATGGTTTGTATATAAATACAATTTAGAAAAGTTTGACATAAATGAACTATCTATTTATTTTACTTACCAGTTAAAAATACAGCATGTTTGCCCATAAATCTATAAATAACAGTACCATATGCTCAATAGTTTAGGAGAAATGAAAATATGTTTTATTTAAATACAATATAATCGATTACAGCCACTGAGTAACCTGGATAATCGCTTTTAGTTTTATATATTCCTGTATAAAATTACTCAACTAAAAGTTACGAGAAAATATTTATAATATTAAATATGATTACAAACATATGTTTTAATCGGTAGGAGCAGTTCAGTCAAAAATGTTATAGCTACTGCAAAATTCTCTTTAAGCTTGATTCTAAGGTCCGTATCGCATGCAACGGAGATACACATCGACAACTATTTTGTGCAACTAATAAGAACTCTCTATCACAAGTAGATTTTCAATAGAATACTGTGCGAAATAGCTGACAAATAGTACATTCGTCTCGTGTGATACGAACCTAAAATTTCATTCTAGTTAATGCTTCACAGTTATTGGCTTTATTGTATCGTAATCAACAAAATAAAGAGTTAAACATAGTGAATATGTATAATCATCACTTAACTTTTAAAGTATATACATACATTCAATTATTCTATAAAGAAGATATTTAGAACGCTAGGTTACAAATTTTCGATGGTGTATAATAATTTCTAAATTAAGTTGTTTCAGTGGTTTCCAGACGGAGAGTAGAAATATTGTAGATTTTAGTTTACTTTTCTACGCATGTTATATAAAGAGACAAATAATTGTGTTGTAAAAAGAAAACTTCTACCCCATAATCTTCGTAATTTAAAAAGTTTTATTGAAATCCACTGATTTAAAGTAATGCGTAAAGGTGATAATAACATCAAAAATTTCATCTGAAACATAGCCCCATAAATATCCACTTTACTAATAATTCTAATGGTAATAGAGCAAATAATAAATTAGTAACTAGAGAACAACTAAAATTAACATTTATTTATCAGACTTTTTTATTTTAAGGTAACATAATACAAATCCATAGTAAAAAGCTTCATTACAACTCTATTTCGATTTGACATAAAATAAAAAGTTACGTTCTTTTTATAATGATTTTTAAAAGTTCTTTAATAGTTAACTAACTCTAAAAATATATTTACTTTTGTCAGGGCAAGTAATACTTTTTTAAACAGCTTGAAAAATATACACCACTGACAAAATAAGATTCCTTTACTCGTGATATAACTTTTAAAACATGTATATTTGAAACTTAATTTTCTATCATATTGATGATAGATATTTTTTATTCTGTGAATCAAAACTTTAAAGGTATCTAACATTTTAAAATTGTTAAAAATCGACATTTTAAAATTCTTGAAATAATGTATGAAGATTAATTATAATTCTATGAAATAAAATATATCACGGGTATTAATATAATTGAGGTTTACAGAAAAAAAAGTAATAATTTGTTCAAATTGATATAAAAATTAGTTTTTATGTTAAATTTTATTACAAATACCAAAATCATTTTGAAATTAAATTTATACGTTTTTAATTGTATATATCTCTTTTGTTTTTTAAATAACTATTGTTTCAAATAACAAAAATTAATTTTTATGAATTTAGAGATTTATCAATTAGTAAGGAAAAATTTTATGATGATTTGACAGGAATATTTTACCTTACACTGAATCAAATACAGGGGTGTTTCATAAAGACTTTTCACACTAAAAGATACTATTCTCTTTAAAAGTAAGAAAAGATATCTTAGTTCATTTTAAAGTATATATTTAGTTGAATCGTAATAATTTAAATCTTTTGTTTTGATGTTAAATAGCACTTTTTCGTTTTTAAGAAGCATTCTAAGGGTAAAGTTAAATCCTAATTTCTAAATGGGTCTAAAAGTTTCGTATGCTATTTAAAATTATGAGTACAATTTAAGGGTGCGCTAAAATAAAAAAAAATCTAGTGCTTGTTTTAGATTCCGATTCGATCTTACACTGTAGTCACGAAATTAACAACGTCTACAATGTAAGGAAAACTGAAGCTAGAGAGAAACGAATGTATGAGGTTTCACAAACCCCATTTCATGTTACTCATTAAACATTATGTTCTTTTGTGAATTCTTGCAGCTGCATGTAATTTAATTTTTAAGTGTCTCCTAATGGTTATCTTCTGTTATAAATATGTTATCTTCCCTCTTGAGTTTCGATTATGTTAAAATTGAACTTTTGGAAAATGAATACATTAAATGGCTTTCTAATGAAAGCATTGTTTTCTGTCCAACAGAAAGTTTCATTCTTTTGGGGGTTGTATTAAAATCAGAACGATATCTTCAAAGCATAATATAATATCACAGACAGTAAATAATTGTTAGGAAACAAAAGTGCATTTCAACTTGGGTTTTCTCTTACAGTAAAGTTAAAACTCTAAAAATATATAAAGTTTTACATTTTTTAATTTTTGCAATAATTGCATTACCATTTATTAATAAGCTAGCAACTTTTATGAAATTTAAATCTCAAGTTCTCATAAAATGTTCAATACTTGATCAATTTTTTAAGTTCGAAGTAACTGGTTATTGGATATAATGTTATTTACTAATTAACGGTTTATTGTTTCAAAGCTATCTTTCGAAATTGAGCATCTATGTAGTCAATAACAGCATGAACTATTTTTCTGTAAGAACAAAAAAAATTTTAAACTATAAATATGTATCAAAGATATTTGTGTATGTGTGTGTGTAAGTAAATCTCTCATGTGAACCCTAATTACCATTTATTCTTATAATTTACAGTGTTATAGACCAGAGATAATATATAATTGACTACCCTTCTCGATTGAGAAATAAAACTACTGGAATTAGGTATCTAGGCTTTTCTTGCAGTGGAATAAAAATATTAAAATTATATAAATGTTTATGGGTGGTAATATTTGCTATAATTGTTTTTGGAATAATTGGTATCATACAGTGATTAATTGAGAGCTTGTGTAAAAGTTAAATAGAAAGAAATTATAAAATATGTACTCCTGGGAAACATTAATAAATTTTCAATCACTGGCTATTATATAGATAATTATTCGTTTATTAGCAATTAGTTTTCTTAACTTTAGAGACTGAATGCCTCGTTAGTTATTATCAGCATAAAACTTCCACTATACACTTATTTTCAAATACAGTTCATTTATTATAATTCAAATTAATTAACTACACTCGCTGTGTTTATTTTTATATATTTCCATTTTATTTCTGAGAAGATATAGTATGTTGTAGTTTCAAAATATTTTTTCTGGAATACTAAATATTTCATTTAGGCTTTATTAGTGTTAATTCTTATAATAATTACATGCAGTATTAATATTCAACATACAATATATAATTCTTTACTCTAGACTCGGAAACTTGAGTACATGAATTTCAACTATAGGATTATTTTCCAATAGGATAAAATCTTTAAAAATATCTAATTCATTAGTTGTGTTAATTTTTCCTATAATTGCCTGCAGGTTTATCCTTAGTACTTCTTAATAACAGCTTTTATAAAAATTGAAATTAAAGTATATGTAAAATCAGCGATTTTATATCAAGTTTTTAAATTTGCAGTAATTGGTCATTACACATGTTGTTCTTTTATTAACAGTTAACTTTATTAATATTGAGACTGAGTATCTCCTTAGTCAATATCAGCATGAAATGACTATGTATTTATTACGAAGTACAGTCATTCTAGCACATATCAATTAAGTTAACATCTAAGTAGTTATTTTTAGCATTGTTTGTAATATGTTATAAAGATTTATGCTACAGAATAACAAGAATTTAGTTTTGCTGTTCTATTAACATATTTCATTTCAACTTTATGGTACTTGATTCTTTCATTGATTATTTGTAGTTCTGTAGATCTAAACCTTAACAAATATCTTTATTAATATTTTATTACTGTGTATCATGTTAATTTTAAAATAGAGGAATATTGGTATTTGACCATTTCATTACATAGAATAAATTATTAATTTCAGAAAAGATCAAGTAAATTTCATAGTGTATGACTATTTCAATTCGTATAATTTTTCATTCCTTTGAACAGTGCAATCTGAAAAATCGTAAAAAGCTTCCTAGTAAACAGGAAGTTCTCTAAAAAGTGGAAAAAAAAATCTCTTTCCCTTCTCAGTTTTGGAGAAAACGTTGTGAATCAGCTAAATGGAGAATCCGATTCTAAGACTTTAGGATAAGAGATTCTATGAATAAAAATGGAAAATGTCGCAAGCTAGTCCAATTTTCTGATAGGCTGAGTTTTTGCTAGCAAAGTTGCATAGGACCAGTAGTAATGTGATGCAAATAAATTTGCTATATACTTTGAATATTTTTAGGAGTCTGTTTTCTTTTGAAAATAGTGTGTTATATTATAAAATTTTACAAACTAGAAGCTAAATTATAAAAGTTTGGTACCATATTCTCAGTAACTGTTTTCGTATCTATAGAGAACTTGATAATATAGATCAAAAAATAAATTTCATTCCAATATATTTACACTAAATCACATTTAGCTGATAAATATTTTTTTACATTATATTGAAATTTGAAGAACATTTAAGATCCATTTACAATGTTTCTCAGCATGTAAACTAATAATTTTTAAAATAAAAATTTTCTTGTGTATAAATTAAATATTTTCTAAAAAAATCAGTATAGAAAACCTAAACTTGTGCAGCATTTTTATTTGAATTTAAGTTTTCCAATTCCAATTGTGTTTTTAATTTCAGCAGAATACAATATGAAGAGTATAAACATTTTTCATATGCTTATAATTCTCAATAATTAAAATATCATTTCCTCCTGTAAAAACAGTATAATTTTAACAAGTACATATAAATGTATATATCGATTCCAAGAAAACTAGGCGGTTTTTCTAGAAACACTTGTTATCTGACTAATAGCTATAGATAGTTTTTCAATAATCCAACCTGAAATACAGAGAATGGTAAAAATGACCGTTTTGGTCCTTCTAGTGTTAAAGTTGCAGGACTGAATCACGATTTGATTTATGCATACATATTTCTAACAGCCCATTGGCTCCATACTTCATCCAGGTGACCTTTAATGTACTCTATCGACGTCCAAATAAGTTTCTTTTTTAAATTTCGATAGCATGCTGAGTGGAATTTGTAAGCTATTAAGTATAGGTGTATTTACCTATACGTATGAACGGCTACAAACAGAAAGTGTATTACATATATTTTTTTCAATTATTTCTAATTTTATTTTAATAAAAAAAATGAAATATAGTTATTTCTAAGCCTTTAAGTGTTTAGTGATTTGTTTTACTTTTTTGTTTCTTCTATAGGCGTCTGCCCAGTCCTTTGCAGTGGTCATGGTCGATACATCCATGGATCATGTCGTTGCGAAGCAGGTTGGAAAGGTGCTGAGTGCAATGTACCAGCGACAGATTGCGAAATGGCTGATTGTAATGGCCGTGGTAAGTGTGTGGACGGTATCTGTGCCTGCAATGTGGGATACAAAGGAAAGTTTTGTGAACAAGGTATGTAATATTTGTTTTCGATTTTTGTGTTTGGTTTGGTTTGGTTTGGAGTACTACGGTCTACGCTTTTACAACACTAGGGCTAATGAGACCGGGACCTACAGCTTAAAGCCGATTCCGAATGGCTACGAACATCCATTCCACAGTGGGATTCGAACCCACGAACTCCGGTACCGAAGGCCAGCACGTTAACCAGTCGGCCATCGGTCGGCCGATTTTTGTGTAAAACGACTATTGTTGAGAATATGAATGTAACGACTATATCAAAAATTTTCTTTCATATGAATACTTGGAGTTTAGAATTCATTATTGTTAAAAATTTTAGGCTTTAAGTAAACCCTTCAAAGGTCCTTAGAATTTGCATTATATTTTTCTCGTAAATAACTAAATATGCTAAATATGAATAAATCTTGGTCATTTTTCGAAGTAATAATCTGGAAAGGAATTTCAAAGAATCTTAACATATAGGAAAAACAATTTTTTCTATAAAATAAAGTAATAGAACGTAAATGCCATTATCGTAATTGTACTGTAATTGTGTAAATTGTATAAAAATGTAACAGTTTACAACGAATAAATATTCTCTGGTTTATAATGGTTGGTTTGAAACGCTACTGTGTACCATTTTGCTGCACGAGAGCTAATAAGATTCGTACCTGCTGTTTAAACCTACTGAGGCTACGTAAATCCATGCCATCAGTGGGATTCAAAACTGTGAACCTGATTTATAATCAATTTATATCTAAGTTTAAACAGAATTCATTATTTCTGGAATCTTATGCTCTAATTTTTATCCTTAAAGTATGGGTTTTAAAATAATTTAAGCTAAATTGTAATAGAAATGTAACTTTCCAAGAATTATTGTTCCTGGCATATCTAAAAGAACTCACTAGTGTATAGAAAATTAATACAATACTTTCTGACAAAAATCATCATTTTATCATTATGGTGTTTTTTTAGAATATACAGACAATTAGTAGTATATTGTATAAAAAAGGTCTCACGTTTGTTTAATTTTAAACGTTTAATATTATAAATAATAATCAAATATAAAGAAACAAAAAAAGATAATCATTGCCTTTTATTTCCTCTTAATTTTTATTCAGTAAAAAATAGTAATAGTCCGAAAAAACACGTAAAAATCAGTACAATCGGAAAAAATCTGACAAGTTTTTATTTTTTGAGGCAAACGTTTCACAGCGTAATAAAAGAGAAATTCACGTGCTATTTTACTTCCGAAAATTATAGACTGGAGAACAATTTTAAGGTAATGAATTTGATGTTTAAATTTTAGAAGCACTTTATTAATCCCTGGAGACAAATTAAAGAAAAATATTACCAACCCAATTGACATTTATACACGATAGTAGACAGATTTTACGTTGTAACATTTAAAGCGTGCAAATGATCTTCAAAATAGCAGAATTCAGCCTAAAATAGAAATTTTATGTCCCTGAATTATTATTACTTCTATACATTTTTATATCCAAGTCAAATATTTGGAACTGAATAATTATGTTATTGCATAATACATCATAATTTTTTTCACACCTAATTTTAAGTACTTCGTTTTTTTTTTTTTTCAAGTTTTATTATCTTAAAATTTATTTGTCACTTTAAAATGTGTTATTTGAGTTACAAATTTCTAAATGTAATTCCAAACTTTCAAATCTTGTTCAGTAATTTTCCAGACAAATTTTATGTTGTTTTTAAACACTGTTTACCTTGTTACGGTTAAGAGTGTTTTCAGCTGTAGAACAATGGAAAAACAGTCAAATTATTGTAAAAATATAAATAACTTTTTTTTAATTTGATTTAAATGTAAGTATAACTAGATACTCAGTTATGTTATATTTGCTTCTGTACTAATTCTTTACTTATAAAAAAATTGATACAGTTTGTTTACTTAATTACACTGCAGATATTTTTAGAAACTGCTAATAAAAGATGAAATGTTTAAAATGTTTATATTTTAGCTTATAGCACATTTTATATTATATTATTTAAGTTTAGATTAAGAAGGCAGGAGAAAATATTTTATTAAAAGAAATGAAATGTAAAGTTCCCTTAGTTTTATATTATTCGTTCTTGACATGAGTTTTTACATTCCCATGTCATATAAATCTCACACATTGCCTCCAACATTCCATAAATCTTAAAATGTTCACTTGATAAACTCAATCTGCTAAAGAAGGAAATGCTCCACTTGATTTTCATAGTATTTCTTAGTTTTGTACAACATAATTACGTTCATCATATATATTTATTTGTCGTACACATGATTATAAATACACATGAAGCACACACGAAAGAAATAAATGCGTTACAAGACGTGAAATAGCTTGTACTTACATACAAGCCATTTCATGTCTTGTAACGCATTTATTTCTTTTCATTGGTGTTAATACACTATTTTGAAAGATTTTTCCCAGGAGGTTTTAAATATTAAATAGTAAATATCCTTCAGTATTTTCTTCAAATTTGAATGCAGTACATTTAGCAATTAATAACTCATTTATTTCTTTTCTTTGGTGTTAATACACTATTTTGAAAGATTTTTCCCAGGAGGTTTAAAATATTAAATAGTAAATATCCTTCAGTATTTGCCTCAAATTTGAATGCAGTACATTTAGCAATTAATAACTCATTTATTTCTTTTCTTTGGTGTTAATACACTATTTTGAAAGATTTTTCCCAGGAGGTTTAAAATATTAAATAGTAAATATCCTTCAGTATTTTCCTCAAATTTGAATGCAGTACATTTAGCAATTAATAACTCATTTATTTCATTTCTTTGGTGTTAATACACTATTTTGAAAGGTTTTTTCCAGGAGGTTTAAAATATTAAATAGTAAATATCCTTCAGTATTTTCCTCAAATTTGAATGCAGTACATTTAGCAATTAATAACTCATTTAGCCCATAAAAACGAACTCATTAAACGAACTGTTGTCCCACAGTAGAAAAGATTAAAAACTGATCTTGTATAATACCAGAGTGAAATTTGTTTCGTTCATTTTTGAAGTTCCATTCAATTATATCGGATGATAAAGCTACGGTTTCCAAGTTTTCCTCATTTCGTAGAATAGTTGGGCTCTAATCATCAATGCAAGACTTTTTGTAAAGTACCGTTTCTTTTTTAACCAATAACCATGAATAGCATATATATATATATATATATATATATATATATATATATATATATATATATATATATATATATATATATATATATATATATATATATATATATATATATATATATATATATATATATATATATATATATATATATATATATATATATATATATATATATATATATATATATATATATATATATATATATATATATATATATATATATATATATATATATATATTATATATATATATATATATATATATATATATATATATATATATATATATATATATATATATATATATATATATATATATATATATATATATATATATATATTATATATATATATATATATATATATATATATATATATATATATATATATATATATATATATATATATATATATATATATATATATATATATATATATATATATATATATATATATATATATATATATATATATATATATATATATATATATATATATATATATATATATATATATATATATATATATATATATATATATATATATATATATATATATATATATATATATATATATATATATATATATATATATATATATATATATATATATATATATATATATATATATATATATATATATATATATATATATATATATATATATATATATATATATATATATATATATATATATATATATGATATATATATTTTTCTATACGGAATATATAGTGATACTATGCATAATACATAAAAATAGAGCTAGCTGCCAAAAAAGAAATTTGAAAAAGCAAAGATTGGAAATATAACAAATAAATCAGTAAAGTAAGATTAAAGCTTCTCTATCATAATTCCTCACGTTAAAACAAGAAATCTGAAATGCAATTTACATTTTCATAATATTATTTTTGATTATTGAAGACGAAAATTTTTCAAGGATGTGTGTTTCACTGGTATGAATTTGAATCTGAAAAAATTTTTAAAAAGACAAATAACAGTAAATTTAGCACATTTGCTTTTTTCCTAGCAGTAAGGCTTGTTGAGAAGAAATCCTCTTTTTCTAAATTCGATATAATTCATCTAGAATTATTCAATTTAAAAAATTACATTTCTGAGGTAGTTTATATTTTATTTTTAAATGCAGGGGTCCGTGCCTTTATTAAGAGAATTCATTTTTTAATATAATCAATCTGAGGTACCCATAGGTGTAACGTTATTGCTCACCACGGCATTGGAACCCATAGAGCTAACGTTCTAACTACTATGCAGGCCTGAGTGTATATTTTTCAATATTAATGTAGTATATGGAAAGCGTATTAATTCTTCTTTGTGATTTCATTATTAATGTTGTGTAAAGACTAATGTATAAAGGTTTGAAAATCGTGATGTATCGACATGCAAGTATTATTAAAAAACAAAATACAATTATATAGGAACTGATATTATTCCTTCAGAAACGAGATAAAATTAGATAAACTATTAAAAATATATGAAAAAAATCATGAAAAAATGTTTAAATAAAAATTTTCGAATTTCTTTCAAGTACACTAAAATAAATGCTGATTACTGATCAAGTTTAGAAAAAGTATTTTTTTGTAAATTAAAAAAAATTAATTAGATTTTCCTGTACAGAAGAAGTGATAATGAAATTCATATATATTTTTCAATATGATCAAAACAATCTAATTTAAAATCCATCTTTTTTTTCTGTTTAAATACTTATTCTTGAGATGAATGAAATGCATTATTTGCGACGAAAATTTGCATATGAATTCCCCGAGGAGAAGCTTAAAAGAACGAAAAATACCAGATTCATTATACATATCTGGCAAATAAATTATTGCGCTATTCCTCGCCTGATAATGGTTAGTTATTTCTTCGATTCTTTAAAATTCCATTTGCAAATCATAGGTATAAATTTCATTTTCAAAAAATTCTAATATATTAAATATATTCACAAAAGTGATTTATTTAACTCAGAATGTAATAAGTCTCTCACACGAATGCTAAAATTCTATAGAGAAAATAAGACAACTAAAAAATTAAAATTTGCATACATAGTACTTGATAATTAGATTCTAAAACTTGGTGAATTAAATTACAACAAACACTAGAGATCACAGCGGAAAAAACCATTTTTCTCAGCAGGTTATTAGAGATGTTAAAGGATTACAGAAACAAAATAAAACGAAACACAAATAATTCTATATCTTGATCAAACATTTTTTTTCTAGTAAAGATTTCGGATTCGATTTAAATTTTGCAAACGCTTCGATACGTCAGAGCGTCCTTGTGGAAAATATATTTATTATAGTTAACAAGAAAAATGACTTTTGAGAGGGGAAGTAGAAGCTAAATTGAAAAATCAGCTAAAATCGAAGCCCAGTCTTAGAGAAATATAGATAAAAATACAACATTTTTTGCCGAATTTTACACTTTTCAAAACTGGATGATTTGAAATTTTTTTAAATGGCGCCAGAGTTCAAAATTACTACCTTTATCCTGAATAGCATTAAATGTATAAACAAAACAAAACTTAGCCATACAAAAATTGTAGCCGTTAAAAATAATAGCACAGTGGAATAAGGAGAATCCACAAAAATTCACAGGGCCTTGTATAATACATTACAATAAACCTTAGATTTTAGACCGAAGATAATCCTTTTTCACAACAATTTCTTAAAGTTATCAAAAGATTACATAAAGAAAAATACGGGATATAAATATATTTAAAATAGATATATAGAGAGTGACCAAACATTTTTTTATTAAAAAATAATATAACGCTTCAACATATTACAGCACTTTAGCAGAAAATACATTTATTATCGTTAACGGTAAAAATGACTTTTATAGAGGAAGTGCGCACAAAATAAAAACTTCAGCTAAAATCTGAGCCCAGTCTTGAAAATATATATAAAAGAAATTTTCTTTGCTGAATTTTACACATTTTAAACGATTTCACACGTTTGAAATCAGGATAATTTAATTTTATAAGTGGTGTACAGCCTTTATCCTTAATAGCATTAAATTTATAAATAAAACAAAACCTGACCTTACAGAAATTGTAGCCGTGAAATAGGATAGTAAGGTGGCAAAAAATGAACCCACAAAAATTCACAGGGCTTTGGGAAATACATTACAATAAACATTAGATTTTATAGCGAAGAAAATCCTTTTTTACAACAATTTATTAAAATTATCAAAAGAATGCATAAATAAAAAAACGGGATATAAATATATATAAAATTATTCTAGAAAATGAGCTAACATTTTTTTCCGTTAAAAATATAATGTAACACTTCGACAAGTTACAGCATTTTAGCAGAAAATACATTTACTATCATTAACAGGGAAAAAGACTTTTATAGAGGAAGTACGGAAAAAAAAGTTCAGCTAAAATCTGAGCCCAATCTTTTAAATATATATATATATATATATATATATATATATATATATATGTGTGTGTGTGTGTGTGTGTGTATATATATAACATTTTTTTGCTAGATGTCACACGTTTCAAAGGATTTCATCCGTTTCAAATCTGGATAATTTGAATTTTTTTAAATAGTGTCAGAGTGCAAAATTACATCCTTTATCCTCAATAGAATTAAATGTATAAACAGACGCTGGCCATACAAAAATTGTAGCAAAGAAAAAAGAGGGTAGGTTGGGAAAAGGGAACCCATAAAAATTCAAAGGGCTTTGTGAAATACATTACAATAAACCTTAAATTTTAGAGCGAAGAAAGTCCTTTTTCGCGGTAGTTTATTAAAATTATCAAAAGATTACATAAAGAAACAAACGGAATATAAATATATTTAAAATAATTCTAGAGAGTGATGAAGCATTTTTCTATTAAAAATATAATGTATCGCTTCGTCACGTTACAGCATTTTTGCAGTACATTTTTAATACATTTACTATCATTAACGGAAAAAATGACTTTCATAGAGGAATTACGCACAAAATAAAACGTTCAGCTAAAATCTGAGCTCAGTATTTGAAATATATATATAAGAAATTTTCTTTGCTGGATGTCACACGTTTCAAAAGATTTCATATGTTTCAAATGTGGGTAATTTGAAATTTTTTTAAATTGTATCAGAGTACAAAATTAAAGCCTTTATGCTGAATAGCATTAAATGTATAAACAAAATCTGACATACAGAAATTGTAGCAATGAAAAAGGATAGTGAGGTGGGAAAAGGGGAACCCACATAAATTTATAGGGCTCTGTCAAATTCAGTACAATAAACTTTAGATTTTAGAGAGAAGAAAATCTTTTTTCCCAACAGTTTATTAAAATTATCAAAACATTACATAAAAAAACGGAATATAAATATATCTAAAATAATTCTAGAGAGTAATTGGGCATTTTCTATTAAAAATATAATGTAACGCTTCGACACGTTACAGCATTTTTGCATAAAATACATTCACTATCGTTAACAGGGAAAATGACTTTTATAGAAGTATCACAAAATAAACAGTTCACCTAAAATCCAGCCCAGTTTTAAAAATATATATAAAATGTTTCTTTGCCGGATGTCATACTTTTCAAATCTGGATCACTTGTATTTTTTAAAAATTCCTAGAGTGTAAAATTGCAGCTTTTAGCCTGGACAGAATTAAATACATAAACACAAACTGGCAATACAGAAATTGTAGGCATGAAAAAATACGGTGAGTTGAAAAAAGAGAAACATACAGAGATGCACTGGCAATCTGATATAAATTTCAATACACATTAATTATGAATCTAAATAAATTCCTTTTTCACATCAAGTTATTAAAATTATCAAAAGATTACAGAAACAAAATAACGTAGAACACAAATGTATTTGAAATATTTCTATACATTCATCAAATATTCTTTTTCTATAAAAAATATCAGATTCGGTTTTGATTTTGTAAGTTTTCGGTACGTCAGAACATTCTTATTGAAAACACATTTATTGTTGTGAACAAGAAAAATAGCATCGAGGAAAAACTCATTAAAATGAACACTAAATTGAAAAATCAGCTAAAATCTAACCTTAGTCTTAGAAATATATATAAAAATCCCAATATACTTTGCTAGATTACATACATTTCAAATCTGTATCACTTGAATTTTTTTAAAGTGATACCAGAGTACTAAATTACAGCCTTTAGCCTCAAAAGTATAAAATGTATAAACAAAAACTGTCCGTACAGAAATTGTATCGATGAAAAAGGATAGTAAGAAGGAAAAAGAGGAACCCACATAAATTCACAGGGATTTGTGAATTTCAATAAACCTTAGAGGTCAAAGCGAAAATAAATCCCCTTTCTCACCAGCTTATTAAAATTGTCAAAGGATTACAGAAAAAAAATAACACGGAATACAAATGTATTTGAAATAAATCTATATTTTGATCAAGCATTCTTTTCTATTAAAAATATCAGATTTGATTTAGATTTTGTAACGCATCGACACGTGAGAGCATCCTTGTGGAAAAAATATTTATTATCGTTAACGAAAAAAATGACATTGAGAGAGGAAGTAAGCGAAAAATAGAAAGTTCAGCTAAAATCTGAATCCAGTGTTCCCGAAATAAATAAAAAATACAATATTTTTTTTGCAGGATTCCATACATTTCAAATCTGGATATCTGGAAATTTTTACAGTGTCGACAAGATGCAAAATTGCAGACTTAAGCCTAAATGGTATAAAATCGATAAACAAAAAGCTGTCAAACTAAAATCTATTAAAAATATCTAAAAAAACTTTTTTTTAAATATCAGATTTGATTTAGATTTTGTAACGCATCGATACGTCAGAGCATCCTTGTGGAAAATATATTTATTATCGTTAACGGAAAAAATGGCATTAAGAGAGGAAGTAAGCGAAAAATAGAAAGTTCAGCTAAGATCTGAATCCAGTGTTCCCGAAAAAAATAAAAAATACAATATATTTTGCAGGATTCCATACATTTGAAATCTGGATATCTTGAAATTTCCACAGTGTCGACCGGGATGGAAAATTGCAGACCTTAGACTAAATGGTATAAAATGTATAAACAAAAATTTGCCAAAGTAAAATTTTAGCCATGAAAAAGGATGTTAACATGGAAAAAGAAGAACCCACATAAATTCGCAATTGAAGTGTCAAGAGTTAAGGTACAATAAATACTAGAAGATAGAGTGAAAAAAATTGCACAGCAGGTTATTAGAGTTTTTATAGCATTACAGAAACAAAATAAAACGAAACACCCATCTATTTGAAATAATTCTATATATAAACACTTTTTTCTATTAAAAATATCGATTGAATTTATAATTTTGTAGCACTTCGATGCGTCAGAGCAACCTTGCAAAAATGCATTAATTATCGTTAATGGGAAAAGGATTTTAGAGAGAAATTAAAGGGAAAGTAGATAATTCAGCTAAACAAAATGCAATAATCTTTGCCGGATCACCTACCTACATTTCAAATCTGAATCTGTTGAATTTTTTAAAATGTCTCCAGGGTGCAAAATTGCAGCTCTTAGCCTGCATAGCATTAAATATATAAACAAAACTGGAATTGTAGCCATGAAAGAGAATGGAAAAAAGGAAAAAGAGGAACCGGTATAAATTCACAGATGAAAAAAGATAGGACAAATCCATGTATCTAGCCACAAGTCATGAATGTGGCTCCAAACTTGGAAGTTGTTTTATTTTTGAGTCCTCTCACGTTTGTTTTGACAGCAGAAGGGGCAGATAGGTTCTCCCGTATGATGTGTAGAAATTTGGGGCCCGTTTTCCATTCCGAATATTATGAATTTCTTTCTCATTTTTACTTAACATTTTTTCGCTGACGTCGCCTTTATTTTGCCGCTCCAATATTTACTCCAGGGGAAGAGGTTTTTTTTATAACTCTTTATTCTGTACCTCAGCGGGTCTAGAAATTTTGATTACTTCAGAAGCTCTTTCTTATTTTTTCTATGTAATAAGTGAGATATACATATCTAGAGTTATTGCGTAGGTAATATTTTACTACCAATAAATGAGTTATAATAGACTGAAATCTGGACGATAATTAAAGTAAATCAATGTTAATTAAAAATATGTCGCGATAATAACTTAACAAGAGATGGATAACATAATTTAGTAGACGAATTAGCATAAAAAAGACTCAACATTTGTAGAATAGACATGACTCTACATTTAGAGACCAAAGTGATGTGCTGTTATTAGGATTGAACTGTTTATTTAAAAGAATTAATTTAAAATTCTTTCTTTGAAATGACTGGATGCCTAGGGAAATACTGTACTAATGATGGTAGAGACATTTTAACACAATTCTAATATATGAAAATGATAAAACGGGAAAGTTAAAAACAAAATTTATATTATAAATGAAACATCTAGTTATTTTCGTATACCTAATTTCTGGGAAATAAAAGAGGCATGTTACCCATCATATCGGCTGTGTTCGGTCAAAAATAAATGACCAGTCTTTTGAAATATAACATCTGCTTGAACAATGATCAAGTAACAACTACTGAGATTACATAGCTGCATGTTTACAGAACAAACTGTTATCTGGTTTCATTAGGTTTGGTAGTTGATGAAGTGACAATCATAGAGCTTGAACAAATGCATGTGTGCATAGGAAATTTAGATATAAACGTTACAAAACTTTTACAGATGCATTTTTAATTCCTAGATAAAGAATACCGACAAGAATATGTGTGTCAAATACAGTTCTGTGATTAATTTAATCCTTTAGAAAGAGTGGAATGGTGATTGGTAAAGATCCTGGTCACTAGCAAAAAGGAGAACGTGGGCGTTTTAAACCCCAAATAAGGATTACTGTATACTTATTCTTTATATGTTAAAATTGCTCTATTAATATTGATGTATCAGTTAAAGAGGAAAAAACTTCCATAGGAAAATTTCGAGCTATGCCTCTAATCTCGGTCAAAGATAGATATGATAATAATTGTGTCATCTTGACTGGAAAGGCATTGTCCATTATGAGTTTGTACTACGTAATGGTAATCAATCTGTTGTACCAGGATATTATAGCTTGTTTTATCAATGCTATGTGCAGGAATATATCTAAATTGCAGGAAACGAGACATAGTTGGTACACTGTGAAAATTCTGTATGTTCATTCTGCAGTTTTCATCAAGAATTATCTGTAGAACCATCAGACTCCATTTCTACCTCATAAAACTTAATATCTGCACTTTGCTCTGGCAGACATTTTCCTGTTGCACAAACTAAAACTCAACGTCAAAGGCCATCATTTGAAAACCGGAGAGAAATTTCAAAAGAATGTAATAAAAAAAAGCTTTGCACAGCATTTAACACAGCAGAAGTGCACAAATCGTCTTGTTCAGCATCTTGCATAACACAACACAAGCAGAAGTGCATTTCAGAAGACAAAACTGGAAGAATTGTCTTGAAAGGTGCTATTGCCAGAATAGTAGTCTATTTTGAAAGCGAAAATAGATTAAATGCTGTAATATAGATTTAGAAGTTAGTAATACAGATTTTAAAACAAAATTTCGACCTTTCTTCAAATACACTTCCTATGTACACTGCAACAAATGCGATTTTAAAAAATTTATTCAAAACATTGTTGCATCTTACACTATTGCTCTTATACAAGAAGAATGTAAAAAATTATTTTACATGAATAACATTTATTATAAAATTTAAATCTATCAAATCATTCGTACTGGGATATATGAGCAAAACCAAGAATTGTTATTACTATTACTAACTTTTATATCTTCTAGGTCTATCTAAAAGATAAAATCTTGTATCCCCTTAGAATGAAAACTTGGCAACGACTTCGTGGGTAGGGATATTAGTATAGAGAGAAAAGAAAAACTCTGAAGTTTATCCAAAGATTAAAATATTCTGCAGTGCTTTCAATAAAAACAAAATTTAACGACAAAATTTTTATCTTAAATTAAAAAAAAAAGAAGTAAAATACTAGAACTTTTTTTTTGGCTGATTTCATCTAAGAACAATATTTTCATAAGAAATTAAAATCTTTTAGTCATATTTTCTTTAGTTTCCGCTTCGCTGCATAAAAACTGGGTTCATACTGGCATTTATTTCTCCGTCTTTTGAAAAGATGGTTTTTAATGGAAAGTTCTCCAGTGGTAAACCGCTTTGAAATCTATCGCCCCGAATTTAGATCGATCAAGTCACAAGCCACATCAAAAATTCAGGTTCTATGATTTTATTACATTTTTAATCATTGAAGCAGAGACTTCATTATATTCATCAAGATCAGTTTTATAGCGTTACAGAATCCACTTAAGAACTTTTTACGATCCTTCGCATTTTTTCTGCTGAAGATGCACCATAAAAGAAAAACAAAATGCAGTAATGTTATTTTACCCCCTGTGATATAACTTCCTGTTTTTATACATCTATACGACATAAAGTCAGGAGATAACATATTGAGATTTTTTTTAGTTTGTTTTCCTAGTTTCATTTTAAGTTCTTGTAAGGAGGAGTGGTTAATCGCTCCGTTTTGGCCATCGTCGTAATTCTGCTGTCATATTTAGGAGATACAGGATTTAAGTTGTAAATCTTGTTTACGCTGTTTTATGTTATTTAATTTTTGAAGTTAATAAAACCTGCTAAGCTAATATTTTGAGCTACAGGAGAATTTTCTCATGGGCATAAGATTTAATAAGAAGGATATAAAAGATTTAATTAGCATTAAGGTCTATTATAAAATGGGCTATAATTTTAAAATGTGTACTAACGTAATATCGATCTTCATTAAGTATCATACATAAATGTTATATCAGAAACCTAATCTCAAATAAATACACAGGGTTCTTTTTTCATTTTCCTTTTTTGTTTTTTATTGTAAATATGTATAAAATTTATGTGTATCTCTCGGAGGGTGTTAAACTAAATTTAGCTATTTTGTTTATATTACTTTTACTTTGTTTGAAAGAAAATACCATTTTGATTTTGATTCTAAATTTTATTATTTGGGGATGACAATTTTTTTTTTTGACTTTATGATAATAAGCGAAATCCATTTGTAAATATAGCAGATGTTTTGATGCATCCATACTAAATAAAGGGAGGAAATAACACTATGGGACTTCTGCAGTTTTACTTTAAGTTTCTGTACTTATGAGTGGTTAGTTAGTTCATATGAAATCTCGTCGTGATTCAGTTCTTATATTTAGCGGATACAAGTTTATGTATGTTTTTTTTATGTTATCAGTATAATTAGTAAAATGTGACATTTTTGCAGTTTTACTTTACGTCTCTGTACTTAGGAGTTGTTGGTTAATCTGTATGAAATCTCATCGTAAATCAGTTCCCATATTAGCGGATTCAAGTTTGTGTATGTTTTTTATGTGTTAAGTATAATTAATAAAATATGCTAAGCTAATAGTCTAAGATTTTCAGGAACTCACACTGTAGCGTAAGATTCAAAATGTAGAACATAAAAATGTGAATTAGCATTATGTTTAAAATAAAATTTATGTTAATTTTAAACTATGTACTGAGAAAAAATAGATTTTCGTGACGAATATTATACCTAAACATATTAAAAACATACACTATTGAGTAAGAAGCGAATTTAATTTAATTTTTTAATATTTCAATTCCTTTAAATTTTAGGGTAAATTTATAGCAAATTAATTCATGTTTTTCTACTGGAGATTACTGTTATTTTGAAGTTTAATTTTTTTCTGTTTAATCTAGAATCTATTAACACATTATATTTATCAAAAGGAAACAAAATAAATCATCATTCAGTAAAATTTTCATTTGTATAAATAAACCTATTTTAAAATTAAAAAATAAATAAAATAAGAATAATTTTGTCGATTTTGACAGCAGGAAAATACTACCAGATTCCATGAAGCATAATTCAGAAGAATTGTGTAAAATATGAATATTTTGAACACAAGGTTTTTTTTTAATTTATTATAATAACAGCACATGTACAACTCGATTATTAATTCTTGATTCTAGTCACAAATACTCTGCCTATATTAAGGCTTTTAGTGTTGTGATGTAGCTGTCAAAAACCTTGTTAGGGATTCAGTTCTAAGGCTTTTCCATTATACAACAGTCGTCTTACTCCCTGATATCGAATACCCCGCATAAGGCTTACATGGGTCCAAATTCCCCGAAGAAAGGATATTCTGGTTTCATAACAGCTATCAAAGCATATAGGCTTAAAATCCTATGAACCTTTTGATTACCTTAAAAGCAACGTGGTGTAGAGCTCCTGTGCGCTCGTAAAACATTTCCTTATTACAGTAAGTTTCTGAGGTGGAAACTCTGCAGAAATTCAAATAAACACTACATTAAAGTTAAAACTCTCTTCTAATTTTAAACACAAAATTGGACTTTTAGAGAAATTTTGAAAGAATCTATTCACTTTAAAATCTTCTTGAAAAATAAGTTTTTTTTAATTTCGTTTATTTTTCTCTCTGTTTAAAATAATAAAATCAAATTTAGCAACTTTATAATTGAGGATGAGAAAAAAGTTTTTTATAAAATATGGTACATTAGCACTTTCCTTTTCGAAAGCAATAAAAATCATGTCAAATACTCACTATCAGTTTCTGTTAAGTACATTAATTTATAATTTACCATGAATCTAGACTAAGATTACATAGATTTAATATGGTTGGGAGTGCTATTGTCAATCATTTTGCAACACGAATGTTAATTCGAGATGGACCTAATGCTTAAAGACAATTCCGCACGGCTGCGCACATCAAATAGAGAAGAAAAATTCAAACCCACCAACACCGGTACAAAAGAGCAGCACCTTACCCATTCCATCAAAGTTTGGAAAACTGTTTAGAATACTAGTAGTTCTGATTTACTCGTAATTAGAAGCTTAGTGTGTATAAGGTAACCCACCACATTTATAGACAATTTTTAATAACATTTTATACAAATATATATTTTTAAATGTTCTGAAATTAAGTTAAAAATTCTGAAAAGTCAGTACATTAAAATGTATACTTGTACTTTTTTTAATTAATATTTTTTTATAAAGCAATGAATTTATGAGAACAATATTAACTAAAAAATTGCAAATTATATTGCATTTACTTGCATAAATGTGGATGTCCGTTATTCATGCATCAATTAAAATAATATAATTACTCTAAAATATAGCTTAGCGACAGCCTATCATGCTATATAGTTAAAAATGCAAGGAAAAGCGTTAAAATTTTAACAAAACTGGAAATGAGTGATATGTATGTTAGAATATATTTTATATCTTTCAGATGAATGAATGATAATATATCTATAACCATGCAGCTAAAGTAATAATACATTTAGAAATATTTTATGACAGTTAGGGCAATTATTAGATAAAGATGTAGCAAAACATTTAAACAACATTTAAAAATTTCAATTGTAAATCTTTGTATGAATTTAGTGCTTTAATATACTAAGAACTGCTTAAAAATCATCTGATTTATCCAATGTACCTTCACAGTAAAAAACCCTTTTTTACTAGTTTTCCTCTTCTGTTTGAATACATTAAATCATAATTTGAACGTGATGGGTTAGCTTGATATCTAAGAGAGATGTAACACTTACGTACGAATTATAGATATATTTCTTTAGTTTATGTCATTTTAAAAGATTTTTCCCTTGTGAGAGATGCATGATAACAGTAAAGAAATTTATAGAAATATGTATTTTTAAATATTCTGAAATTAAGTTATAAAATTTTGAAAAGTCAGTACGTTAAAATATATACTCGCATTTTTTAAAAAACTAATATTTATTTATAAACCAGTGAATTTATGTGAACAATATTAACTAAAAAATTGTAAATTGCATTTACTTGCATAAAAGTGGATATCCATTATGTATACATCAATTAAAATAATATAATTACTCTAAAATACAGCTTAGCTACAGCCTATCATGCTATATAGTTAAAAATGCAAGAAAAAGCGTTAAAATTTTAACAAAACTGGAAATGAGTGATATGTATGTTAGAATATATTTTATGTCTTTCAGATAAATGCATGATAATATTTCTATAACCATGCATCTGAAGTAATAATGCATTTTGAAATATTTTATGACAGGACAATTATTGGATAAAGATCTAGCAAAACATTTAAACAACATTTAAAAATTTCAATTGTAAATCTTTGTATGAATTTACTGCTTTAATATGCTAACAATTGCTTAAAAATCATTCAATTTGTCAACGGTAAAACGGACTTTTTTATTAGTTTTCCTCTTTTGTTTGAAAGCGTTAAATCATGATTTAAACGTGCTGGGCTAGCTTGATATCTAAGACAGATGTAACAGTTATGTTATGTACGAATTATAGATTTATTTTTTTAGTTTACGTCATTTTAAAAAGATTTTTCCCTTGTGAGAGATGCATGATAAGAGAAATGTGAATCACATTCATTTTCATATTTTATTGAATAATAATGCCTTTTATAGATTCAATGCAAGAATTCGAA
>CM063503.1:84793082-84823082 GCA_032207245.1 Pardosa pseudoannulata | reverse complement strand
CAGATCTCAGTCTCACTTAGCCGTAGTGCTCCAAACCCATAAAAATTAAATGGTGTTTTATATCTCATTTATCCATAGTCATATATTTAATCGTATTTCTACATTAGTCTTTTACAAATCGCCTTTTTTTCCGCGTTCATTATTTTCATTTTCCGTCAGCCTTTGAAACCGATGTAACAAGATTTTCCTTTTTTGAATGTATTATATTCTAATTTTGTAGAAACTTAAAAACAGTCCCTATAAAACTTAATTTTATAACTTTCACTCCAAACGTTTTATGTTACTGTAAGATATATTTGATTTATTTTACCGTGTCATTAAAAAATTACCCACTTTTAATCCTGTATGTTAATTCAAATAACTCACAAAACATAAATTCAAAACTTTAATAAAATGACTAAGCCCCTAACACGTAAAGTTTGTAAGCAGATTGAGCTCTAAAATCTAAAAATTAAAGCAGCGTTAAGAAAAATATATATTTGACATTAATTAATTTCATCTTACACCTATGAAATAAGCTACACATACATAAGCTTCTAACGAATTTCCAGCGGAACGTTTATTTAAGCAAACATGTAGAAGAAATAAGAATTTTCTAAAGAAGTTTTGCTTAGTTTAAAAGAAAAGTGGGGATTATCTTAAATAGCTCTAAAATAATATTATCTTACAGAAGTTTGAATGTTAAAGATTTTAATTATTTTAGAAAGTTACATATATTTAGGAATTAGTTGAAAACCATTTTAAGTAAATAAATTTGTGCGCAATTGGTGGGAATAAATATGCACCTGTGTTTTATTTTATATGGTAACACAAAAATTCTCCTTCTGACAAACCTCAGATATAAAAGTGTTATTTGGTTATATACGTTTATTAATTAAAAATAAATGATTTTATTTCTTAGAAGAGTAAACTATTTCATCTTTAATATTTGTTAAATCTTTAGTATATAAAAATATATCTCATATATTTAATATAAAAAATCTTTAATAACATTTTAATACCACGGAAAATAATACCTATTAAATAGTCACCTGTATAACTTCACGAATTACTAACTAACACGAATTTGTTGACCTTTTTTTTTCACCCAGAATCTCTATAGAGATCATGCCGTAAAACAAATATCATTTTTTATTTCAAAAGTTACGTCTGTCCTCTTTGGCCACTCAATTATAATTGATTGCACCCAAGCTAATATGAATAGTTTTTTATCTTTGTGATAGGTTAAAATTAAAATATTTATTATCATATGTATATAAACATATACATACAGGGACGGGACTAACATGTGTGCAGTTTGCGTATGTCCTCAAGTGGCTAAATCTCTAGTGTGACTGCTATAGCAAAACGTCAAAATATAATTTTTTAAACCATTGTTTAGATTTCGATACCTTCCAATAATTTATATCTGTTTTTCGGAAAGGTGGTAATTTTCTTAATTCAGTATGGCTGAAAACATATATATATATATATATATATATATATATATATATATATATATATATATATATATACATACATATATGTGTGTGTCAGGTTTAAAAAGGTGGGTTAAGAATTAAGCTAGTTATAATTAAAAATAGTTAGAACTCCTTAACGAAAATGTAATAAGAGAAAGACATACACTCAAGCGGAACTATATAGATAAAAAGTTTACGCGGAAGTTTAGATAGGAATTTGCTTAGGTAGCAACGCCAAAAAAGACAGTTCTGACCGGGAATTCGGGCTAATAACATCCTCCACACTTGTCGTGTCAAATTATGAGAACAAAGGATTTCTAAATGGCATAGCTATAAACAGAGGGTTTACAATATAGAAGTTTTTATATATGAAATAAAATATGTCTTCCATGCCTTAACCACTCGTGTCATATATATATATATATATATATATATATATATATATATATATATATATATATATATATATGCATATATATATATATATATATATATATATATATATATATATATATATATATATATATATATATATATATATATATATATATATATATATATATATATATATATATATATATATATGTATATATATATATATATATACTATATACATATACATATATATACATATATACATACATATATATATATATATATATATATATATATATATATATATATATATATATATATATTATATATATATATATATATATATATATATATAATATATATATATATATGTATGTATGTATGTATGTATGTATGTATGTCTATGCATGTATATATTCATATACGTACGATTCATCGAACAAACAGAAAAGTAGAATAATTTTGTGTAGTTTAATGTACCACAGAAATACTTCATGATCTTTAGATGCAGTAATGTATTGTGGCTAACAGCTATTATTTTTTTTAACTAAAAATAAAATAGTTTTTGTACTTTTGGAGTAGAAACATATTAAAACGCTTTTATCTCTTTCATGAAATGGGTACGGAAAAAAATCCGAATTTAGCCAGAAAACGTTTGAATAAAGCATCATTCATGATTCTATCTTGATTTCTAAACTTTCCGTTTTATCTGTTAGCCATTCCTCTACTCTACTCTGGAACTTCCATTTAAATATCTGAAGCACTCAACTGCATTATTTCAAATTATTTTTCAACAGCTCATTTTAAAGTTAAGAGTCGCATCGCCTAACAAGTAAGATCTCGAAAGAGTTTTAAATAGAATCAGGAAGATTGCATGTTGTTTCCCGTCTCTGTAACATTTCTGCCAATGTCGACTGTGATAAACATCTTGATAGTGTTACAATGAGGTTCATCTGTGAAAAGGCTATTTACTTGAGTAAATTGGAATGCTGTCAAGAGTGCATTTAAGGGGAAGTAATTTGTTTCCGTCTCTTACTGCATATTCTTGGAATTGCATGCGAAACAGCCATCTGCCTTTTTATTCATCGGAATTTCCAACGACAAATTTGCCTTGTCTCGGGAAGCATTAAATGTTTTATATTTATTTTGCCCAAGTGAGAAATGACACTACGGCGAATATTAAACACGCATAATTCTGCGAATCTCAGTGGTTTTTTTTATAAATTATTTATGGAGGAATTTCAGTCTAAAAATGGACAGTTGACATTTCCCGGGTAGGAAAAAAGTGCTTTTACAGCATTATTTAAATTAAATGGGAGATGCTTTATGATAAAGGGTATATTATTATAAACTATGCCATAAAAGATTACGCTATTTCATTTAAGAAATTTTAACACATTATGGTATTTTAACATATATTTCCATGATTTAAAGAATTTTTCTTTACTTGAGACGAGCGTGGACGTTAAAAGGGACTTCACATGTGATAAATTTTGACTGGATATTTGCACGTACATAAGTTTAAATAAATCTGTGAAATTATAAGTTTTTTTAGTCGCATATTTTTAATTTAAATCTTAATTTTTATTAAATTTCTTGATATTTAAATTTGGATTTTTCATATCATCATTCGTTTTATTGCTTAAATATGTATAGTTATCAGACATATTTTCGTTTTACTTCGTTTATTAACGTATGATAATAGAAATTTTTTATGGTGTATGTCAAGCAATCTGACATTTCGAATTGTATAATGGTTGCAATGGAGGTTTGTTTTAACATATCTATGTATATATGTATATATGTATGTATGTATGTATATATATATATATATATATATATATATATATGTGTGTGTGTGTGTGTGTGTGTGTGTGTATGTGTGTGTATGTGTGTGTGTGTGTGTGTGTGTGTGTGTGCATGTTGGGAGTGTTAAAATTCTGTAGGATTCTAAGAGTAATAAATCCACATGGAGCAGTACAGAAACTAGCAATAATTATTTTAAAACTATTAAAAATTGAATTTCAAAATTTATTTTCTCAATTTGGTTTTGGTTTGGTTTTGGTCAATTTGGTTTTTTTCATGTATATGTGTTAAGAGTTTCATACATTTAATATAATAATTTACAGCATTCCTTTATAATATCCCTCATATCTTTATCACATGTTGGTATTTTAAATTATATTTCACCCTTTTAAGAAATTACTCTTCATTTGATAATACTTAAAAATTGTTAATGTACACGAATTTTATATAATGTATGAAATATAAAAGGATTTAAAACACAGTCATTTCTATTGTCTCTTGAATTTTTGGACATCAATTTTGGAGGAAATTGAACTATGCCTTCTTTGGTTTGACAAAGCTAAACTGGGCAAACTGAATTGCTTTCTTTCATTAATCAGGACCAAATCTCAAATCAAACAATAGCTATCAAGTCCGTAAAAAGAACATTTAATCTTGTACGATACGAAGTTCCGGATGGCAGAACAGCTAAGATCACCAATGATATACTGTGATCTATTGTAAAACTCAATTCTACAGTACTTATTTTATAAGTAATACCAAACAAATTTTTATTCAAGAAGTTTATTCTTTTTCATAAATGACATACTATCATGTTTAAAACTATACCTGATCACTAGCGTAGCGTGTTTTAGTATTAAAAGACTTTTAAATTTCATACTTGTTTCATTCTGTGCAGCCTATAAAAACTTAGGTTCAAGATATGCATTGATATATAACTGGCAGAAATTTCTCGGACATTAAAAGGGATAACTTTGTATTAAAATTTAATACTATTATAAGGTAATATTTTAGTAATTAAGATATTGTACACTTTGTTAAAAATTTAGGGGACCTTATCACGTTCAAATAAAGTAAATTTATATCAAAATGCTGCAAAAATGTAATGTTAATATCGTCAATTAATATAGTTTTACAGTAATGAGACTTTTAAATCAAATATTTATTAAAAAAAGTACTTGTAACTTTTGTATGTAAAAAAAAAATTAATAAAATAATACGAAGTAAGGAACCATTATTAAATTTTTGCACATTTTTAAAAATAAATTTAAAAGTCATTTTAGGTAGAAATGTCTCGTATGGATTTATATATGTTACGTTAACCTAAATGACTTTTCTTCTTCCGGCCTGTTTAATAATTTTCACAAAGTTCAATGAAAGAAGTACCCTACATTTTCATTCCTAGGGATTTCATGATGGTCCCTAAAACAGAATTTTTCCCCCGGTTACAATGCTTCGAATAGAACAAACTGAATCTTGTTGGCTTCTCAGATCGCAGAAGATATTCGACAATGTAAAATTTGCGGTTTGAAAGAAAAAAAAATGTTATGCACCCACTTAGATATTCCTGTTTTTATCAAACATCCAGCACCGAAAAATCAAAAAGAGAACATCGAAAAATAAGGAAGAAATCAAATATCTGAGCTTTGAAAAACAACCCTTAAAAAGAATTTCTTTCCGTGACTTAAAATGTAGTGTTAAAAAACCAACGTTTGAAATGAACGAATGATGAGTTATTTGAAGGTTTTTGTCGTCTTCATAAAAGAATATTGTTTAAATCTGGCATCATCAACTGCAAAAATATTTCCAAGATAAAAAATTCTCAAAGCTTTGAAGTATTGATCTATATTGGTTTCAAGAATATAAGTTTTTACTTTGGAAAGAGAGCATTCTTTTTAAGTATTTATTTTTTCGGTAAGAGGAAACGAGTCGTTCGGATTCCAATAACTTAAAGGTAAGATATTGGTTGTTTTTTTCCTATAAATTTACGAATTTCACCGCTAAATTATAAGCATCGCATCATGAAGTTAGCTTTACAGGTCATAAACAGAATGAGTAAGGATTGTATTCACTATTTACATATAAATCCTCTGTACTATTCAACTGTCTTATTAGCTTCCAAAATATATTTTTAAATTTTCCTTTATGTAAAGCAGTGTAAACGTATGAATGGTTAATCTTAACAATGCAGACTTTTCGATTCCTGTAAAATGACCTGTGAAACCATCAGTTAGGAAGGTTGCACAAGAATTCCGATTACTAGAATTTTGTTAATGGCTTTCGTGTTTCAAGTCCATCTATTATCAAATAAACTCTCAAGAAATTGTGATGACAAAAATTTGAAGACATGCATTCTACGTTTACCCAAAATGGATATTTAATACTAATTAATAAATAAAAAAGTAATATATATATATTTCAAATCAAGTCTTCCACATTTAACTTTTAATAAAATTTTACATTTAAAGGAAAATTGGAGTTACCCATATTTCAAGAATTTTTTTCATATATATAAAATAACAATTAACATGCAGTATTCTTTAAGCAAATCACTAGTATCCACTGCAGAAACAGTTCTTAAACATACTTCTTTAAAAATTCTGGTCGGAAAACTGCTAATACTTTTATTTCATTTTTTGAAAAATGCAACTTGATGTTTTTTGCAGGTAGACAATATAAAATATACATAGCAAGGTGGTATTTTAAAAAGACCTTACAACAGTTTTATCACGGAGGAGCCAATTTACAGCAGGAAGAATATGCTTACAATCATACAGTTATTTAACAGCTTAGAGAAATTAGTTACCATCACATTTCTAGATAAATGGTAGTCAAAACTGTCACCATAATAAAAATCTGTTTGTTTTTAAAGACATTTATCCTTCCTTGAGTACTGTAGCATCATAATGAAATTCTCGCTATTATACAGCAACTAACTACATTTGTCTTGCTATACATTTTGGGATTTGTGTAGTGGAAGATTCAAAAGCAACTTATCGTTAAATTTGTAATCAAAAAAATGTCTTTATACTTATGTATTCGAGTAACATGTCAGAACATAAGAATCAAAGTTAAAAAATATATTTGTTTTCAAATGTGAGGAAATTGCCTTTCATTACCATTTACTAGCATGTTTACCATATAATCTTCTTATTTCTGTTTTCCTTTTTATTATAAGAGCACGATATAGGTAGGACAACATCGGTTTTTACGAGAGGACAAAACACATACATCTAAGCCTTACTCGGGAATCGAATGTTAGACTATCGGATAGTAATACAATACTCTAACCATAATACAATCTGGGCATCCTGGCCCTAACTTGTTAGAAACAAGTAGAATCCCAAATCCGGGTGCCTGCCGCCATGTTTTTGGCTCTATTTTTGTACAAGTGATCGCCAAATTGTCGCCAAGTGATGTTTACAATTTGTGCTTCATTTTGTATTAAGTTTATACCCAATTTCAAACCACATTTTAAACAAAAAAGGTTTGAAATTTTGTTGCGATGAATACAAATTTAAAAAAAAAATAGAAAATAAAAAATAGAGCAAGGTTTGCCAGAAAACTGGGTTCTAGAATTTGGCGACATCGCCCACGCTTGGCGTGCTCACTGAACTTGGTTCGGCGGGTCACCCTGAACTGAGATTTAGCCCAAGAAATATAAATCAAACTGTATTTTAGTCAAAATATTTTTAAAGAATAGTCCATAACATAATATATGAAATATTTAAATATTTAATTTTATTTATCATAAAAACCTTCAAAGAATATTATGTTTAAAATACATTTTATGTGCATATAAGATTTATAGAAATGAAATCTGTACAGTAATTATTATTGGTAACGTATATTTAATACTGTCTATATGATTATCGTTGATGTATCTTTATTATTATTATACATAATCTAGCTGAAAGTAGTAAAAAAATCACAGACACTTTAAAAAACATTCCACAATATGAGATTTTTCATTAAAAAATGCATTTTAAAATGTTCATATATTTTGCTATGCATACAATGAAAAACCTAAATATTACTAACTATTTATACAATGAATTATTCATTTTACTTCATAATTAACTTTCGAATTACTTTTTACAAGATTAAATATTGTGAAAGTCTGTTCTGCGGGTAAGATAACTTATAATGAATGCATGACTATTTTTTACAAATCTTCAAAGACAAAAAATATTCAAACTTTAAAAGAAACATAACTTTACAGCGGTAAATTTTCAAATTCATTTAGTACTGTAAACATAATCAACATACATACAGGGATATAAACGATATGCTACAAAAGATTAATCCATTTTGAAAATGTTATATGTTCAAAACTATCACACGTGTAAATATGAATGATTCATAAATATAATGACTAACTCGCCAAGTTCTCATCAAACTCTAAAAAGGCTTTATGACCTAGATCACACAACTCATGTCTATGCGGTATTTGAACTCATTCCACATATATTGTATTATCATTCTGTGAATGGTCATCACTGCCACATTGATCCTTTTCCGGAACTCTTCTCGTGTTTTTTGAGAAACTAGTACATAAATAGTCCTGTATAGAATTTCTATAGAAAAAGTCACGCGTTAAGTCAGATGACCTCGGGGAAGAAGGGGAAGGTATAATAGCGGGGTCATCTTTATCTACAGAATCCAGCAATACGGATTGTCATTGTTCAGGAGTTAGCAAACGCTAAACATTGAACGTGAAGAATGAGGGATAGAGAACACTCTAACATTACGTAGTAATTTTCATATATTACTTATTTGTATGAGTAATACTTTTGAAAATATACCGTTTATAAAATTAATGTACATTTTTTTAGAAGTACCGGGAACAAAATTTATTATATAAAATGGATATCTATATACAGTGGACTCCGCTTAATGTGATCGCGGTTAATGTTATCAATCGCTTATTGTTATCGAAATCACTTGGTTTCGATTTTCTCTGTTCATTTGTATGTTAAAATTATCCCTTTATGTGATCATTACATCGGTTAATGGGATCAGTTTTCGAACCTCATTTTAACTGGCACAGGAATATTTACAATATATTCAGAAGGAACCCATTCTTTTCTTTCCCTTCGCTGTTTGAATTTCCGAGAATTCTCTTCTTCAACCTAGGGAAATGGGGAATGACAAAGGAGTAGGGTCATTACACGTTCTTAGAATTTTTCAGAAATACGCACACACTGCTGGTGGTCAGTGGTTGTCAGATAAGCAGAAGGCAACACATTATTATCGGAACTGAGAAGGAGCGTATTCACATTTTACGCCTTGTTCGCTTATATACAGCTTGTCAATATGGAAGCCAGAAAGTGAAATGATTTAACATTAAAACAAAAGATCGCAATTTTAAATAGATATGACAAGTTGATGATGATTACGAACAATATATCAATGAGCTTCTTAGAAAAAATTGTAGACAGTCAACAATTGATCAATTATTTTCATTATGTATAGAATTCTTATGTTTTAAAGGATTATATACAGTACATATACAGTAAGATGTGTTTTTTCATTTCGTTTTGAAGTTAAGTAAGTGGGAATTAAAGGGGGGGGGATTTATCTAAGATGCGTATCGTTTATTGTTATCAATCGATTATTGTTATCAAAATCGCGGTGTCCCAAACTGATCACATTAAGCGGAATGCACTATAATACTGTAATTTCAAATTTGTCCTACACCATTTCAGGTTATTTTATTAACAATTTTATTTTATAACGATCGAGCATATGACAGTATAGATTGTAGTACATAGGACTGCAGATTGTGTAAGTCGAAAAATATCCTTTCATGATCATTACAAATATTCCCCGATCATCAAAAATACCCTTTATAATTAATTAATTAATTAATGCGAATTATTCCACGAAAAGTCTTCGTTCTAACTAAAAATGTTCTTATCTAGTACAACCCTTTCCCTTAGAAAAATTTTAAATAATAGTTTCTACTAAGCTGTCATTATTTGGAAGTTTCCTTTTCGCAAATGAATTTCAAAATTTTTTCTCATTTACTTTCATTTTAAAAATATGTTGATAGAAACCTTTCCCGAAAACAGCACTTTCAGGCCGGAGGCATTCTATTAGCTTTAGAACTAAATGAACCAGACTGTGAGAAAAAAAAAAGACTTCAGCTCTTCCATCGTTTTCCGTAAGCTCTTAGCTGTAGAAAACAACAGATTCAACTAAGGCATAAAAAATTTTGTGAAAGAATTCCTGAAAGTGTTCGGAAGTTTCGAGAAGGAAAGCCAAACTGCTGGAATCTGGTGCCTCTTTTTTTATTATTTAATCTATTTTTACAATGGTCTGTGCTAAAAGTGATTAAAAAGGAATTCAAATTGTTCACATGTTTTCAGATACGAACTTAAAAGACGGTTTTATTAAATATTTGAAACTTGTAATTAAGAAAATCTTATCTTCTTTTTAGAGGAAATGTCGATAATATATTGCTTTAATTACTTTTTCTGGTGTCAGCCGGAAAATAATTCTAATATTATATTCGTCGTCAGGCATTTAAAAGCTTTTATTATAATTCAGTGCTTAAACCTTTAAATTGTTTTATGACATATTTTTTATTCATTCTGTTGCACGCATATTAAAAATTTTACAATGAAGTTATAATTCCATTTAATTTCTTCATATATTTAATTTTTATTCCTATTTTTGTTAGGAACAATAGGGTGCAGATCTTTATTATCCCTTCTGATTTTTCAATAGTTATTTATTTTCATTTTATGACAAAAGTAAAATTCCCCATATTGTACTTCAAAATAGGAGATGACATTTGTAAATTAATTTTGCCTCTACAAGATTTATTTCAATTACTTTACAGATATTTCAAACTAAGTAAAATTCGTAAAGACGATAATAAAATTTTGATTAAAATTTTTACGCTTGTATATATATACTGAAAATTCATTTGTGACTTATTCAAGACTTTTTTTTTATTGGAAAATATCTGCAGAATGGAGACTTAATAATATTAAATGATTACATGTCATTTACATTACTGAGAAAATTATAGTAAAATGATTAAAAAGACATAACTGCAGTCTAAATTAATAATGCATTCAAAGTATTACATAAGAATTTAAAATTAATGCAATTTAAATTAAAATATTGAACTTATTTTGCTCTTTTTTTAACACAAAAATTAATATTTTCTATTCAGTTTTAGAAAGTCTTTATACTGTATTTGACACTAACAGAAAAGTAGTTTTCCTAATGCCAAATTAATAAAATTTATAATTTATAAACAAAACCAAACAAAATGTTACACTTGTAAAGAAAAAATATCTGCATTCAATAACTAAGTAAAATTTAAATTAAAATATTGAACAATATTTTAAATTAAAATAATGAACTTATTTTTTAAAACAAAAATTATTATTCTCTATTCAGTTTTAGAAAGTCTTTATACTCTGACACTAACAGAAAAGTAGATTTTCTAATGCCAAATTAAAAATTTTTTTTATGTTATAAACAAAACTAAATAAAATGTTTCATATTTAAAGAAAAAATAATTGCATTCAATAACTAAGTAAAATTTAAATTAAAATTTTGAACAGTATTTTAAATTAAAATATTGAACTTATTTTGTTTTTTTAATACAAATATTAATATTTTCTATTCAGTTTTAAAAGTCTTTATACTGTTTTTGACACTAACAGAAAAGTACATTTTCTAAAGCCAAATTAATAAAAGTATATTATTTATAAACAAAACAAATAAACTGTTCAATTTTTAAAGAAAAAATAACCTGCATTCAATTACTAAGTAAAACTTAAATTAAAATGTTGAACAATATTTTAAATTAAAATAATGAACTTATTTTGTTTTTTTTAATACAAAAATTAATATTTTCTATTCAATTTTAGAAAGTCTTTATACTGTTTTTGAAACTAACAGAAAAGTAGATTTTCTAATGCCAAAAAATAAATTTTTTATTATGTTATAAACAAAATCAAATAAAATGTTTCATTTTTAAAGAAAAAATATCTGCATTCAATAACTAAGTAAAATTTAAATTAAAGTATTGAACAGTATTTTAAATTAAAATATTGAAGTTATTTTGTTTTTTAATACAAAAATTATTATTTTCTATTCAGTTTTTGAAAGTCTTTATACTGTATTTGACACTAACAGAAAAGTAGATTTTCTAATGCCAAATTAAAAGAATTTTTTTATGTTATAAACAAAATCAAATAAAATGTTTCATTTTTAAAGAAAAAATATCTGCATTCAATAACTAAGTAAAATTTAAATTAAAGTATTGAACAGTATTTTAAATTAAAATATTGAAGTTATTTTGTTTTTTAATACAAAAAATAATATTTTCTATTCAGTTTTTGAAAGTCTTTATACTGTATTTGACACTAACAGAAAAGTAGATTTTCTAATGCCAAATTAAAAGAATTTTTTTATGTTATAAACAAAACCTAATAAAATATTTAATTTTAAAGAAAAAATACTTGCATTCAATTACTAAGTAAAACTTAAATTAAAATGTTGAACAATATTTTAAATTAAAATATTGAACTTATTTTGCTTTTTAATACAAAAATTAATACTTTCTACTCAGTTTTAAAAAGTCTTTACACTGTGTTTGACACTAACAGAAACGTAGATTTTCTAAATCCAAATTAAAAGATTTTTATTATGTTATAAACAAAATCAAATAAAATGTTTCATTTTTAAAGAAAAATTACCTGCATTCAATAACTAAGTAAAATTTAAATTAAAATATTGAACTTATTTTAATTTTTAATACAAAAATTAATATTTTCTATTCGTTTTAGAAATTCTAACAGAAAAGTAGATTTTCTAATGCCAAATTAATAAAATTCTATTATGTTATTAACAAAAGCAAGTAAAATGTTTAAATTTTAAAGAAAAAATATCTGCATTCAATAAACTTTAAATTGTTTCAAAAGATAACTATATATACACATATATATATATATATATATATATATATATATATATATATATATATATATATATATATAATATATATATATATATATATATATATATATATATATATATATAATATATATATATATATATATATATATATATATATATATATATATATATATATATATATATATATATATATATATATATATATATATATATATATATATATATATATATATATATATATATATATATATATATATATATATATATATATATATATATATATATATATATATATATATATATTTATATATATATATATATATATATATAGATAGATAGATAAATAGATAGATAGATATAGATAGATAGATATAGATATAGGTATGTGTGTGTGTGCGTGTATCTATGTGTCTGTTTGGGATTGTGTGTGCATGACTTGCTTATTTTTTTTATGCATTCCAGTTATACGCTAAGTATTCCTTTTATTTTATTCTAGTACTAGCCTTTATTCCTCTATTTTGACTGAGACACATATTTTTTCTTGCAAAATGAGCTTCTAAATTCTTCTTTTTTAAACAAATTCTTCATTAATGCTTTTATAAAAGAATGTGTGATCATCAAAAATTTAGAGCTGCCATTGCAATATCTTTTTAAATTTTGAGTTGTTTCAGGACGTTTTATAAAATATCTTTTCTATTGCATTTTCTTCGCTTCTTCCAATACATTATCCATTCGGAAAATATGCTTACATTTCTCTTTCACAGTATTTATGAAAATGCATTTTTTATGCCAGATTTTATTTTAGACGGGATAAAAAGAATTTAGTTGCTGGATTTTTATTTGCTTAATCTTCTGACATTCTCTGAGCCAAGTATTTTATCTTTCAAATCAGCAATTTTAATCTTACATTTGATACTTTTTTTTAGCGATTTTGAAAAGTTTTAAATGGATGAGGGCAATTTCTTTTCTTATATGTATTTATTTATTTGAAAATATATAAACTTCTTTTAATGTTTCACAACAGATTTCTGAAGAAAAAAATATTTGAAAATAATTTAGAAAAACAATATTTATACTATCGAAAAGAAATAATTTCATTTTAGACTAATTTGAAAGCACTTTTTTAAACTTATTGAATAAAGATTTGAATTTTAAATAATATAATTTAAAAAGTAATTACTTTCTATCTTAAATTTTCTTTTGTTCCCGTCATTATAAAAATAGGAGTAAGCACTATATTTATTGTGATATAAAAATTCTTTGAAAGTTAGAATAAAGGAATTACTCCGAAGCTGAAACTTTAAACTAATAAATACACTATATATTCTTTACAAATAAATGTCGATTATTATATTTAGAAATTATATCATATGTATATAGACATTATTAGATGTATCTATTGGACTATGCTAGGACTACTTTTCTACATAAAAGAACAAGATTTTGCTAAACTACCAGCCAACCAACAGTCCAGAAAATTGTATTTTCTATGCAGCCTAACAAAATTAGAATATCTATAAATTTGTCTTGCATGCCTTTCATTAAAATTCTAATCTCTATATAACGGAACTCTATATTAACGAACCTCTTTTATTTTAATTGATGATCAGTCAACAAATTGAACTATATTTACAACTTTTTATAGCTTCGAAATTAATTTATTTAAAAAAAGTGTGATTCTCATTGAATTTCAATCCTTTTCTTTACTTAAAATGCATAAAAAATTTAATAAAAGCTATAGAAATATCAGTATTTTAATGATTTATTTCAATTAAAGTTCTTTCCAAAACAATACTCATATTTTTCATTAAAGTGATATATTTTATTACTTAATTTTAAAGAAATGTGTCTTTACATTTTTACAGGGATAAGCTATCAGGCTTTTCTTGTGGTTTTAATTATAACCAAATTTTGGAGTTAAAAATAATAAAAATATTTTTCTGTCAGTAAGAAATATGCATTGCTTACAGTTCATCAATATAAAGACGCATTTTAACTGCATTGATTTCATCTAGAAATATTGCTTACATTTATGAGAATTCAAGTCTCCTGTTTTATATTTAACGCTTACGTTTTACAAATTTTCTGTTAAATATACAACTTTCTTTTTGCTCATAATGAGGAATAGACCTTCCATAAAGATTAGAATTTTATAAATAAATATTTCTAGAGTTACAGGATAGTGTAAATGAAAATTCATTTGGTTTTTACAGTAATTAAAATGTATCAAACACATTTATAATACTACCAGCTGCAAGTACCCGGCTTTGCCAGGGTTTAAAATAATGTTTTCTGTAGAAGGGTACAAAACTGTTTATTTGCATGCAGTAAAAGGGTACATTTATCTTAAAGCAATGTGATAGACAACATTTGTGGCAGTTCCATTTGGAGTGTGTACAAAAAGATTTTCCTCTTTGCCCACTCTGGAGCAGGCCACATACAACTGCCCATGAGAAAAGCATTGTGTCTGCAAGTCTATACCAGCAATCCCAAGACACTGGTTCTGTGAATTGTTGATTGTCCTGGCAAAGCACAGTTTCAAAGGGAACTGTATTCTTTTAAACTGTATGGTGTTGTCTGATTGAATGATAGGTATTCTTGGAATGAAGACATCCTCACCCTTACCACACTGTAAGTACTGTGGCCTGAATGACATGTTGCATCAGCTTTTTCACAATTAAACTTTTGCCATTGCACAACCTGGGTGGATCAATATTTCGGATCAGCATTATTGGAGCACCAACTTTCAGAATCAAGTTGTGGGCTTGAAAATCCGGATTGTGTACGTGTACCAAATTTCACTTTATTTGGTTGTCTGGATCTTGAGTTATAAGGCAACAGACAAACAGACAACAAATATATATAGGGATATATATATTATATAGGGAGAGATAACTTTTCCTATTAATTTGTTTAACTGCCCTAAATGAATTATAAATTCTTTACTTTTACATCTTTGCAGTGGACTGCTTAGATTCGACCTGCTCTGGTCATGGAGCCTGTGTCCAAGGTCAGTGTTGGTGCAAAATAGGTTGGAGAGGGATAAACTGCAGTGAAGCGGATGGCAGACTTAGTCGCTGTTTTCCAGATTGCTCGTCGCATGGTGTGTTTGACCTGGACTCGGAACAATGCATTTGCTTTGATCACTGGACAGGAGCAGACTGTTCTAAAGGTATGTATTTCTTAAAACCTCTAAAAAATTTCAGAAATATTATATAAACCTCTTCAAGAATGAGGAAGGAAAACTTTGAGCTAATGAGAGAATTTACTACATTTTAAATATGATTGTTGATTTAGGATTTAAATTACAATTTTATAGCTTAAACTGTAATAAACATTTTATTGGGTTATTTATCTAATAATTAGATGCTGAGTAATATGGAAGCATAATTAAATTTTGTGTTATTAAAAAGGTAATTAAATTCATTATTTGGGGAACTACATGCATACTTATTTAAAATTATATTATTTTATTTATATTATAAATAGTCTTTCATTTATTTCCCTAAATGTTCAAAACACCTTCAGGGCAGAGATAATTAAATGTTGTTTAAAATATTCTTTTTAAATTATTGTCAAAATTCAAAAAAATATTTTTATAGCGGTCTTAACATTATAGGTAATAAAGTTTCAGCCAGAAACTGCAATTTTTAATGCAGTATGCTTCTCAATTTACGCTGTACAGCATTTAAAAATATGGGATAGACAGTATTTTTGGAATAGTGTTTACTATTGAAGCTTCATGTACAGTGGCAGTGAAAATAGTAGAAAATACGTCTTGAAGTTCTTCTCAATGTTAGAATTATTTCCCAAAAATAAGTTTAACTTATATGTTACAGACTAGAAAACAAAAGCATTTTTATTATTGCCCAATGACTGTATTATATGAATTTAAGTGAATAAAAATAGATTTCTAGACATGTATACCTAACTGACGTATAGAATGAAACATTTTGAAAATAATTAAAAGACCATAGTCAACTAAATGATTCATTTAATCTTCAATTTAGTTTTAGAAACATCATATATGTCTTTTTCTAAAAAAAAAAATACATTATCTATCTCTGTTTAAAAGGATCTCTTAATTATTTCGATAAAATTGCTCCAATTCCTATGTCACGATGATTAATGTGTCTTTAAATGTTGTTAGTAAGTTATAATTATACCTCGCATCCTAAGGAACACAATGGCATAGGTCAAATATAACATAAAACCCTATTTCTGCCGGAAGGACTGTAAAAGAATGAAATAGCTTTATCGTAATTATGGTTTGAGAAGAATTTACAACATATTGTATCAATTTATCGCCTAACAGCTAAGTGCAGTCTGGATTGTGGCATTCATGGACGTTGTGAAGAAGGACGTTGTCACTGTGACCAGGGGTGGAGAGGTGACAGATGTGACCTTCGAACATGTGACCTGCGCTGCCAAGAACATGGTCAGTGTAACAACGGAACCTGCGTTTGCATTCAAGGCTGGATGGGTAGACATTGCACATTAGGTAAATATTTACAGAGATGTACTTTCCATATTTTCATTCATTTTTTCAACATTCATTCAAATCAAAATGAGTACTTTGGCCTCAAATAATCATTAATTTCACTTTATTCCTATTCAAGTATCCAAAATTAATTTCATATCTATAGGGGCAAATAAGTGCATTTGTAGATGTAAAATAATCGTACTAGAGCTGAAATCTATATTTTTTAAAACATCTGTCTGAAATAGATCTATAAATATCGTATCTCTTATAGACAGTTATAGAATTCTAAAGCAGTAATTAAAATTTAATATTATAGACGGTTTAAGTGAAATGATCTGTATTTTTCAAACCAGATGGCTGCCCAACAGGATGCAGTAGTCACGGACAGTGTTCCAAAGATGGCAGTGTTTGGTCTTGCAGATGTCACGAAGGCTGGGGCGGCCATGATTGCAGTGTGCCACAGGAGACGAACTGCAACGACGAAATTGACAATGATGCAGGTTAGAATTTGTTTGCAACATTAAAGTAATCGCCTTCAGAATGATTTGTTGAGAATATAAGGGGACAGTTCACCTACATAAGAATAAAATATAATTATGATTTAGACTGTTATAGTCTTTCACGAAGTATTTCATACTGAGTAAAACGATATTAAATTTTTTAGTGTGCAAAGGGAAAATGGAATATACAAGTGGAATATTTTTTTCTAAGCTCTGAAACAAAATCTGAGAGTCATTTTAAATTCCTATCTAATGTTTAAATGTCATTCTTAGATACAATGACTATCAATGTATTACTATCATTCATTATATTGTAGTTTACAATACATCTTACAGGTATAGTTGTACACTTCCCTTCATCTTTAGAAAATTAGCATATATAGACAATAAAAGATAATTTAGCTATGTTATAAATATTAAAATAATAAACAATGCTAATAAGAATTAATATGTATCGATTAATACAAATGTAGAGTTCAATTCAATTGCGTAAACATTTTATTATATTTTGTTCTACACAATGGAAGCTCGATTACTTTCACTAATTCGATTCAGTTCAAATATTCTAGTTTAAATTATTAATTGCAACAATACATTTCATATAAAATAAAAATTCTATTAACTTTATGATATGTTCCGAGATATCGGGATTCCAGTGACGCAATAATTAAAATAGTGAAGAAATAGTACTTAATAAAAGTACATTTTAAAAACATGTAATATATTTTGATGTGCGTATCATTTTGTTAATTCCAAATAAATATTATTCAGCTTCGCAAACAATTTTGTACTTTTTACCTTCATTAATTCCTGTTTAAAGAAAATGCCAAATTTTTATCAAATATTTTGCATTTAGCGTTCTTTATAGATGTATTTTACACTTAAAACCAAAGATTTTTTTTACCACTGAAAACTGGCATTTGAATATTTATCAAGAAGCAAACAAATCTACTAAACATATTCTGTTAAAGCCTAAATTTTCAGTCAGAACTTTTTTCAATATTGCATAATAGTCATTTCCATCTGTGCATTCACACGGTGAAAAATGACAGAAATTAATTCTGAAATAGAAATTTCACATTATTACTGATGTTTTAATAACCTATGACTTTATTAAAGTTATTTAAACAAAAACTGTAATTTATTGTTTCTGAAATAATTAACATCAGAACTTGTAAATATTATGTTTAAGCAAAATAAAAAGAATAATTAATGAGAAATTATTCCCTTGAATGGCTAAAAAAATTAAATTTAAAAAAAACTTCCTCAAATTAAAAAAAAATCAATGACAATGAGCAGTTCATATTTAGCACACACAAGGAAAAGTTAAAAAAATAAATATATCAGGAAAAATTATGACCATTAATTACGTAATGGTAAGATCAAACTAAAATAATTAAAGCTAAATCACAGTAAATTAGAATTTAATTTACCCTTAAAAGAATAATGAATGAGCTATAATCTTTTATTCATTCTATTGAAATCTTAAATAATGAAATAATGTAAATTTTTACTAATAATTATTGTTACTAATAAAACTTTTAATAATCAAGAAGTATAATTTACAATAAATATTGTTTCACTTACCTTTCTTCAAATATGTCACCCATTTTACTCATACAGCAATAGACTACTGAAAACAAAACAAATATATTAATAGCATGCTTATACTTTTTTCAGCTATATCAAATTATATTATATATTTTTCAGCTATATCAAAAAATATTATTCCATAAAGAAACAATTTATCAAATTTTTATTCAATACTTTTATCTATTTCATTTATCCGTCTCAAGAATGTTATTGTAATGGAATAATAGACGAAATAGAAAAACTGGAACATAGATCTTCCTATATTAAGATATCAATAAGTATTTTAAAATGCAAAATTAGTTAAAGTATAACATCATACATTAATATAATAACTATTATTGCATTATATATCATTTAATACATATACTTACTCCTAAAAGTATGATTTTTTGTGTATTTTAAAAATAACGGACAGGAAATGTTAATGAAATTTCCTAATTAACTATGCCTTTCAAACTTGGAAATATTTTCTAAAACAAGATTTTTAAAATATAAGGTTAAAATTTTGATAAAATCTTACAAGTAAAAAATAAATATGTAAGAAACTGTCTTTAAAATACCACGATTAGTGTACAGAATAAAAATGTCTTAATCCAAATATAAGGTATTATATTTTTACTGTGTTTCCCTTTTGTAAACGAACACTGGTATACTGTTGTAAGTACATTATAACAAGTTAAATTAGGATTTAAATTGATACAATTAATTAAATTCAGGAACTGAACGTTAAAAAAATAAAATCACAACATTAATTAAAATCAACATTAAAGTCACTTAACGAAACAATAAACCTTGAATAAAGTGTAAAAATCAATCTTTCGAAATTGAAAATGTTTGTTATTTTGGGGTTGAGTAGGCAAAGGTGTTCTGTCTCCTTAGAAGTAAAATATAGATCTGTAAAACTGTTTCTTTTCGGATGAGTAGAGGAAAAGTTATTGTATTGATGAAAGTGGAAAGCATGTTTTGTCTTTTTTTCAAACAGATGGATTAGTAGATTGCGCCGACAGTGAATGCTGTAGCAAAGGTCAGTGTCAAGACAGTTTAATGTGCATGTCATCCCCGGATCCTTTAGATATTCTTTTGAGAAAACAACCTCCAGCAGTTACAGCTTCATTTTACCAGAAGATGAAATTTTTAATCGAGGAACAAAGCGTTCAGAGTTATGCTCACAAAGATGAATATTCTGAAAGGTAAGACAAAACTTATATCCAAAAAATGTTTCAAATAATTTTTAAATACATTATTTATTATGAATGTAAAGTACATAGTTCTGAAAGATAAATGAAGACAGCGTGCAATGTGTAATGAAATCACTGTTTGAACATTGGTCAAGATTATGTTGACTGTGTTTAAAAATTATTCAAGATTCGCTAACACTAAATATCCTTTGGTCAATTTTAAGAACTTTGCATCAAAGTATTTGCTAGAATCTCATATATTAACGAAAACTGTTTATTCTTCAAATAATATTGTAAATATAGATTGACTATATTTCAGAGTGTTTTAATACAGAGCTACATGTTTAGGTAAATTTCAACGAAACTGAGAACTTGTAAATAATAACTCAGATTTATTTTTATACATGTATTCGAGAGTATCTATATTTTTTCTTTCACATTTTGGCACTCTTCAAAATCCTGTAAATTGTGTTACGATACACTCCTGATATACTTTCAACCGCCTTTCCTTGTCGATAACATGCTTTACTTCAAGTTGCTTTCCCCCCTTTTTGAAAAGTTTGTTTCGTTTCCGTGGCAACAGGCGTGCCCTCATTCCGAACCTCTTTGTTGCCATGGTAACACCGCGATTTGTTCCAAAATTTTGTACTTGTGGAGTGGCAATCTCTCGGAACAAAGAAAATACCATCTAAGATTTCATTTAGGACATACAGTGTGTTATTTTTTCCTTCTCTTCTCTGTTTTTTAATGATTTAGGCGTGACATTATTGAAATCCTTTTACTTGATGCAGATTCCAAACGAAATAATGCGAGCAGCACTGTTGAAATTTTGAGTGATGGTGTAAAAAATTAATTTTCGTTTAAAATTGTTTTACAAATAATGTTAATACTCTTTCAGGAATAAAATTCAATTTTATGAAAGAAACTCTACTGATTATTTTGTCCTTTTAAACTTGTATGCATTTAACGCATTATAATATATTTGAGTAAAGTGAGATTATGCTTACATGAGTGTGAGTTTAAATTCATATAAGCAAATACTTCCATAATGACATAGTTTCATACGGTTGATTAAATTATCAAATATGACACAAGAAGAAAATTTGGTAAGTGCTGAGACGGTATTTTGCACTTCGTTCTAACTTGCACTTAAACTAAGTAATCTGCTTAGGATTTGTCCTTGTTCAATATTACAATACCATCAAGTACTTTTAATTTAGAAAATTTTTACAAATTCCTTCAAGGTTTTTAAAAATTCTGTGTGATCTTCAGCTTACATATTTTCTGAAAATAACTAAAGCTTAACCAGTTACGTGTACTTGTGCCCCAATGATTGTATTACTTATATACCAAACAGCAGCATTGTATATTGTCGACGTCACACATTTTAACATTCAATTATCAAACATAGACACTAACAAGATATTGCGGTATTTTTACAATTCTATTGTATATTTTTATGTATAATAATTATATGTTTGTGTTCTGTGTTTTGTGTCTAATGGGTTCCATGATGGGACCTAGTGTTTTGTGTCTGTGTTGTCCTGTATCCATTTGTCCGTCAGATCACACGGAGTATGTCTCGATCCCGTCCTGTCACCAGGCAGCCTGTGTTCATTTATGTGTTCGTATTTGTGCATTTATTCGTTTCTATGTTGAATGTACACGCTGCAATCACATCACAATGGACTGGGTAGGTAAAAGCAAAATTTTCTTCACTGCAATAATCTGTGTGTTTTTGTTTTGTATTACATCCAGCATTTTCAGGGATAAATACTGGTACATAATTAGAATCACAAGGAAAATTAAAAAGAAATTTGGTGATAACATCTGTTAACAAATTTCCATTAATAGCTAATTGGAAGTTCTTAAAAATCTAACAGCTTTAAAGTTAAAAATCCTCAATGTATGGAATGGAATTTTTTATTTATAAAAATCAACATGTATCCAAGACATACTTTAAAATTTCAATATCAATATTTTTTTAGACTAAATAAAAAATCTTTATTTTAAGGCACAATTGTAGTAAATAATAGAATTGTAGTAAAATTTCAGACAGGAGGATAAATTTTTAATTTTTAATTTTTTTAATCATGGTTAATTTAATCATATTAAATATCATTAAATGTGTTATAACAAAGTCCATTGTGGTTTTTACATGTTACCTGTTTTATGTGTGTGACTGTATTTGTAATTATATGTTTGTTTTGATGAAGAATGTTTGATGGAATAAATAGTATTCGTAGTAGTTATTTGTTAAAAGAATTTTGAATTTTTTGAGGTAGATTGTACAAAATATATGATGCAGTATCATTCGTTCCAAAATTACGTTCTATAATTTTGTTTTTTTATGTAAAATAAATTCAGTAAAATAGGTTTTAGCCATTTTTATCAAATTTATATACATAGAATGATTATTTTTAGACTTTTTTCTCGAAACACTAGGTGAATATTTTTTATTAGTGTCATAGTATTATCTGTTTCATATGAGAGCTTCAGAATAAAATTTTACTTAAAATGGATTATTATGTTGAATTTGTAAAAGTAAATGCTAATATACGAAAGTTATGAATGTTAAACAGTTCTATTTAAAGTTTTACAGAAATTTAATTTGATTTTGCTCCAACATGTCTTGTTAAGGTGGTACTTCCACATAAGGCAACTTAAAATGTATTACATAAATTTCCTTTTAAACTGGCTTTGATTGGCATTTGGCAACCGTTCAACTATAGCAGTAATGAACGTTTTGAGAGAGCAGCTGGTTTAAGTAGTGAAACAGACGTTCCCGTCAAACGCGACACCTGCGAATACTATAAGTGTGCGAGTGTTGTGTATCCCGTCCCGATCTGGCTGCCGCCTTTCCCCCTGCAAATACGTGGGGCTGGAATGGGGGTGCTGGTGACAGCGTCTTGCGTGTTTCATGTGTCTACCCTATTGTTTGTGCTCGTCTAGATTGAAAATATATGTCTGTGTTTGTGTCACATAAAACAACAACACAACAGTAGCCTTTGAAGCTGCCATTGTCTGTGAATAACTTTTAACTGTTTAAAACAATTAAATGATATCATTTTGTAATCTGTTCTGGTTTATTTATAATGTTTATTCATGTGTGTTGGTATATGTTTTTGTCAGCGTGAACACGTGGTTGTTCATAGCACAGTTTTGGCACATATATTTTATGTGAAAAGCAATACAAGTTAATTTTTTCGACTTTAATCAAAATCTAAATATATTTAAGATGAATCATTAATAAATTTTTAAAAAAATTTAAAAGGAAAAAGGCATATTTTGCGATTCGGAAATGTGTCAAAACATGCTCTTGTATTCCAAGAATATTTCTTGATGCCAAAAATTTGTGTAAAAACTGTGGCTTTGTGTTTTGTGCTTTAGTGTGTATGTGTGTGCGTGTGTGTTTCTCTGCTCCTATCATAGTGCTGACTTGTACGTTTTCATGTCCCTGTTTTTTGCTTTGTTCCGATTGACCAATTGGTAGCCAGTTCTGGAGTGCCTTCGTCAAGAGGTGAGTAAATTCCTCTCCAAACAAATCCTTAAAAATGAAAAAAAAATCTATCCTTTTCTCCTTCTTCCTTTGCACTCCCTTTTTACACCAGTTGTTAACCCTATAAATATTTCGTACTTTCTTAGAAATTTCGGTACTTGTGGCTGATTGAAACTATTATTTAATCGCACTCACTGCAACATACAGTTTTAACGTTACTTCATGTTTCTTCTAAACTCTGTTATTACTTTGCACCTCACTAATATTCATAAATATAATTTTTTTCAGATTTTTCAGATGGAATGCATTTTCTGCAAAGTTACATAAATCAATAGCAGTGATATAGAAATTTAGTATATTTTGTCTCTGTTTAATTTAGCGATATAGGACATAGTTTAAAAATTAAAATTATCTTGATTTTTCTATATTTCTAAGACGTAATATCATAACATTCCGCATAGTTTTTAATGAACATTTTGAAAAAAATTAAAATAAAAATATTTTATCTCATTTCCTTATTAATTTTCTAATATACTTTATATTATCTAAGTTTTGTTCAAATTAATTTACGTGAATTTAAAAATTAACTTTGTTGTTGACAATGAATTACTTAAAGATAATTAAAAATAATTCATACTCCCATATGCTATGTTTAGTATTTTCTAAACATAAATAAATGTTAGATTTAAATATGTTATTTTTACTCTGAAAATTTAATTTTGAATATTACTTTAACTAAGAATAAATTTTAAAAGAGTTTTTATTAATATAAATTATGATTCTAGAATATATTAAATTTGTGTTACAAATAAGCACTATTAATACACATCTTCAACATTAAGTATGTAAAACATTAAGTATGAAATACGCAAAAAAAACCCATTTCTTTGAGCCTCATAAAAGTAAAATGCATTTCCTCTGAAAGATCTTTTATCTCAAACAGCCACTTAGTACCGACGTAGGTCTGGCCAATGCTACTTATTCATATAATAATCCAAAACTCTTTAAGGTTGATTAACGTATAACTATATTTATATATTTAGATATATTTCCACTTTACCTTTTATAAAACCTTTGTTTTTTTAACCTTTTTCTGAAAAAGTAGTCCTTTGTATGGGCAGTAGTAAAAAGTATGTGTTTGTCATGATATGTCCTAGCTCCGTGTGATGTCATATTTTGTGTTTTTATTACTGATACATTATCCCTATATTACTTTTATTAACTTAATGCCTTGGCTTTAATGTACTTGAATTGTTTTGTACTTAATCCTTTTTGGTGCTCAGTCACAATAGCTGTGACTGTTTGTGTGTGTGAGTGGCAATAAAAGAAATTTTAAGCGCGCTTTTCAGCTTCAATATGTTGTCTTTTTGTGTTGTTCTCATGCATAGAATTTTTTACAAGTATTATAATGATCATAAAATGTTTGTTTTATTTCGCAACTTAGATCTGCTTACAAGTGCACTTTTATGTCTGCTGCTTTTTCAACTATAGCATTATTTTCGCCGTTTTAAAGTTTGAAATGAAACAATTTTATGAGAATGATTAAGCGTCAGGCTGAGTATTTGCCATGAAATACACATTTAAAGATCAATCAAGTAATCACTTGCCATTATATGACTATCTAACGTGTAAGAAGAAATATTTCAATACTAAACACCTATTGCTTGTGAATATTAAAATTCAATGATTGCGTATATAATAAATGCATGGATGTATTAGCATCTGTTTGTATGCCCAGAAAGTGCTCAAAGAATTTCTCCAATATAATATCAACTCATATTGAAAGAGGAGTACCTATTTTAGTTAAGCAAAATAATAATACTAAGTAATTATATTTTGAAATGAGATATGCAATATAAATTATATTACTATTAAAATCTTTTAAGGGAATTTGGAAAATGAACACGAATTTCATCAATATTACTTTAAAAATCGTAAAGATGAAATTGGTAAAAAGACTATGTTATCCATAAATTTATAAATATATGTGTGTTTGTATACAATAGTCCACAATAAATGGGTATCGAAAAGTTTTTCGATTCCATTTTTTTAACTCATTATCTTATCTTCTGACTTTCAAAATTATTACCTCATAAAATTTTAGTTCATGACAGCATTCCTATCTTTATAGACAATCTTTTCCAGAACTACCTTTATTCCAATATTTGATATTACAACATCTATTTATTTACCAATTAGAACAAAAGTTGGATTTTTAAACCTTACTTAAGATATGTAGGAGTCAGAAGAATACAAAATGTAGCTGTACAAATTCTTATAATCCAAAACAGTCTTAAAAATTTTAATATAAAATTATACACATTTTTTATGAACAGGATGAAATGCAGGCTTTGCAATACTCACTAATTTATAAACACTATAAAACTCAATTACTTTAATAATATATCTATGTTTCCTTATGTATAATTAAACATAGTTTCATTAAAAAATTGAAAGTTTTTAACAGAATTTCTTTAACCATTTATTTCAATTTGTCAACTATCAGAAGCATACTTTAAAATAAACTGAAAACGCTGTAATAACTAAAAAATATTTAGCAGTTAAAAAAGTATGATAGTTCTAATTTTCGAAATTTTTGTTTTCACTGCCTCTTTAATTTATCCTTTAACGTTTTCATTTATTTTGTCTTTGTTATTAGTGAAATACGTGCATATCAATTAAAAAAAATAGTAGCTTCTTTTGGTTTAGTACTGGGTTGAATTATACAGTCAATAGATTAAGAATTTTAGAGATGTCTGCTTCAAACAGCAAAAATTTAATAAACAAATAAGTAAAATATTTTAATTTAGAACACATTACCAACATTTAACACATATAATACACATTGCAAAGCTGGAATTTAGATTCAAAAATAAACATACAGTTATTTAATATTTGCTAAATCATTATAAATAGAAGCAGGCAAAATAAGCTATTTACTTTTTCTTTCCAACAAAATAGTGAAACTAATCTACAATTTTATAATTGAAAATTCAAGAAACCTCGTCCATATAACTTTCTTTTTCAATAGTAAATTTTATTGAGTATTTATAAGAATTTCTTAAGTTGTTTAAAATCACAATATTGAAACATGTCCTTCAATTAAAATCAATGGAAGGGAAACTTTTATAAAATGTATAGTTAATTTGAAACTGCAACATTTTAAACATTTTCTAGAGTGACAATTTATTTATAACAACAAAAATTATTTTTCAGTAAAATATAAAACTATGTAATAAAAAATGATAGATCTAAAGAAAAAACAAATAAAAATGCAGATGTTTAACTAGAAATTATTAATACTCACTTTTCCTTCATAAACATTCCCTTTATTCAAAGTTTTATATTTTATATCCGTTTGTAACAGTACTTAGTTTTTAGTGAACATACAATCAACATCCAGAGCGTCTAGTTGGCGTCCAAAAGGCATTTTGGATGTCTCCTAGATGCTCAGTAGAAATTCAGTGTTAAGAAGAAGAATTTCATTGAATAATTACCCATTTAGTTCCAGGTATTTATTATGTAGTTAATTATTTTATTTATATCGGTGTTAAAATAAGAGGAATGTATATATCTGCTTTTACATTTTGATTTTTAGTATAATTAAAATATAATAATATATTAATAAATCACAGGGGAATGATTTTTATGCTTATTATTAATATTAAAATATATTAAGTAAAAAAATAAACTGAATATTTAAAAGTGGAAACTTAATTTAAATAATATTGGAGTGATAATTTGAATATTAGTTATAATTATAACTTTTAAAAAAAGTTTGTTTGGAATTCTTATCATTAAACAACATTAATATTTATATTGATTAAAAATTATCCTATCGTATACTGCAGAAAAGCAATTATTTTGCTTTAAAAAACGTAAAGTTAGCAATGTTTATGGTGTTTCATTACACTTGTGGAGATTTGTCCTCCACATAGTATTAAATATTTGTATAATAGAGCGTATATGTATAGATTTAAGATTATCATAATGAACTTTTTACTAGTCATTAGTAAACAATAAGGAATAATGCTAAAATTTTATAATTAAAGAGCTTTAAAAGTTTCTTCAAAAAATTATTTTTTTTATAAGACCATTAATGAATTGCCCTCTTTGTAACTCAATACAATATAACTGACAAAATTTTGTTAAAAGTACACAGCAAAATTTGGGATACATCATTTGTAAATTTACTTTTGTATACAATAATATTGGTTTTGTATAAGAAGGTTTAATGTTTTCATTGTTATTAAACTTATGTATACATAAATCATGAATTTATTAATTTCCTTGTTATACACTCGAATCAGTCGAAATAAATTATATTCAGGGTAAACCACTGATTTTTTAACAATTTACATTTTATATACTATTTAAAATTTTTCAAAGGCTAAATATAAGAAGATTATATTGGTTTCTTTGAAAGAGTTTAATCTATCAATTATTAAACCTATTTCGTAAAGTATTAACTTACTTTTTTAAGGGTTCATAAAGATAAATTTGGCATCCGTGAAATGACATATAAATAAATAATAAAGTGACTTTTATTAGTGTAAAAAGCCACTTTTAGGGACAAAAAATTTAATTGTAGACATATTGTTTATTTCATACGGGTAGAATTAAACTATCTAAAAATCCTGATGAATATCTTGAAGATAATTAATCAGAAAAATGTGTATATTCATTTACTTCAAAGTATATAAAAATATTAAGTAATAATTATTTACTTTTATCATACTTAATCAGATAAATAAAATTAATTAATTATCAACCAGAGTACGATTAAAATGGTATTCGTACAGTGTTTTATGAATTTGAATTATTTCTGAGTTTAAATATCCTAAATGAGAATAATTTTAATAGTTATCTATAACAATTTTTCAAAACTTCTTTCTTAACTATAATAATTTGTAGTTCCAATTCAATTTTTTACATAATATTTATGGCGGAAAATATTTCATTGATTTTTTTTTCTTTGTGAACAATATCTAGCAAAGGATCGATGGAGAAACTCTAAATGATAAATGTCTTTATCAAAATTCTAAAAAATGATCTCTGAGATAGTTATTTATTTCTTTTTGAGACTAGTTATCTCATCATAAATTACTGAGTATCTTTCTTCATTTCTTTTAAGCTTCTTAATGTAACAGCTGGCAGAAGAAAAAGTTTGAGATTTACGCTAAATTTCATAAATATTTCAAGCCATTTTCCAAACCAGTTTCCTGTAAAATCGTATTATTTAACCATAATTAAGCTTTGAATTAAATTAAACTCATTATTTACATATGTTTCTAGATAATTATTAACCACCGTGTCGCTGTGCTTATCTATACTGCATTTAAACATTTCATGAAATTTCAAAATGTAAGTTTATATATTATAATTTGAGTATTTTTTTTAAAAGTTACTTTTTATAAGAACTATATTTCTTTAAATAAAGGCACAATAATCAAATAAAATTAAGATAATTTAATTGTAACTAATATTGAATATTTTAATGACTATATTATTACAGAATTTTTGCTGATGTTTGTTGTATTTCCCTAAAAGGTCAGTAAAGCAGCCTTTTAAAAGTGCTTAATTTATAATTAATTTATTACAAATAAAAAGCAATTATTGCAGCAATTATTACAACTTAGTTGTAACTGTAAAATCTCAATAATATCTCGTTGAATGTTTTAAGCTTTAATTTTGTAGACATTTTAATAATATGTAACCTATTGCACTCTTAATTTCCTAATTATATTAAATTATTTTTAGAAAGTTTTAAATATACTTTAAATAATGGTGCAAAATTTAAAAAAAATTATTACTTGTATAAATTTTTAAGAAATTCTTGCCTCCAAATCTTTATAATGTGCAATGTAACAAACAAAAATAAAAAAAGACATATTTATAATCTGTAAAATTTATAAAATGCAACACATTAAGCTTTAAAACTGTAAATTAAATTTTAATGAATTCTTAAAAACAGCAGTTAAATATATTTACGCACATTAGACCAAGACTTCATTTTGACAAAAAAAAAAAAAAAAAAAAAAAAAAAAAAAAAAAACATGTTCTTACAGAAAATTTTGAGGAAATCTTATAAGAAATTTTTTAAGTCTAACTTCACAACGAAACATTTCAAAAGATATTTGTTTACAATATGCTGGATTCCTTC
>CM063503.1:84785582-84790582 GCA_032207245.1 Pardosa pseudoannulata | reverse complement strand
AATACAAATTTTTAGTTAGACATATTGAAAAACTTTGTGGTATTTGTTAAAATTTATAACATTTATCCACTTACATTAGTTAGAGACATTTTTATTCCTTCTTGACATAGTTTATCTAGTTTAAAAATTCTAACTATATCTGTTATACATTTATCACATTTTTCCTAAAAAGAATTTCTGGGAAATTTTTATGCTACATTGAAATTCATTATAATGAATCTTTATAGTTTTCATTTTCAAGTTTTGTAGCAATTTAGATTTCATTTTATTAATTCCTCTTAAAATTTTTAGATATTATAGAAATCTAATGTAAAATATTCTATAACAACGAACTTATTTATTACTTAATTAACACACTTTTATCTCACAGACTGCAGAATACTTGCCCAATTTTATAAACAGATTTATTGATCTAAGTCGAATCTTGATATATCATCAATTTTAACGTTATAATAAATTCATAGAAAATGCTTCAGTAAAGAAAATTCTTAAAAATAAAATAGTGTTATTTTTCACGGATAGAGAAGCATTTTGAAAATTTAATCATTCATACTTAGTTATTTATTCATTTGCATACAAAGTGCTCAACCGTATAAAATCTCATAACTTTTAGTAGTTCCTACTTTTTATGCAGCTCATTTGAACTTACATGTTTTTAAACATTTATAATTCAGTTTAAACGATCCAATCATTCAAAGCAAAGAATTAATCTAAAAAAATTAGGTCATTCATTATTCAAGCAAGAATTTTTTTTTCTTTTATGACACACTTATATATCCTTTAAACTATTAATTTGCAATAAATATATGTTTTTATTGATATTCGAATGCAAATGTCGCTTATTGTAACACTGAGTATGGTGTTTTAAAAGGTATGTCACCAAAGTAAAAAGAATACGAAACTGTGGAAGATTTAATCCTATCCATGTCATTTGCCTTGTAGGCAGATGCAACGTCAATAATCATACTGATTAGAGGACAAAAGATAAGAAAATACTCTTCCAAAATATAGGTATAATTGCTTACTTTAACTGCTACAGTTTTGGGACAAAAATACAATCCCATCCTTTCGCTTTCTTCCACTAAATGCATCCCACACCATCAGTCTTTCATGTGTGGTTAGGTTAAATTTTGGGTAGTGTCATGAAATGGTACGATGAAGATGCTCTTTTAGACTTCACTCAAGGCGGTTCACTCAAGGCCGTAGGCAGGGGGGGATTTGGGGGACTGGTACCCCCCCGAAACTTTGAAAGACCATTTTGTAGATAGACAATGTCCCACGTTTTGTGTGTGTATGTGCTATCTGCCGAGCTGTTCATGAACATGGACAGTTATTCTCTTAGAAAAAACTGCTCAGACCAGTAAAGTCTTGCTGGGCAGCTGATCGGAAATACAGCACTGTATTCCGGAATTACAGTTCTTTCCCTTTCATCAATTGAAGTATCATTCACAAATAAAAATGTCTTTCTCCCTTGGTCCCCCTAAGAAAATAATTTCTGGCTACGGCCCTGATTTCACTGACCTATCCAAACAGGCTATCATCCCTAAACATAGCTTTTTCATACTTTAAGCTGTCAAATCTATATATTTCTCCCAGGACTAAAGCCTCTTCTTAATCGTTATGTGGCTATACACTTTTTCACAGCGTGGTGACTTGGTAAATCTAAGTTCTTCGGATGTTGGTAACGAATTGTTGTGGTAACGATACTGTGGAGAATGTTTTTGTGTTTATTAGGGATTACTTAAAGATTTAACATTTTTAAAGCGTTAAAACCTTATTAGACTTTAGTGAAGTTTATTTATTTGTGTCAGGGTGCGATTTATCCTGTAATGCAGTGCCCTTGCCGACAGATCTAGTTATTATTTTGTCTCTCTTGACACGATGATATCCTGGTTACAGGAAATCGCGACCCCTTCTTCGCTAGCATACACAAAGCACTTGATTTATCTTTCATATTAGGATTTTTAGACCCAATGAGTGAAGTGAAAATACGGACTATCTAAGGGGAAGAATTTAAAAAGATACTGGAGATACTATTCAGTTGTAGAGAAGTAAAATTGACCTCCTTGTCTGGGAACTGAAATTTAGGGACTAAATTGAAGATTGACTAGTTATGGAAAGATGAATTAGAGGAAGCTAAGCTTCTGTCACTAAGCTTCTTCCATATTTTCCTACCCAATGCAAAAAGCAAAAACATGACATTTTGCATATAAAGATGTTTTGACACACAGATTTTTTAAAGATTTTTTTTCCGGAACTGTATAACAGCCAATTATTAGAAGGGCAATTTAAGCAGATAATTCAGTAATTATTATTGTACTGATGTTAGGGATATAAGAAATGTATAAACAAAAGCTTTAGAAGAAAATATTTACCTTTAATACATTTTAAAATGTATTTTAAAACATTATTTTTATATTTTATACATTTCTAATGTGGGATTGATTCTTTGTACTTGTCACAGAATTGGCAGTATAAAGCATGAATTTAAATTTCGTACTATCAGCATTGGAAGTAATATTTCTCTTTAATGGTTAAAATGTGGACATTTGCTACATACCAGTAGATATATTTAGCAAACAAAAATTGAATACCATATTTTTCTCGTTCAGAAATAAAATATTGTATGCCACCGTTAAGAACGATATAAATGATTGATGGAAATTCTTTAAAACAGAAAATAGAAAAAATAATATTGATACCAATAAAAGTTTTATAAATCTATTAACACAGTGCATAATTGAGTAACTGTATTTATTGGGTCTTTCCTAATTTATGTTAATTTGCCTTAATATTGTCCACTAATATTTTATAGGAAAATGTCAGATCTGCCAAACCATGGCCAAATGTATAACGTGCTTCTTACAGATACCGGAAATCATGGCTTTGAAAACCGCTATTGGCAAGGATATACTGCCTTATCTATTCAGCTTTACTCAGCAGGTCCCAGTATCAACAAAAGCCCTCGTGAAACAAAACAGTAGACCATAGAAATCCAAATCAAAACTTAACATTATATCACTCTATGATTACTCTGTGAAACTCAATGAAAAGTTAAGATATTGCTTTTCAAATGCTGTTTCTTTCAGGACATCACACGTTTTCTATGGACTAGTACACTTTTTAATTACATAGTTTATTTTAAAATCCTAATTCTATTAAGAATTTTCATAGATAAATTCAAAAATTATATAAATGAGCAATTATATTTAAGCATATATTTTATAATATTTTGTTATTTTATTTAATAGGGGCAGGCAAATAGATATATTTCTAATCAGAAATAGTGGAATACATTATGATTAGGGTAGTATAAAAACCCTTAAAGGAGAAAATACTAGCTTGAATTTTTCAAATTCAGTTCTTTACCAGTACCATATTTTTTATCTTGCATATTTTATAACATGTTTTAGTTAATAATGACTTGAAAGTACAAAGTAATATTTTTTCAGTTGGGGGGACAAAATATTTTTCAACTATTGTAAATAAATATATATTATTCTCAAATTCCAAAGTATGTGTGTATATATATATTCAGTTAATGTGGCGAAGAATACAGATTAGTATATCTGAAGAGAAGGAAATACTGCAGAACAGTTATTTTCGCAAACCATTTTTTAGTGTATGAAAAACAAGAAATAACACAAATATGGTTTCATTCTTATAGAAATAAATTTATATGAAATATCTGAAACTGTATTGCTATCGTATGTACAACACAATTTGTAGTGCATGTTAGAAGGTTGTAAAGATAAATAATGAGAACTTATAAATGACAATACCTGTTAGAATAACTGACTTTTCACTTCATTACACAATATATGAATACATGGAAATGATTTTACTGTTTTACCATTGCGATAAAGATATATGCTAACGTCTTCTCCACTGTTGTGACTTTTTGTGTTATGACACTATCTCACGTGTCAACACGTGTCAAATTTACCAATTGTTTTAGAAATAATGTGAGGTTTCACACAGGCTATGTTTACTAAAGTTTTAATAATATTCATTCATCCAATTGGGAATATATATATATATATATATATATATATATATATATATATATATATATATATATATATATATTAGTTGTATAGTTAAAACTATACAAAAGTTAGAATATCGGCAACATGGCTTTTAGTGTATAATAAAAGTCCGAAAAAAGAAATGATGAGAAACTGTAAATGACAAGATCTCCTAAATATAGTGACCATTCATTACATTGTACAATCTATGACAACATAAGAACAACTCCATTACGCACAAATTTATACCAGTTATAATTTTGATGACTACCTCAACAATTAATTATATGATAGCATTTCCACCTGTGAATCAACATCTACCATAAACAAGTGGTTTAACACGACTGTAAACTTATAGATAGGACATAAATTACAATAATTTTCTTATTCTTTTTTGAGTATAAAGTTTTTTTAAATGTATATTTTATGAATGTTTGAAACAGCCCAAATACATCTGTAAATATCATTTCCATTTAAGATATAGAGAAATTACATTATAGTGCATAAAGCAAAATAAGTTTAAATTAGTTTTCTTTTTCAAAAAGCAACATCTGATATGTTTGTACTGCACACAAAATTTTATGCATTTTGCACAGAATAGATAGATTTATATAGCATATTATTACTTTCAAATTTATATTTTTCTAGGATGTTTCCGTAACAAATAAATAAAAGGTGCCCTATAAATAAAATTCATTTATCTATAAGAAAAGTGAGAGAGAGGGACGCTTTAAGATTTTAAACTCTCATTTTAAAACATTTAGTAATTGGCAAATTTAAGAATAACTAATATCATCCCTTGAAATATTTATAAGTGTATTCCTAATAGCATATTAAATTTTCATTCCAATCAATTTAAATCTAAACAAATTAGCTTTAAAATAATAATATAAATTTTTAAAGAATATATATATATATATATATATATATATATATATATATATAAATTTATATTATAATCATAGAGATTTT
>CM063503.1:84753082-84775582 GCA_032207245.1 Pardosa pseudoannulata | reverse complement strand
TCTCATGTATTAAATATGTAAGACAAAATAGACAACTTTAGCTTATGATACACACAATAGATGAGATTCGTAGTCATTGATATCTTTAATTTTCTGGTTGGACTTAACGATGTAAAAGTAAACAAGGAATTAATATTATTTTTTTCAGTACAGAAAATCAGTATATATAAAGAACCTAAAGGTATATCCTGATATTTAATTATAATTTAAACCACTTCTTGAGTAAATTATTGTTTAATTATTCTTGAATATATATATATATATATATATATATATATATATATATATATATATATATATATATATATATATATATATATATAAAAATTCCTTAAAGAAACCAAAGAAAGTATATTTTTGAAGTATAATTTTGGTTTGTTGAATTTTCAAGGGAAATACACATTTTAAATTACTTGAACCCATCTTGACTAGTTCCACATTTATGTCTCTATAAAAATATAACTTTGAAACATTAAATCCAAATTTTGACTATCCGTAAATGCACATTGAATGGTTTCTGTGTGAGTATTATACTTTCATATGCACTTAACTCGATAAATTCAAAACATACAGTCGTAAAATTTGAGATTTTATATTTAGGACTTTTATAAATCTAGTTGTACACATAAAGTTTTAAATGCAATCTTCAATCTTTAGAAATTTAAATATAATAGGTATCTATGCTGTCATGCAATACTCAATAACCATTAGTTTTAGAATATTCTATTTTGATTAAAACTGTTGTAACATCTAGTTCTGTATCTCTATATTTGATTGTAATTCGTTCTCTCTTTATTACAAGCAGTCTCAATATAATATTGCCGTGGCCAATCCCCAGGAGGACTTGGGCTGAATAATAATAAAACAGAAAGATGTCGATGCATTTATACGTAATTTAAATTCTGAGAAATCTAAACAATATTTCAACTTTATTTTTTTGAAAACAACAAAAAAATTTTTGAAGAAAATTTTTTATTTTTTTTTTGTTGTTTTATTTCTTCCTTGAAAAGAGTAATGGGAGTTATGTAATAGTGAATGTTTTTAGTTTGATGATGAAATATCTGTACAAAAAAATTCTTAATGTAACACTGCCGGTCTCCGCCTTGTGGTAAAATATGAACTATATTCAGATAAAACTGCTACTTGCAGAAATGATCCTATCTTTGTAACTTCAAAAAATGTACGAATGATACATCTGATGAATCATCATACAATCAAAATGAAAAATGTATAATTTACCAAAATAAAGTGAGTCACTGTGTTAACGAATCAAATAAAAATGCATATAAGGTAATGCCGTGTCCAAGACAGATTATTTTGTTTATTTGAATAGACACCAATGTGCCTGATTACAATAAATGTTTTACCATAAAGGACTCGTGTTTTTAGAAGTTTTATGATGTTATGTTGGAATAGAAGAAAAATTAGCAAGTTGCTCAGATTTAAATACCCGGATTATGTCAATAAGCTGCTAATTAGTTTTTTATGCTTTTAAAAATACGCATCATAGATATATTTTGTCTTGCATAATTTAAGCAACAGCAGATTATTCAAACTAATGTTCTATGTTTTTTATCAATCTGCATGAAAGCTGAATAAGTTAACAATAATATATTTGTTTAAAAGAGTACTACTCTTGTACACAATAAAGTAATTTTTTCATAACTTTTGAATTCAGAATAAAACTTACATCTGTTCATAATTCACCGATATTGCTTAAGAAGCTATGACAACATTGTGCATTTTTCCCTCTCAAAGTATCTACAAAAATTATTTTAGCTAAAAAACTGACGTATTTTGTATTTTCAAATATATTTTAATTAACATTCATTTTATTCGACAAAACATAAATAATAGATTAAGGCGAATTAAATATGACAGATAAGTAGTCGGAGTGTTTCAACCTTTTATCAAATACAAAAATTTTTAATTTCGTAGGCATCCTTTTAGAGAGCTTTAGTCAATATTTTTAAACTGGGGGACTAATTGGTCCAAGACCTGCTAATTACAACTAATCAAAAATATTACGAATACACAATATTGTTTTTAAAAATCATAGTGTACATTGTGCTTCTGCTTATATTAATTACAAGATAATTTATGTTAAAAATGGCTGAAATTACAGCAAAGTTTTAATATTATTTTTATATTCAAAAGATATAAATACCGAATTTACAATTTTTGCCCAGCCAAAAGTCCACTGTTACATTAAATGCAAAAATTTGAATTTGTGCTTAATGATTATGCAAAGTAAATAAAGAAAAGCTATCTATTTCAAATTATATTTGTGATATCTGACTGGAATATCTTAAATATTCATGGAGAAAAAAAGGAATCTTGTATGCGATAGTTTTGTGCGAGGATATCAGTTTTACAGTTTGTGTAAGTGTTTATTCTACAGAGAAGCATCTTGTTTACATACTAGATAATTCCTTTTTGTTTTGAATATTTTATACGTTAATCAAAAAATGTCAATCTGGATAGCAATCGCTTTACTTCTTGTTTCCCAGATCCATGAAAGAAATGTAACTTCAAAAGTCATCTTAATAGGTTTTTTAAAATATACATTTTCAAGTACAAACATTTATCGTATTCAAAAATTTCTCTTTATTTGCATATAGGAAGAAGTAGATGTGAGTTTAGTATTTTTATTTGTCAATATATAAAATTTCGTACTTTAATATATTTTATTTTCTTTCTTTGCACTTAATACTTCATTTATTTACATACATATATTTGAAATAAGCTTTATTTTTTATTTCCTCATATGTAAAATTTCGTCTATAATATAACTATGAATGGATTTGTTTTTAACTGTTCCGCTCTTTAGATATCTAAAGATTTCCAAACATTTCATGAATTGTAAAATAAATATGCTTATTTCATACACTGAAGAGTTATGAGCAATTGCTTCCAATAAATAGATGATTGCTATAAATATTTAATTAAATATGGAAAATATACATGACACACTTTTCGCTATAAGTGGAATTTATCTTTACTAAAGTACACATTAACGATAATGGATTTCCCTTTATTATTAAACTTAATGGTTCTCATGCATTAAATAATGTAGCTGCTAAAGTGAAGTTATATTGAGCCATTGGTGCTTTGAAATAAATTTCTGACGCAGTTACTAAGATGTAATTTTATGCCCGAATTTTTAAAACGGTTTCATTAATATCCGAGGATGGATATTTATATTTATTCTAAATTTTTATATCGATGTAAATTTATAATTCTCCATACTTTTCTCCGATTAGAGATTCTAATTAGGAATAATTATTTTGCTGTTTACATTTAATTTGAAAAATTACATAATTCAACGTTGATAATAGGAGTAAATTAAAATATTTTATTGATACTAATATTTTCGTAGATTAGCATGAATTACAATTAGAATTCATTAGTGAGGGAGATAGAAATACTTATATGTTGATGAATGTTATGATAAAATAGTATGCAATCAAACTGTTTAATTGAGTTTTTATTTATTGATATTTTAATTTGTATATATATATATATATATATATATATATATATATATATATATATATATATATATATATCCGTAACAAACTTTATTTTGAAAATTCACATAATTTTAGAATTAATAAGTCAGTAATATGTTTTTAAAATCTTTAGAAATCACTAAATGCATTAAATTAGCCCCTACATATTTAAGATTATTTATGCAAAAGTATAAATATACATATATTATATTTCATTGAGAAATATGATGTAATATTATATAGAAAATTCAATTTCAAATTTCTTTCGGAATAGTTTGCTTGTAATTCAGCAGTAAACATGTTTCAAAATATTGTTATACGCGTTTCCTAAATTTTGTAATAAAATTGATTTGTCGTTCTTAATTTTATTTTTCTTCTCAAAATGTTGAGTTTAAAAGTAGTAGAATGTACTGAAGAAAAGAGTAATACTTTAAAATAAAATTTTACCCCAATATAATTTTAAATATATTTACGAATCTATAAATATTTACACAAACATTAGTTAACAGAAAATATGGAATATTTTGTATAAAAATTGAAATTTCATTTATAAATTGATAGTAAATGATTGCAAATTTCATTTACGATGAATTCTTTTATTTCTCCAATGATTAATTAATAAAAATATTATATCATACCATATTTTCTAAATAAAAAATTAAATTAATATCTAATTCATATAGAATTATTAGCACTATAATTGTACATATTAAAAAAATGGTGAATTTTGCTAAATATTTTTAAAAATTATTAAATTATTACATATACATTAAAATATATTTAAATCAATATCATTGATGTCCTTAATAGGATAGATAATATAATTCACCATTTTTGACACATATACAATATGTTAAAACTGTTTCTTTGTAGCCTCAATTCTTATAGGCACTGACAAAATTTTACCAAATACTTCTAGTATATATTAAAATTTATGTAAATATTTTAAGTTCCATATATAATTCATATATAATTCATATATAATTCAAGAAAAATTTAAAGGAGAATTTTTAATCAAAATTCAACCGACATAAATAAAAAAAATCCTATAAAGTTTTAGTTATTTAAAAAATTAATTAGGTGAGGAAATTCAAGCGAAAGAATAAATTTGATTTCTAAAAAAATTATTAAAATTAACTTTCTACGAGAAATTTCAAAAATATGTTAACCAGTTTTCAAGCATTTTAATGAAATTTCTTTAGTTATAATTCACGTATACACAAATTGTCATACCCATAACTGATGGGGTTTTGGGGGTCACCACATAAAATATACTAAGTATTTTGATTTATAACTTTCATTACACTAGGATCTTTCTAATGCATTTTTTAAATATGTTCAGAATTAATCAATAGAAAATTATTCATCATTTAGGTGTTCAGTTTTTGAAATTTGAAAATAGTTCAGATCCTTCAGATTTTTCAAAACCATAATGCCCACCATCTTTTAAAACTAGAATTATTGTAGAAGTCATCTAAAACTAAAACACTTCGGTGAGTTTGTTGTATTTGATACTGTTATATACGATATTTCCTAGATTTTATAAAAGATCTTAATACTATTTTTATTCCCCAAAATGCACTATATTAATTTTTATATTTCTGAAATCAAATTGAATGCGAGGTAGTAGATTAATAAAAGCTTTAACCAAAATATAAATATCATATATAATTTTAGTATCTTGCGAGTTTACGTACATTTTACGTACTGGAGAACTTTATTTTATGCACAAGGTAGCCGAGAACTACCACAAGCTTTTCTTTTGAGTTTAGCTACTGTTTACGAATAACTGAATCATTTAAAGAAGTTCCGTTTGTTGTATATAACATGTTTTTTTATAACCTAATGACATTTTCTGTGTGTTTACTCTGGAACCAAATGTCAATAGTTTAAATCAATAGAACTGAGACCAACGTGAATACTAAAATTGTATGAACTGTGGGCAGTTAAGCAATGTAAAATATGTTTTATGAAATTCAGAATTACTTCAAACCAAAAAATTGTGTTTTATGAAAACCACGATACAAGTACGCTAGAATAAGATAAGTAAAATTATTACTTATTGAATAGTACTACTTATAATAGATTAATACTATTTATTGAAGTAGCATTATAAGAGACTCAGATCTAACACAAATTAAACTAACTCAGACTGCGTCCTATAGTCTTAGATAAAAGTGAATCGCACATAAATCCCACCTATTCAGACTTTTATAAAAACTGCATTTTTAAAGTATCAAGTTGTGAATTATATGGTTAATAAATAAAAATTATATTTTATATGTCAATGAACACGTTGATTTTTACATATTTGAAAAAAATCACTGATAACTATAATGGGGAATGTGCAATACATGTGAACTAAAACATTTGACAACATATTTTGGAATGTTTTTTGTACTAAAATCGCGTTATCAGGAGATGAAACAGTGTTTGACGAAATATGTCGTGATTTACGCTCTCCATTATATTGTGACGGCTTCAATGTTCTTGAGTGAGAAGTAGCGTGAATAAGGATCACAATCACAATAGAACTGAAAAATCACTTTTATTTTTTCTGGGGTAAATATGGGGTATGTACAGTATGTACAGAGGAATTCTAATTCTTCCAAAACAAGTCGAAACGTAGAAGATTTTGGCTGGCACTGAATTACCACGACGATCAAAATTCTAGGCTTTTTATCCCTGGGGGTCAGTTACGGTCCCACCAACCGTTTTTTGATCAGTTACGATTCCAGTTACCTGGGAACTCCAGCTAAGGTTACAGCTAGTTTTTTAGCTGAATTCTCATTCTTTGGCTGTCCGGATTGAGGTTTCTTCAGGCAATCCTCCGGGGGTTATTACCAGAAGCCGATCAGGGCGTAACACCTATTCAACTGAACTGTCACTCTCCCAGACACTCTGTCGCCGCGCTTTTGTAGCCGTCGGAACAGAAGGCTTCAAATCAGCTGATTCCTGTAATTAGTTTTGTACAAAAGGGGGGAGGGTCTTCACATTACTGACACAGCATTATAAGAGATTTAGCGGTATTATTGTTATAAAATGAATTTTTGGGAAAAGGTTTTCAAACACTATTTGAAAAAAAGAAAATTTTCCTAAGACAGTTATAAGTATTTTAGGACATAATATTATATTACACATTATATATTTTTAATTCATTAAAAATAATTTACATAAATTAATTAAATTCGTTTTAATTAATTTATTACCTATAAATATTAAAGGTTTTAACTAACATTTATAGCAATAAATGCATAGTCTCAATATATAAAACACAAATATTTTTCTCGGCTAATAAAGATACAACAGCTCGTTTGTAGTTCCGAAATGAGTCAGAACTATGTGAGTTTATTCTTTTTTATTTGTATCTTATTTAAATTAATTTTACTTATTTATTTCCCAATTTGAAATTAAGGGTTACTTTTCTTGTATAATCATCTTTTATTAAATCGTTATGATTGAGCGTCTTCAAAATCAGTATTTTAAAAATATCAAGTTTTGTTAAGAGTATATTTGAATTAATAATTTGGGTTCTGCAAGTACATAGAAAAAATAGCAATGCTTAAATGTTACAGGATTTATATTTCAATTTAGAAATATTAAAAACATTTTCAAAATTGGCTTATAAAATCAAATTACTAAACTTAAAAACTTTATTTTTATCTTAACGTGTTATTTGATACTTCAGAATATTTTTCTTACTATAATCATTATTTTTTATTCACTTTAATGCATTTAAGGCGTTCAAGGGGATAAACCGAAACAGAATTTAATTTCTTAAGATTATTTATATGAATTTAGTATTTTAAATTCTAAAGCATTTTTAATGCTAAAATTAAAAAAAAAACATCAGCCTTTTAAGGACCAAAAATATTTTATAAAAACCTTTTCGCTCTACAACTAATGTTAGAGGGATTTAATATTAATTTTTATTTATGCATGTAAATAGAATATTGAAAAATTTATTCAAAGCGCACTTATAGAAAATTTCAGTGGGCCTTAAAAAGAACATTATTCCACTAATGAAGTAAGCATATATATATATATATATATATATATATATATATATATATATATATATATATATATATATATATATATATATATATATATATATATATATATATATATATATATATATATATATATATATATATTATATATATATATATATATATATATATATATATATATATATATATATATATATATATATATATATATATATATATATATATAATATATATATATATATATATATATATATATATATATATATATATATATATATATATATATATATATATATATATATATATATATATATATATATATATATATCATGATCCACTGGACATATCGTCTACTCCAGGATTTTAAACCATTGTATAATGAAACATGTGCTGTGTTATGATATGTTATTATATCTATACACAAGGTGTAACAAAACTACTGATCATAATCTAAGTAAGGATAAAAGTCAACAACAACTTTTAATTAAAAAAACAACTTTTATATAAGGCTGTATATAATATAATATAACTTTTGCATAAGGCACTTCCTGACATCTAATAGTATTATATGATAACACGATTTGTATGGAATGGATTAAAAGTCACCTTTCTTAACATTCATCATTCAACTGTTATTCTTCTTCATAAAGACAACAAAATTTGAATGAGGAGAAGGGAGGCATGCATTATATTTAGGTCTCAAAAAGCAATGCAGAAATGGTAAAACTTTTAGAAGGGCCGATTTCCAATTTGGGTGGTGTCCGGTTGTAGTAAATTTCTACGGCAAATCTTGGATATGATTATAGATTTTGCAGAGTTCATCCAAATATCTCTTAAACTATAAACAAAACAGATACAGCATTTCAATCAGTCGACAACAGGCCACAGAAATGCGCGAGATCAAGAAGTTAAGAAACGTCCATCCTAAGGTTGTGGGAAGAAAGGTTACACTTTTAAGATTTCTAGATAGTACAGACCTTGTATGATAAGGATGTTTTACAAAATATAACACTTACACCTCCGTTTATGCTATAGAGTGTATTGTACCTGCCGTCCACTGAATTTTTCCTGTTTATGGATGAGTCTACATAGGATGAGTCATATCTCACGGCTTATTTAACATGTCCAACAAACATTTATATATAAATATTAAAGATTATTACTAATTTATTATTCGTGTTTATTTCGTTCTCTATTTCTCGCTAAGGAAATACTCTCTCGTCTTTTAATTTTAGATCCCTCATCGTATTCTGAAAGCTTTATGGGGCAAAGTCTACCACCACTTACATTTGTAACTATACTTCTTTTACACATGTATATGCACGTGTAAGTCTTTCTCTCTCTTTGTATATATATATATATATATATATATATATATATATATATATATATATATATATATATATATATATATATATATATATATATATATATATATATATATATATATATATATATATATATATATATATATATATATATATATATATATATATATATATATATATATATATATATATATATATATATATATATATATATATATATATATATATACATATATATACATATATATATATACATATATATATATATGCATACATATTTCTATATGAAATACAACTTCAACCTCAAATAGAAGACATTTACACTGTTTTCAGTAAGAACACTCTTATTTTTCTATTTCATTTTCTTCCGAGAAGACAATGTGAATATTTAGTAACTTTGTGAGAAATATTGACAAACAAGCATGCATTTAAACACCAACTAATGTCTTCCAAAGCTGCATCTTATAATATCTTATAATATCCCAGTTCCCTAAAAGACTACCTGCTAATTCAGTTTTAAAGAAAACAAATCTTTTCTTTATTCAATGCGAAAGTGAAAAAAAATTCTCAAATTAATTTATGAGAAAATAAAAAATGTGGCAGACATTTCTAACATGGAAGACGTGTTAATTTATTAAAAAGAAATCCGATGATGTATTTTACTACATACCGGAGAAATATTCTACACATACTGACACTGCTAGGGATCATGAGTCATCCATTAAAGATGATATATAACTCGGTATCAAGAATTTCAACAAGCGTCTAAGAAAAAGATAAATAATCTTAAATTGTTTTTTCTCTTAAAACAGATGATTCTTAAAGATTAATATTAATGAGGATTTACATAGACACCGCATTAACAAGTAATGATAAAATGATAACAAAGAAAAACATTTGTAACATTCTGAAATACAAGCCTTGAAGTGAATACTTATAATGATATTTTTAATTAAATTATATTTTTCCAATTAAATTTAAATGTAACAAAATAGCTTCTATTGTTTTTATTATCACATATGAAAAGTTTAGTTTATGTCGTATATATATATATATATATATATATATATATATATATATATATATATATATATATATATATATATATTTACGTTTAATGAAAAAGTAGGATTAGAGAACACAGTCAACGACTAGGGAAGTCTTTTATATTCTTAAATAATCATAAGGAATAACTTAACTCATTGTCAAAGAGGACAAACTTATAGTTTAAAATATAGATCATAGATATATATATATACATGGATATACATATTATCTCTCTCTCGCCCTCTCTTTATATGTATATTGTAAATTTCTGTGTCTGAGAAAATTTAATTAAAGACTTTATTTAGGTAGTTATGAAAGTAAGGCCATGTTTTAAACATATATTATTAAAATTAACAGTAATGTTTGATTTATAATTATTTTTTACAAGTTGTTTTTCTTTATTTGTTTATATAACTGAGAGTCCTTTGAGTTATTTCTAGGATCTCAGACTTCAGTGATCCTCTGTAAGTAAACAAAAAGAATAACTCTTACATTAGATACTAGTCTTCATTAATACGTAAAAGATTGTGTATTTATTACATGAAACGACATAGTGATATTGTTCTGTTTTTCCCTTATAAAATAACTATTATTGCGTAGGTTGCGATTATTTAATATTTCATATATTAAAGGAATATTTTCTTTCATTTTCTATTTAAATCAAACTTGTTACTTAATCTTTATTTACACATGTGGTCTTTCTCTACATTCCAAACCAAAATAAATCAGTGTCTTTATAATATTTTGTCTTTTTAATAAAGTAATCCTGTTTCAAAAACATTCTAAAACTTTTTATATCCAAAGATCTTACCATATGTTTCAGTAATATGTTCTACTCTATAATAATTATTCAGTAATTCGATTACTAAATTCTTTTCTAAATTTAGCACTCAAATCTTTATTTAAATCAAGTTGTAATTACTTTTTTATTAATATAGTTGTCCATGTTTCTTCGTAGGAACACCACAAGTGCATTGTGCATATAAAGAAAATCTGATTAGTTTTCGAAATGTTTCTTCATTCAACATAAAATTAAAATAATAATGGAAACATATTTCATTTATATTAAAATGTAATGTCTAATAAGCATCTACCTTTTATTCTTTTTTGTTATATTGACATTTTTAAATTGATGCTTTTGCAAGTAATTTTTTTTAAATATCATTCAAACCTTTGTATCTCAACAACTTCGATATATAGAATATTTACTCTTTCATTAGAATGTTTTGTACAAGTAAAAAAGAAAAGGTTTATAGCATAAAAATAAACGGAACACAATACTAAGTATAAATATTAAGGAAATATTAAGGAAATTTCTTGTCCAATAATTTTTTATCTACATTGGTTTTCATCCTACTGTTTTGACAGTACTCCTTCTAGAGTTTCTTTTAAATTTTTTTATTTAAAATTTATATTTTAGAAATAATGATGCAAAACTGATGAATGGATAATGGAATAAATTTTATGAAATATAAACTTAGTGCTTCCCTTTATTGTAGATTCTAAAGATACATCAAATCAATTACAAATTCCCACGATAGTAACAATAAAAAAATACCTTTCACATTGACATTGACAATTTCTGTATATTTTAAAATTTAAACATGGGTTATAGCTTATTTAAATCCTCATTTTAATCATATTTGTTTCCTTTTCCCTAAAGGTTAAATCTAAAGTATATATAATCCTTTTTTTTAATATTAAAGATTGGTAATATATTACGATAATTACATAATTTTTCACAATCGAATCAAAAAGAAAGTCATTGTTATACTCTAATATTAACTCACTAAACATCATGACATGCTTACGAAAGTCGAGGCAATAACAAGTTGTTGTTTATTAAAGAGTTAAATGGGGTATTGAGACAAACTGTCAGGTATCCAATTGCTAAATTATAACTACCTAAGGAACACAATATTGAAAAATTAAAGAAAGGCATTACAATTAGAATTTAAAAATTTTGTTAAACAAAAATTTATCCAAATGAAAAAATATTGGAGTGATTAATTTATTGTAGGAATGCATAATCAGAGAAATACACTTACATGAAGAGTAATAAATATAAATTTAAAAAATTTAATATAAATTTAAATATAAAAACAATTCTGAAAAAAATCCTGCAGTGCATGAAATACTGCTTAATTGCTACTTCATACTATTAAGTATTTCATAAGGAAAGAACACAACGCTTATGATATTTGATGCTAGAGCTAGACTACAAGCCTAGACATTGATACTATAGTGAGTTCACTTTACGAAAAATAGAACCTAGCTTTAGAGTCATTCTTTGAATTTACTTATAGAAGAACACTACAAGTTCAAAAGTTTAAAACTAATTGAAACGACTCCTAGACAGTTACACAAATAAAGTAGAATAACTCGTAATACCTAAACGTAAATCAAACGTTGCTGGAAATTTTTACAATAAAGGTTTCAAAAACAGTCTGGATTTCTTTATAGTTGACTAAATATCATAGACACAAAATATCGTTTTGATAAAATAACATACATGAAGAAGTAAGAACCCTTATAGAAGTAGCAGAAATGTAAAGAAAATTTTTTTCATTTTTTACAAAAGATTATTTTACTTATAAATGTGCATCTACCTGACAGTCATTTTGGATTATTTCTAGTATTTCGAATTCATAATACGCTTCAGGATGTAAATTTTAAAATGCTGCTTAAATTTGATTCAAATGTTTATGAATTATGAATACTAAGAAGGAAAAAGAATTCCTGAGGGTATAGACTATTATTGCCTTCCTCTTGTAGCCTATTTCAAACATCAAATGATGTATTGAAAGCATATTGTTCTGCTCTTTTAAGGAATAAAGAGGAAGTATCTGTGTTAACCTTAGTAGCATTAAGTCAAATTCTGAAGTAATTCATTAATAACTCAGTCAAATTCTTTTTTAAATGAAACTTGCTTTGTCTTCTTTAAAAAAAATGTTCATTTTTATTTGTACATGTCAGTATACAGAACAACAGAACTAGTGCCTTTAATTTATCAAGTTATTTAAAAAATTACACAGTTTTAAACACACTTCATTGATACAAAATTGGTGATTTAACTGCCCTGTTATCCTATACGTTAATTCTATTTGTGCGTCAACTTAGCAGTCCCATTGTATGTGTTCTAGGCTCCCAAATTTCTAACGTAGTTTTTAAGCCAACTTTCATTCAAATTTACATCTCCTCCAACCTCCCATTAGTTGCTTGTAATTTTAGGGTACTAGTGCTCGAGTATCGGTGGATTTATCACAAATAACGATTGTCCAAAACAAACATTTTTATTCAGCTTTCTAAAGTTATTTACAAAAAAAAAATGATTAAAATGAAATTTTAACATTTGTACTGACAACCATTCACCTAAAACATACAGGTTTTCGTGCAGACACTTCCACGGAAACCGGGAATTGATGGACAATAATAGCAAGCATAACTTCTCAAGTCACGGTGATAAAGACGGATATCTCTTAAGTTTATTTTACAAATGGCAAACAATTAGCGACTAAGCCATTTGCTCAAGGACTCTCCAATGCTTTATATCAATGTCCTCATAATGTGAAAGTATAACACAATTATTTAAATTTTCAAAAGTCATTGGCTGGCTAGAGTCACACAAAACACAGTCCAGTGAATCCACCACCCCAACTCTGTAGAGATGGTCTTGTAAACAGTCATGTCTAGTCAAACCTCTAAAAAGGACCACTCCAGTCTTTCTCAAAAAACTGGGAACAGCTCTCTCTTTCCCCAAAATCCTCCATCTCTTATTCGTTGCACGTAGAACCATATCTTCTTTAAGAGTTTTCTTAAGAGTCAGATTAACAAGCAATTTAGTTATATGAAATGAAATAGGGCGATTCAAGCGTTGGTCTATCAAAGTTCCCCTTTTTAGCCAGTGTATCAGGCTTTTCATTGCCCAAAATTCCACAATGGATAAGAATATACTGAAAAGAAATTCTGTGTGCCAGTGTCTTAAGCAAAGGCTAACATTCTAAAATTGTTAGAAAACAATTTCGATTATTCAAAAAAGGCTTCAAGCGCACTCTTAGAACGCTTTAGTATAAAAGACGATAAAATGCGTAAAAAAGGAAGAATCACGTGTGATTTACTAAATATGATATGAAACTGTCAACATCATTTATAAGAATCTTCTCCATTGAAACATTAAGTTGTCATGATTTAAAGTCATGAGAAGATAACAGCTATTAATCTATAAATGCGTGAGTATTTTCCGTGCTAATGCCAAGTAAGTCATATGGTTCAAAGCCCTACTGTTTTATCTACATGAGACCAGTGAATATTTTTAAAACCAATCCCGCACGGGGCGCAAACTTCCATGTCAGTAGCAGGATACGAAACTGCAGAATCCGAAACCAGAATGCAGTATCAAAAGTACCAATTTCTTCTGTAGTGTTTCAAGTAGATTTTGAAAAAGGGATAGAAACATCGAGATAACAAAGCAACACGTGCTATCTAGACCAGTCGGAAGTATTATATGCACTGTTTATTATAGTTTCTACAAATAAAATATCTTTGATTATTAGTTTGTTTGAACGGTTAATAACAGTTAAAATAAAAGTCTATTACATTTTACAAAAAAAAAACCATGCTTTGCTATAATGCAATACATCTGCAATGATATATTATTTTATGAAATTAAATTGACTGCGAAATATTAGAGTTAATATTCTTTTCTGTCTGTAGTTGTTGCTGTTGTATTTGTAGTTGATATTTATATATATATATATATATATCTATACACTCACACATACACACACACACACACATATATATATATATATATAGAGAGAGAGAGAGAGGGGGGGGAAAGAGACAGAGAGAGGAAAGAGAGAGAGAAAGAAAGTAAAAGAAAAAAGACAGTCAAATGAGATGTATAAAAATACATTCAAAACATAATAATAATCTTTGAAACACGATCCTGCAAGTCAGTAATTACAATACATTTATGTTTCAAGGACGAAAGGAAAGTATTATATTAATAACACTATAATGACCGTATAAATCTAGTATGGGAATACTTCACATCCCACATCCTCTTTCTTCTATATGATTCATTATGTAGACATGAATAATTTATGCAATATTAAGTGCATTTTGCATGAAGGTTTCCGATATTTTATGTTCCCAATAGGGTTACGAGATTAAAGAGATGGTCTTACTTATTTATAAAAATAATCTAACACTGATTAAGTCTTCAGATAGCAAATAATGAAGTAATCATTATTATAGTTACTGCATGATTACATATACCTCTGCAGTTATGATAGTGAGTTTCAATTTTCCTTTCAAACTTATAGTGGGATATCTTATAAAGTAATACAGAAGTAAATGCTGATGCATCAAACATTAAAATAAAACTATGTATATATACATATATTGAAAATCGATAGTTACAATGCACTCATGTATAAAGAACGAAAAAGAATTATTAGTCTAGTAAACCTATAACGACAGAATAATATCAATAGTGGAAGTTTTTAACATCCTCTAACTTTCATATGATTCATTAAGTAGTTATTATTTTAGGCACTATTAGTTATATTTTCCATTAAATGATCAATAGAATTATCTAGAAGATATTATCTTACTAGTTTATAAAAATAATGTTACAGCGGTAAAGTCTTCAGTTTAAAAATTATTAAACAATTATTAGTAAGGTAATCATCGTGGTAATTTGAAAATGTATAGACAGAATTTTAAGAAATGAACTTACCTTTTCGAACTTAAAAGGCTTTTTATCTTTTCAATAAACAAATCAGAATAAAATTACATAACTAAAACTTTCACTAATTTTCAAAATATAAGCAATATTTAGCAATATCCTGCAGAACATTTGCTTTTATGCTAAATTTCATATAACTGATATAATCTTATATATATATATATAATAGAGTAATAGAGAGAGAAAGAGAGAGAGAGTATTTATACACAATATAACAAAACTTTTATGAGATACAAACTGATCGTTTTGGGTGTTCTTCTAAATGTCAATATAATTTTTCAAATAGTCAGAAAATTGGAATAGTCCAACTTTTGTGCAATAGTTAAATTAATCCTGTAAAAATTCCCTCTTGTTACAAAAGAGGTCACAAAATAAAAACAATAAACAAACACTGAGCAATAATTTAGTTTATAAATAATTTAAAAGTCAATAAAGTATTTTAACACACTAATCTTTTTCAATAGCTTTAAAATATTATAAGAATATATATATATATATATATATATATATATATATATATATATATTAATCATACGTCCACATTAGCTTATGAATAACATTTAGTTTTCAGTTCAGAGAAAAATGAGTTTTGAATTAAATAATTGAGCTCGTGCAATTCTCTGTTATTTCATATATATATATATATATATATATATATATATATATATATATATATATATATATATATATATATATATATATATATATATATATATATATAATATATATATATATATATATATATATATATATATATATATATATATATATATATATATATATATATATATATATATATATATATATATATATATATATATATATATATATATATATATATATATATATATATATATATATATATATATATGTATATATATATATATATATATATATATATATATATATATATATATATATATATATATATATATATATATATATATATATATATATATATATATATATATATATATATATATATATATTATATATATATATATATATTTATATATATATACATATATATATATATACATATATATATATATATATATATATATATATATATATATATATATATATATATATATATATATATATATATATATATATATATATATATATATATATATATATTGATTATTAATATAAAAAATTTTCTCAATAAATGCATTTAAAAATTTTAATATATTTCTCGGCTAGTTTTAAAGGTTAATAAATGCCAAACAATATTCGAATGGTTAGGGAGCAGATCTTAGGAACTGGTGTCGAATCCCACTGAGGCATGTATGTTCATATCCATTCGGAATAGAATTATAGCAGTAGGTCCCGGTCTCATTAGCCCTCGTATCCGGAAAAGTAGACCATAGCGTTCCAAACCAGGCAAAACCAAAAAGAAATAAATAATGAAAATAGTGGGTGATAAATGATTATTATAAAACAAGGTCCACTCATATATGAGTATAGTATTTAATTCGAAGAAAATAGGCTTTAAAATTATTTTTTTCTTTATTTTTATAATCCTACTAATGTCCACTATTCGTATGTTACTTAAACTATGACTTTTCTTAAAATATTGTAAAATATAAAACACTTTTGGAAACCAAAATACATAATCTATAAAATGTACAACGAAAACAAGTTGAATAATTACAATCTAGCGATGAATTTAGGGTAGACAAGTACCTTTGAAAGAAATATTTAATATAACTAAATGCTGATAGATGTTGTAAGATAAAAGTATTTCATTTTGACAAGATCCTATAATGTATGTTGTCACCTATAATATTGTAATTGTTTTCTAGAAAAAAAGAAAGATGTAAGTATTGATTTCGGATGTGTATGCATGTGTATGTACGTGCGTACATTGATAATACATATTTATACATATTAATATAAAATATGAAGTGAATATTTCGAATGATATTCTTCTGAATTGATAACCTTACACAAAACTCTGCAATAATTTTTTGATTGGATTTGCTTACTTAAAATTTCTGAAAGTTCAAACATTTATTTATCCTTCATCAGGTTTGGCAAATAAACTTGAACTAGACTGCGTGGTTTTCAGAATCTAGCATTCTTTGTAGTCTTAAAAGTTTCTTGTAAAAGGTAATAAGAATATTAGAATAAAACTGATGTTTCATAAATCCACTTGGAACATTTCATCAGAAATTTATAATTATATATCATTTATATCTCACCTATAGAGTAAACGTGTAATTTTACTGAATGTAGTCAATATAATGTAGTCATATGTCATAATATTTAATTGTGTGCATGTATTTCGTCAAAAAACAATAAATAAAATGAGTATAAAATCATCAAAATATGTTCTAGAATATGAAAATATTTCTGTAGTTGTTTTAAATAAAAAAGGAGTGCATAGCCTTAAGTAATTTTATTAAGCTACCAACACAATAATAAATATTTCTGTGCAATCTAATTTTCTTACTGGCTTTCTTCTACCTACGTATCTAATATCGTCTATTTTCAATGCATTTTTTAGGTTAAAATGACTGGTCTAAATTACTTTAAAGATTTTTTTTTGTCAATTTTAGAATCACAATTTTTATTTTTTTTTATCATAGGTGTTTTATGATTACAACAGTCAAGGTCTTAATGATTGTTCTTGACTTACAAATATTTTCTTTTAACAAAGATTGTTTTGTATTCCTAACATGCAAAAACTAAAGAGACATCACCTGTCAAGAAGTCGTAAATTTTCCTATCATTATTCAAACTAAACAATTTCTATAAATGCATTTACAAAGAAAAAAATAACTTTATATGATATAAACCATTCAGAAATTACTATCGTTAAATTAAAAAATGAGAAAATTAAAGATTAACAGAATAAATTAAAATTTTAATTTTTAATTATTAAAAATAGTATTTATATATCATTGAAATTTACAAAATTTAGAAAACATTGAATAAAATAACTTAACTGTATTGATTCCTGAGCTTCTCATATAAACTCACATACGTTTAAATGAATAATTGCAAGCATTTTGTACATTAACTATTGTTTCTATTTGCAATAACAAACAGCCTTCTATCTGATAACAAACCATATTTTTGTACCTCTCATGGTATTAGTCTCTGTTACTACTGATTACTCTTAAGCACAATGATTTAATAATGTCTTTGAATTAAAATTTTCATTTTTCTCCTTAGTTTGACATTTTCTTATGTTCAGCCACATTTGTTCCTCTTGGATAGCTATGGATTGCAAATTCTACATTTATAAGTTTCTGTATTTATAATTTTCAACAAGAACCTAATTTTATTTTAGTAATTGTTCTTTTTCCTAAACATCTGTATTCTCTGTGCATACTCATTTTTGGAAAAGAGGAATGGTCATTCATCAACCCCATACCACTATGCTTCCTATAAACATAGATAGCACTCAAGCTAAGTACATAATTTCGTCATGTATGACAAATCTCATCGATTGTATTATTATAACCACACTCAAGCAGCATTGGCAAGAGTTTTAATGCCATCTGTGGACAAACAACTCTCCAGCTATCATAACTTAGTGGAAGGCTTAAGAAATTTAATAAATGATTTACAATCAATGAAATACGTAAAACAGAATTAAAGAAATGGATTCATTTTCAAGGCCATCTAATGTAATTTTGTTGTAAATTCCCCTATTTTAGTGTTCTTTATATTTAATAATTATAAAATGAAAAACTAAATCTTTTATCACATTCAGTAACAAAGGACGGAGGGAGGATGTAAAGTGTAGTGTAATCTTAAATCAAAATAATGTCTAGCATAATGGATATCAAGACCAATTGTTTGAATAAATCATTTTTCAGTAAGGCAAATAGATTTTTTTTTTCTTTTTCTATGTGCCTTATAACGAAATATGCTCTCAGCCGAAACCATTGAAAGATCTCCATAAAGATTTTGGCTTGTCTGATCTGTCCCCAAAATGACACTCTCTACAAGTACAAGTCATTCCGAGACTCGTAGCATGAGAATAACCCTTTCCCCTAGCGACTGCAATGTGGATGTATTTCGTATGATCACACTAGGTAACATTGTGATTTCATCCATAGAATTGGCTTAATTTCGAATTGGAGTCGAGGTTTTTACTACCCCACCCATACAAATGGGAATTATCATGTATAAGTATCTACACAAAACTGGTGTTATACCTCCGAAATACAATTTTGCTAATCTTTGTTTTTAATGATGTATGATACATATTTCAAGATACTTTTATAATCAAAATTTGATACAGTACGTACTTTTATAGTAATGAGCCCATATGATTAACAATTTCGAAATCGTTACATTAGATATCATAAAAATGAATCAATATATAAAAATTTAAAATTGACAATTTGCTAATGCATTATTTTATACATTTTGAACCGTAATTAATCACAAACCTATTAATTTCTTAAGAAGCATAAATTGTTTTTAACAGCTATATGTTAATAACGAATCATAACTGTAATAAGATGTGAATAATATTCACGTAATTTATTAAAAAATTATTTTTTTCTTATCAAACTAGCATCAGGATAACATTTAAAGTTATTCTAAATTATTATTACATAATACTGGTGAATTATTAAACAGGAATACTGGATGCCTTACACAACGGAATGCATATTCAATCTTCATCTTTGAAATGCATACTTGCATCTATTCAGAATAGGCTGTAAGCAGTTCGTCTCAGACTAGTTATTCCACGACATGCTTGACAGCAAAACATTTTATTAGAGTACTTTGATATTATTTTGCAAACTATGTCAAGTTTAATTCTGGAATATAACTTCAGAATAAAAACATCACTGTTGCATAGAAATTAAACATACGAGACACAACACAAAATGCAATTTTTCACATTAAAATATTTGAATATAAATTATAAATTAGGGGTTACAAAAGTTGAAAATAGCAATAAATAAATTCTTGAAAAATGCCTCGAAATATTATTAAAAAACTACTTGCTTTATATTAGTTTTTCCATCTACAACATGATTTGAATAAACTTTATTTTGCATATAATATTAAAATTTATATTTCTAAAATTTGCAAACTACATACATATATACAATATATATATATATATATATATATATATATATATATATATATTTATATATATATATATATATATATATATATATATATATATATATATATATATATATATATATATATATATATATATATATATATATATTATATATATATATATATATATATATATATATATATATATATATATATATATATATATATATATATATATATATATATATATATATATATATATATATATATATATATATATATATATATATATATATATATATATATATATATATATATATATATATATATATATATATATATATAGTATATATGTATATAGTATATATATATATATATATATATATATGTATATATATATATTTATATATATATATATATATATATATATATTATATATATATATATATATATATATATATATATATATATATATATATATATATATATATATATATATATATCATCTATTCCTGAGTGATTTAAGAAGCTTAATAATATAATTAGTAACTTACAGTTTTATATCAAGCATGTGAGATAAAATAGAATAAGTAAAAATAAATATTGCCTGCATTTCATTAATTCATGAATAGACCATTCATTAAAATATTTTATTAATTTATTTTAGAATTATTTCACTAATAGACCTATACGTTTTGTAATTCCTAAGATATCTGTTAAGACCTATCTAAACTCACTGACTATATATTAAGTCCTATACCAATACTATATGTGTTCTAGTTTAACCAATAATTAATCGAGTTTCCTTTCTTCAGAAATTATATATTGATTAGTATATCAAAATTAATTTATTATGAATCGCACAGAAGGAAACTAATTTAAAATTTAAACAACTTTGAATTACAGCCTGTCTTTATTAGGATCAGCTTATCAACTGTCATTTTAAATACCATAGGATTCCATTTATTAAAGAGAACAATTTATTTAGTATCCCATATAAACATTGTACTACAAATTGAAGTTTTATAGTAGATAAAGTTAATATAATTATCATTATTTTAGTTTTCAACCTGAGTATAAAGTAAATGTTTCTATTCAAAAAATCATAAATGTCGATTTAAGATTAAAATTATAAATAGCATAGTAGATACTTGAAAATATATTTGATAGTTTATAGTACTGCCATCGATACTAGAGAGTGTAGATAGCAGAGGAATAGGAAAAAGTGAGTCTTTATAATAGATATAGCTATCCCATGATTCCATTCTTATATCTGTATAAAATGTAAATTTATATAAAAGAATTGAAAATTCATAAAATGTTTGACAAAATTATAAATAATTAACTATACCGAAAACTGTAATAGATTGTTTATAGTACTGCCTTCTGAAAAAGAACTTGTTCATAAAAAATATAATAAATTCTTCAAACTCTCCTATAAAGGAGTCCAGGACATTAAATTATATTTTTTCTAAAAATAACTGTTAATAAAATATAAATTTTTTTATTAAATTTATACTTATTCAGGCATTAGTGCATATATAAAGAATGGTGGAAATATTTAAAATTTTAATTTTTAAAAGTATTAAGAATATCAAAATTTTCATTTTGTGTATAACTCATGAACAAATAGCTATTTAATTTTTTCCATTTTGTTTAGAGGAAAGAAAACAAATTAATTTTTCTTCGGAATCTATAAAATAATTGCTTGCAAATATTGTATTAATTTAAAAAGAAAATAAATTTGGATTTTATGAGGTGCTAATACGGTTTTTAAACGATATTTTGAAAACTAATGCTTT